>CADEHL010001475.1:82500-106647 GCA_902827135.1 Harpagifer antarcticus | reverse complement strand
TTGATGAGGAAAACACAACTCTACAATTGCATGTCTGAGAAAAGATGTAAATACAGAACATGTAATGTAATGCTTCAACAGCTAGTTTCGCCAAGGCAACGCTTTCAGACAAACTTGCCAAATGTTTATAGGAAATTCACAATAGTGCTTAACCCTCAAAATCATACAAAGCTCCACACGTTTGTAGAAACTCACAAGTCTGTTTCACCTGCTGCCTGGAGCTATTTTTGCATGATTTAAGGCAGGGGTGTCAAACTCAAGGCCCGGGGGCCAAATCCGGCCCGCAACTTCATTTTATGTGGCCCCGCAAGAGCTCTGAAAGAATATAATACGTTTATTATACGGTTACATGCCACTTTACAGAAGCAGGTGGCCCATAAGCTACATGTCCCACAATGCATCTGGGTTTGAGACATGCCACTGAAGAGACTTGCAATGATTTGCCCTAGAGTTCTGCTTTCAGACGTAGTTAATTACTAAGTTATTATCCTATCCGATAATACTCCAATTCAGAGGCAATAATGTCATTTAATACATTATTTTATATATATTATGTATTTATATGTATATTTATATCGTTACAACCAGCCCTTTGTGGCCCGCGATGAAATTGAGTTTGACACCCCTGATTTAAGGTGTAAAATTAGTAAGAGTGTAGGCCCATTTGCATTTACAAGCATTTACATTGTCCTTGTCCACATAATCCCAATTGTACATTAGATCTCATTTAAATGCATCTGCACTGCAAGGAAGTACCTGAGCAAAGAGCAAAGCATGCTTCATTATTAGAATAAGACTTGGCTCAGTTTCAACTCAGATTTGATCACTAAATGCCTCTGGGCCAATACAACAGACATCAGTCATAGTCAAAGCAAGAGGACAAAGGACACAGACAGCTCTTGCCTTGAGGGGAACATTACGGATATCAGAGCCTCTAAAAGTCACTATTGTGTACAAATGGAAATAAAACAATGATAAGGGAAGCAGGTGCAGTTTGGGAACTTCTATGTGAAAGCATGAAACGGTTGAAGGACTGCTGCTAGTGGGCGTAGCATGGGAACAGAGATGGAGACAGAATGAGTGTTTTTGGGAGTGATTGCACTGAAAGCTGCAGAGAAACAGAAGACAAACTTAGAGATCTTTGACATATGATGGATTTACTCGGAGAAGAGACGTGCAAATATAAAACACAAGTTGATAGATCGTTACATCACAGCAGGACAAATGATATGCCAACTCTTGATAGGAGCAGTTTTTCTCAACATTCTGACTTTTATCTTAAAACTCAATTTGAGGTTAACCTTTAACTTAATGGGTGGACTTCACTCTTTTACAGCTTGACTTCATGCAAATGTAAAAATTAAGTTAAGACACAGTGAGCTCACATGATGTCGAACGACGTTTCAAACCTTGCATCCTTTTTAAAAACTCCTCAGTACTTTTCCATTGTGTGAAAAACACAATCCGTGGGTGTGCAACAAACACAACTTCACTCTCTCTGCCTCCCATCAGGTTCAGTATGGCTGTCAACGTCCTTGGGATAATTGCGATGGTGTTTCTCTACCTGCTGGTGCTTGGAGTCGGCATATGGGCTTTTTTCAAGTCCAAAAAGAAAAGGGACAAACGTCCAGGGGAGAGTTTGGAGATAATTCTGCTGGGAAACAGGAGCATCGGCAGAGTGGTGGGGGGATATTCACTACGGCAGTTGAGATCAGAGGGATGTCAGAGTAGAACAAACCACGCTTATTTAGTTCAAACATGTAAGTAGCTGCTTATAAATAGATATCCAGTACATGAGCACCAATAGTCACAACATAAACTCTATGCATTACATTAATGCACATAATGTACTTCTCTATCCGTGTTTGTTTTACTTGTATGTATGCACCAAATCAATTTCCTCCTACGTGTCAACCTACCTGGTAATAAACCTGTTTCTGATTCTTGATAAATATCGATTGGAAAAAAATCTGTTCAGTCTTTTGTTGTTGTCATTTGTTTTTAAAATGTGACTAAATCAGGGGTGTCAAACTCAATCAACAAAGGGCCGGTTTGAACTTTACGACTATATACATATACATATAGATATAAATATATAATATATGTATAAAATAATGTACTATATTACATTATTGCCTCTGCATTGGAATAATAATTAACTTCGTCTGAAAGCAGAAGTCTAGGGAAAATACTTTGCAAGTCTCTTCAGTGCCATGTCACAAACGAGATGCATTGTGGGACATGTCATTGTACATTGACCTCAGAATAGACTGTGTGTGTGTGTGTGTGTGTGTGTTGTGTGTGTGTGTGTGTGTGTGTTGTGTGTGTGTGCATGCATGCGTGCGTGCATGTGTTTATTCTCCAGCTACATGGATTGGAGGAGGCTTCGTTGTAGGGCTTCCAGAGATCGTGTACAACCCGTCTTTGGGCTTTGTCCACCGCCTGCAGCTACGTTATAGGCATCGTACTGAGTATGGTGATTGGTGAGTCTGTTTAAACTGAACACTGTGAGTACATGTGCAGAAATTACTTCTGTTTTATGGGCAACAATCATATAGTTGTATCATTTAGTTGTGTTGCTGTTGCTGAACACTCACTATACATTAGGGCAGCGGTTCCCAACTTTTTTCAACTCAGGGCCCACTTAAGAATCTAAAAAAATGTTCGCGCCCCACATTCAACCATAAACAATACGGAGGCTGAATAAAGTTCTCAGAGTACTTTTTATTTTAATTAGAAAATGAGCTGGCTATCAGTATCAAACAGACATTTTGATTACACTGTTTAGTTGAATACTAGATTCTGATTGGTCAATTTAGAACATGTGACATGTTATTAATACAGTAGTACAGACCGCTGTCAAGGACTGTCATGGCCGTTGCTAGGGCGGATCAAGAAAGAAAAAGGAAAAATCCTAATATTTTGACCTAAATCAAAATATAATATTATTTTCAAAGCTTCTTTAGTCTGATGCTTCAATTAATTTTAAACAGACAGTTCAACAAAGATTTGTTGAACTGAATATTGAATTGTTCTCTCTTAGTAAGATCCCATTTTCAATAAAATTGCAGTCTTACCTTGACTTGAAGATGAAGCCCATTTGCCTATCCTTCTGGACAAAAATCTCTCTATTACTTTTTGTAAAAGTCCTCCTTATCTTCTTGTAGTTTCAAAAGTCTATCATAAATCTAATCTAATCAATAGATTTATGATTCGAAAATTATAAAAGTAGGTAGACATGTGGATATTATCCGGCTGGACAAAACGTGCATTTATCTAACAGGTTTGTTTCCCACAGATCTTATTTTGAGCTATGTTCTAAAATCCTATTGCTGTTTTGTTGGGAGGGAAGCCATGCGCAGCTTACTTCCTGGTGTTAGGACGCGTCTCTCTCCTCCTCTTCACCTGCTCTTCACACACTGCACTTTTTCAGCGCACACTACTTTACAGCCAATCAGCTCTGAATTATGTGAGATGACGTATGGTGGGGATGGCAGCTCTATGCCCCTATGGGTTCATTATTTTTTTTGCCACACACCTTAAATAGGAAATATAGAGAATCGCAGTGACGCGTCCTAAAACACCCGGATGTAAACTCCTTCCGGTTCCTTCGTCAAAAACGCAATGCAATTTCTCCATAGGAATTTGGAAAATAGCTGGAAATAAGGTCTGTGGTTGAGACAAATTGAAGAGACGAATCACGTTTTGTTCAGCCGGATAATTCCACATGTCTACTTTTATAATTTTTAATCATAAATCTAGTCGCAAGAAGCTAAATGCTAACGTTATGCTATGACGAACTACAGCAGTGTCGCTGCTTCAACGTCACGCCAACTTCAGATCCATATTCAAACACACAGATTGTAAATGGTACAAGTTGAAGTGTTTGTTTGAACAGTTTTGCAGGAGGCAGGTACTTGCTTTCAAGCAGATCAGGGGCAAACAAACTTAGCGGGAGTGTTTACGTGTTCGGTGTAATGACGTAAAACGGCCTGGACAACTTCTGTAGTCCTATTCAGCCACTTGGTAACAACCATCGTTTTTCAGACACGTAAACTCTTCAAAAATCACCAGCGGGGTCACTGCTGATGTATTTAATGTCGTAGAACAAAACGTGATCTATCTCTTCAATTTGTGTCAAACACAGACCTTATTTGGAGCTATTTTCCAAAATCCTATGGAGAAATTGCATTGCTTTTTATCGAAGGAACCGGACGTGGTAAAAATGCTAACTTACTTCCGGGTTTTAGGACGTGTCACTACGGTTCTCTATTCTGAGCATGCGCCAGTGTAGTTTTTACAGTCACCGTTCCACTTAGACAGTGAGAGGGAGGGGCAGGATCGGGTTTTGTCCCACATGGCTCTAAACATCTCAATAGGCACAACACTGTAGACACTAATTAGAAGAACACAGACTAAAACAGCAATGTACAGACGAATCAGATGATTAAACATGATCTTAAAATATATTTTATATATTTTTTTATTTTTTTTTTGCATTTTTTTTGTAATCATTATTTGTAATACTTTCTGCTGACACTAGGTGGGGCTGTGCCTAATGACCAGTCGCCACTGATCACAGATCATTCCCATACGTAGAGTCTTTGGATAAACTGAATGTCTTTTGTCAGATAACTTCTTCCTTTCTCTTCTTGAGTGTGTCTAGAACTGTCGATCGTGTCCAAAATGTAGTATTGAATGCCAAGGTTCTCTAAAGAAATGAAGCAGGCCATCTGTATTTTGGTGATGATTTTGGAGTTGAGATCCAAACGTTGTCTAAAAGGCACCAAGTATTCTAGTAGGAAGGTGAAGTGAAAGAACGAGATCACAGAGGACACAGACTGAATTTAGTATCATTCAGAAAAGTCATTTGATTACAAAATAAAAATAAAACCACATTAGAGCCTCGACTAAGAATGAAGTGAAGCGGGCCATATTTAATTTGGAGTTCCTTTACATCTGACCAAAAGGGAATGTGTTGTTAACAGATGTAGACAAATATTCAGACTTCTTTTCTCAGAATTATTAGATTTTCAGAAATTCTAAGAAAAATAATTATTGTCACCATTCAGATTTTGTTTTTATGTAAATCTAAAGAAATATTACTTTTTCTCAGAAGCCAGAATATTTTTAGTTTTTGTCAGAATTCTTAGAAAACAATTTTGTCAGATTCATGACTTTTTTTTCTCAGAACCACCAAATTAAAAAAAACTAAATTATGACTTTTATCTGAGAATTATGACGTTTCGCAGGAATATGGAATATAATTTTTCATCTGAGATCTGGCTTTTTTCACAATCACATTAGTTCCCTCTTGAAATATAAATTAATTAAATAAAAGCAATATTTGTAATGATTTATAAAACAAACAAATGGGGTGACCTTGTCTTTGTGTCTTTAATCAGGTGGCCTTTTCTTCGCTGGGCCAATGAGAGACAAGAAATATGTGACCATGATGGATCCTTTCCACATCAAGTATGGAAAAGTACCGATGGCCCTTTTTATCTCTGGGAACAATGCTGTGTAACATCCTGTGGGTGACATCAACACTGTATGGTTTAGGTATGTAATCCATTACTTTATAAACTACAAAACAATCGCCAAGCTAGAGGTCTGTCTTTGTTTTAGTATCCAATCAAGTATTTTTACCATCTGACAGCCAGATGTAGAATAAGATAGTTGCAGGTTAATGCATTCTTTAAAACTGTATGGTTGTGTTCAGAGTTGGGAAGTATTGGAGTACAAATACTTTGTTACTGTACTTAAGTACATTTTTCTGGTATCAGTACTTTACTCCACTACTTATTTTTCCGACAACTTTTTACTTTGACGTCTTACATTTTGAACCCAAATACCTGTACTTTCTACTTCTTACATGTTGAACATGTTGAACACAAATACGTGTACTTTCTACTTCTTACATGTTGAACACAAATACCTGTACTTTCTACTTCTTACCTGTTGAACACAAATACGTGTACTTTTCTACTTCTCACATGTTGAACACAAATACCTGTACTTTCTACTTCTTACATGTTGAACACAAATACCTGTACTTTCTACTTCTTACATGTTGAACCCAAATACCTGTACTTTCTACTTCTTACATGTTGAACCCAAATACCTGTACTTTCTACTTCTCTCATTTCCCAAACAGCTGGTTCCTTTAGTCTGAATGTGTGTTGAATGCATGATCATTATTCTTTAGAGTCATTGCGTGCCTATTGATTTGAACACGATCCGTGTATCCATCACTTCCTGTCTTCTCTAAAGAAGAGGGACCAATGGAAACGTTTGTCATGTTGCCGTTGTTCAGCATGGAAACATTCATTAGCTAACAATGACATTATTGTTCTATTCATATAAAGGGAGGTCAGGTACTCTTTAAAACAGCTGCTAGTTATGGGTACTTTTACTGAAGGACACTTCAAAAGCCTCTTTACTTTGACTTGAGGAAAGAAGTTTAGTCAGTACTTTCTACTTTTAAACGAGTACTTTTAAACACGAGTATCTGTACTTCTACTTGAGGAAAGGATGTGTGTACTTTTGCCATCTCTGATTGCGTGTGCTTGTGTGTGTGTGGTGTGTGTGTGTGTCCTGTGGTGTGTGTGTGTGTGTGTCTGTGTGTTGTGTGTGGTGTGTGTGCGTGTGCGTGTGAGTGTGTGTGTGTGTGTGTCTGTGTGTGTGTGTGTGGTGTGTGTGTGTGTGTGTGTGTGTGTGTGGTGTGTGTGTATGTGTAGACTAGGGATGCCAACTTCCAGAAATGGAGAAACGGGACACATGCATGTGCCAACTGTGTTTTTTCTTCCCACTGTTTTGTTGTAAGGACACAAGTCTTTTCTTTTTAGAAGGGCCAGGGCCAGAACCACATCCTCTCTATCCTTCTCCTCTTTCATTATCAACCTCCTCCTTCATTATCACCTCCTCCACCGTCAGCGCTCATTTTCCCACACGACTGAACAGGCTGACCATGCCACACAAACAATGATGCCGCGCCCGCCGCCCGCGGGCCACCGGAGAAAATCTCACACACACACACACACACACCACACACACACACACACACACACACACACACACACACACACACACACGTGCGAGCATTGTGCCTGCCCTGTCAACTGAGCGGTCCTAGCGCCCTTTCCAGACAGCACACAAACAACACAGGCACGCAGCCAGACACAAACTGAATTGCGCGCAAACAGACAAATATTTTGTATTTTTCCTTTACACGGGAGGCCGGGACAAACAAAGTCCCGTACGGGACACGCCCCTTTTGGCTCAAATACGGGGCGTCCCGGCTAATACGGGACGGTTGGCAACCCTAGTGTAGACGGCTTGATAATAAACTCGCTACAGGCTCCCTGGTTTAGGAACACTTTCATCAGAAAAGGCCGTAGCCATTGACTTTTAAACAACTGTACGTGTTTTCTGTAAGTTTAAACAGATCCACAACATCAGATAAAAACCGGATCGGTGGCATTGCAGTTTTTTAAACAGTCGTCTTGACGTTTGATGAGGAAAACACAACTCTAACAATTGCATGTCTGAGAAAAGATGTACTACCAGAACATGTAATGTAATACTTCAACAGCTAGTTCGCCAAGGCACGCTTTCAGGACAAACTTGCCAAATGTTTATAGGAAATTCACATAGTGTGGCTTAACCCTCAAAATCAATTACAAAGCTCGCCACGTTTTGGAGAAACTCACAAGTCCTGTTTCACCTGCTGCCGTGGAGCTATTGTTGCATGATTTAAGGCGGAGGGGTGTCCAAACTCAAGGCCCGGGGGCCAAATCCGGCCCGCAACTTCATTTTATGTGGCCCCGCAAGAGCTCTGAAAGAATATAATCCGTTTATGTATACGGTTACATGCCACTTTACAGAAGCAGGTGGCCCATAAGCTACATGTCCCACAATGCATTCTGGGTTTGAGACATGCCACTGAAGAGACTTGCAATGATTTGCCCTAGAGTTCTGCTTTCAGACGTAGTTAATTACTAAGTTATTATCCTATCCGATAATACTCCAAATTCAGAGGCAATAATGTCATATAATACATTATTTATATATATTATGTATTTATATGTATATTTATATCGTTACAACCAGCCCCTTTGTGGCCCGCGATGAAATTGAGTTTGACACCCCTGATTTAAGGTGTAAAACTTAGTAAGAGTGTCGGCCCATATTGCATTTACAAAAGCATTTACATTGTCCTTGTCCACATAATCCCAATTGTACATTAGATCTCATTTAAATGCATCTGCACTGCAAGGAAGTACCTGAGCAAAGAGGCAAAGCATGCTTCATTATTAGAATAAGACTTGGCTCAGTTTCAACTCAGATTTGATCACTAAATTGCCTCTGGGCCAATACAAACAGACATCAGTCATAGTCAATGCAAGAGGACAAAGGACACAGACAGCTCTTGCCTTGAGGGGAACATTACGGATATCAGAGCCTCTAAAAGTCACTATTGTGTACAAATGGAAATAAAACAATGATAAGGGAAGCGACACCAGCGAGCTCACATGATGTCGTACGACGTTTCATAACCTTGCATCTTTTGAAAAAAATCCTCAGTACTTTTCCATTGTGTGAAAAACACATTCCGTCTCTTCATACCAAGGAGGGCGTCGGTGTGCAACAAAACACAACTTCACTCTCTCTGCCTCCCATCAGGTTCAGTATGGCTGTCAAACGTCCTTGGGATAATTGCGATGGTGTTTCTTCTACCTGCTGGTGCTTGGAGTCGGCATATGGGCTTTTTTCAAGTCCAAAAAGAAAAGGGACAAACGTCCAGGGGAGAGTTTGGAGATAATTCTGCTGGGAAACAGGAGCATCGGCAGAGTGGTGGGGATATTCACTACGGCAGGTGAGATCAGAGGGATGTCAGAGTAGAACAAACACGCTTATTTAGTTCAAACATGTAAGTAGCTGCTTATAAATAGATATCCAGTACATGAGCACCAATAGTCACAACATAAACTCTATGCATTACATTAATGCACATAATGTACTTCTCTATCCGTGTTTGTTTTACTTGTATGTATGCACCAAATCAATTTTCCTCCTACGTGTCAACCTACCTGGTAATAAACCTGTTTCTGATTCTGATAAATATCGATTGGAAAAAAATCTGTTCAGTCTTTTGTTGTTGTCATTTGTTTTTAAAATGTGACTAAATCAGGGGTGTCAAACTCAATCAACAAAGGGCCGGTTTGAACTTTACGACTATATACATATACATATAGATATAAATATATAATATATGTATAAAATAATGTACTATATTACATTATTGCCTCTGCATTGGAATAATAATTAACTTCGTCTGAAGCAGAAGTCTAGGGAAAATACTTTGCAAGTCTCTTCAGTGCCATGTCACAAAACGAGATGCATTGTGGGACATGTCATTGTACATTTGACCTCAGAATAACTGTGTGTGTGTGTGTGTGTGTGTGTGTGTGTTGTGTGTGTGTGTGTGTGTGTGTGTGTGTGTGTGTGTGTGTGTATGCGTGCGTGCATTCATGTGTTTATTCTCCAGCTACATGGATTGGAGGAGGCTGCGTTGTAGGGCTTCAGAGATCGTGTACAACCCGTCTTTGGGCTTTGTCACCGCCTGCAGCTACGTTATAGGCATCGTACTGAGTATGGTGATTGGTGAGTCTGTTTTAAAACTGAACACTGTGAGTACATGTGCAGAAATGACTTCTGTTTTATGGGCAACAATCATATAGTTGTATCATTTAGTTGTGTTGCTGTTGCTGAACACTCACTAATACATTAGGGCAGCGGTTCCCAACTTTTTTCAACTCAGGGCCCACTTAAGAATCTAAAAAATGTTCGCCGGCCCCACATTCAACCATAAAACAATACGGAGGCTGAATAAGTCTCAGAGTACTTTTTATTTTAATTAGAAAATGAGCTGGCTATCAGTATCAAACAGACATTTTGATTACAACTGTTTAGTTGAATACTAGATTCTGATTGGTCAATTTAGAACATGTGACATGTTATTAATACAGTAGTACAGACCGCTGTCAAGGACTGTCATGGCCGTTGCTAAGGCGGATCAAGAAAGAAAAAGGAAAAAATCCTAATATTTTGACCTAAATCAAAATATAATATTATTTTCAAAGCTTCTTTAGTCTGATGCTTCAATTCATTTTAAACAGGACAGTTCAACAAAAGATTTGTTGAACTGAATATTGAATTGTTCTCTCTTAGTAAGATCCCATTTTCAATAAAATTGCAGTCTTACCTTGACTTGAAGATGAAGCCCATTTGCCTATCCTCTGGACAAAAATCTCTATTACTTTTTTGTAAAAGTCCCTCCTTATCTTCTTGTAGTTTCAAAAGTCTATCATAAATCTAATCTAATCAATAGATTTATGATTCGAAATTATAAAAGTAGGGTAGACATGTGGATATTATCCGGCTGGACAAAACGTGCATTTATCTAACAGGTTTGTTTCCCACAGATCTTATTTTGAGCTATTTTCTAAAATCCTATTGCTGTTTTGTGGAGGGGAAGCCATGCGCAGCTTACTTCCTGGTGTTAGGGACGCGTCTCTCTCCTCCTCTTCACCTGCTCTTCACACACTGCACTTTTCGCGGCACACGTACTTACAGCCAATCAGCTCTGAATTATGTGAGATGACGTATGGTGGGGATGGCAGCTCTATGCCCCTATGGTCATTATTTTTTTGCCACACACCTTAAATAGGAAAATATAGAGAATCGCAGTGACGCGTCCTAAAACCCGGATGTAAACTCCTTCCGGTTCCTTCGTCAAAAATGCAATGCAATTTCTCCATAGGAATTTGGAAAATAGCTGGAAATAAGGTCTGTGGTTGAGACAAATTGAAGAGACGAATCACGTTTTGTTCAGCCGGATAATATCCACATGTCTACTTTTATAATTTTTAATCATAAATCTAGTCGCAAGAAGCTAAATGCTAACGTTATGCTATGAACGAACTAACAGCAGGGTCGCTGCTTCAACGTCACGCCAACTTCAGATCCATATTCAAACACACAGATTGTAAATGGTACAAGTTGAAGTGTTTGTTTGAACAGTTTGCAGGAGGCAGGTACTTGCTTTCAAGCAGATCAGGGCAAACAAACTTAGCGGGAGTGTTTACGTGTTCGGTGTAATGACGTAAAACGGCCTGGACAACTTCTGTAGTCCTATTCAGCCACTTGGTAACAACCATCGTTTTCAGACACGTAAACTCTTCAAAAATCACCAGCGGGGTCACTGCTGATGTATTTAATGTCGTAGAACAAAACGTGATCTATCTCTTCAATTTGTGTCAAACACAGACCTATTTGGAGCTATTTTCCAAAATCCTATGGAGAAATTGCATTGCTTTTTATCGAAGGAACCGGACGTGGTAAAAATGCTAACTTACTTCCGGGTTTTAGGACGTGTCACTACGGTTCTCTATTCTGAGCATGCGCAGTGTAGTTTTTACAGTCACCGTTCACTTAGACAGTGAGAGGGAGGGGCAGGATCGGGTTTTGTCCCACATGGCTCTAAACATCTCAATAGGCACACACTGTAGACACGAATTAGAAGAACACAGACTAAAACAGCAATGTACAGACGAATCAGATGATTAAACATGATCTTAAAATATATTTTATATTTTTTTTTATTTTTTTTTGCATTTTTTTGTAATCATTATTTTTAATACTTTCTGCTGACACTAGGTGGGGCTGTGCCTAATGACCAGTCGCCACTGATCACAGATCATTCCCATACGTAGAGTCTTTGGATAAACTGAATGTCTTTTGTCAGATAACTTCTTCTCTTTCTCTTCTTGAGTGTGTCTAGAACTGTCGATCGTGTCCAAAATGTAGTATTGAATGCAAAGGTTCTCTAAAGAAATGAAGCAGGCCATCTGTATTTTGGTGATGATTTTGGAGTTGAGATCCAAACGTTGTCTAAAAGGCACCAAGTATTTCTAGTTGGAAGGTGAAGTGAAAGAACGAGATCACAGAGGACACAGACTGACATTTAGTATCATTCAGAAAAGTCATTTGATTACAAAATAAAAATAAAACACATTAGAGCCTCGACTAAGAATGAAGTGAAGCGGGCCATATATTAATTTGAGTTCTTTACATCTGACCAAAAGGGAATGTGTTGTTAACAGATGTAGACAAATATTTCAGACTTCTTTTCCAGAATTATTAGATTTTCAGAAATTCTAAGAAAATAATTATTGTCACCATTCAGATTTTGTTTTTATGTAAATCTAAAGAAATATTACTTTTTCTCAGAAGCCAGAATATTTTTAGTTTTTTGTCAGAATTCTTAGAAAACAATTTTGTCAGATTCATGACTTTTTTTCTCAGAACCACCAAATTAAAAAAAACTAAATTATGACTTTTATCTGAGAATTATGACGTTTAATGTGATTTTTCACAATCACATTATTTCCTCTTGAAATATAGAATTAATTAAATAAAGCAATATTTGTAATGATTTATAAAACAAACAAATGGGGTGACCTTGTCTTTGTGTCTTTAATCAGGTGGCCTTTTCTTCGCTGGGCCAATGAGAGACAAGAAATATGTGACCATGATGGATCCTTTCCACATCAAGTATGGAAAAGTACCGATGGCCTTTTTATCTCTGGGAACAATGCTGTGTAACATCCTGTGGGTGACATCAACACTGTATGGTTTAGGTATGTAATCCATTACTTTATAAACTACAAAACAATCACCAAGCCAGAGGTCTGTCTTTGTTTTAGTATCCAATCAAGTATTTTTACCATCTGACAGCCAGATGTAGAATAAGATAGTTGCAGGTTAATGAATTCTTAAAACTGTATGGTTGTGTTCAGAGTTGGGAAGTATTGGAGTACAAATACTTTGTTACTGTACTTAAGTACATTTTTCTGGTATCAGTACTTTACTCCACTACTTATTTTTCCGACAACTTTTTACTTTGACGTCATACATTTTGAACCCAAATACCTGTACTTTCTACTTCTTACATGTTGAACTCAAATACCTGTACTTTCTACTTCTCACATGTTGAACACAAAGACCGGTACTTTCTACTTCTTACATGTTGAACTCAAATACCTGTACTTTCTACTTCTTACATGTTGAACCCAAATACCTGTACTTTCTACTTCTCACATGTTGAACACAAATACCTGTACTTTCTACTTCTTACATGTTGAACACAAATACCTGTACTTTCTACTTCTTACATGTTGAACACAAATACCTGTACTTTCTACTTCTTACATGTTGAACAAAATTGTAGTGGAGAGTTAGAGATAACTCAGTGTTGGCACTAGTTTTGTGTCTATCACTAGGTTCACCCAGGTGTGTCGGCCAGAACACCACTTAAGGCCAAAGGTCCAGAATAGAGGAAATGAGGAACTAAGATGAGGCTTGACTTCTTTACTTATTTAGGCAGACATACAGATATTTGTCTGTGTGTGTTTTTTGTTCATTCATGCACACAATACGAAGCTTAGGACGGCATAACTTTCCTGCAACTACTGACGCACATTACCCTCTGATGTGTGACGTCACCCAAAACACGTGGGTTAGCCCCTCCCCACTATGAAGGCACAACTTAACAGGTATCAACTCTGTATAATAAAGTAATATATATATATATCAATAACTATAACTTTGGGGCCTTTTCTACACAAATACCTGTACTTTCTACTTCTTACATGTTGAACACAAATACCTGTACTTTCTACTTCTCACATGTTGAACACAAATACCTGTACTTTCTACTTCTTACATGTTGAACACAAATACCTGTACTTTCTACTTCTTACATGTTGAACTCAAATACCTGTACTTTCTACTTCTCTCATTTTCCAAACAGCTGGTTCCTTTAGTCTGAATGTGTGTTTGGTGGCGTGATCATTATTCTGTAGAGTCATTGCGTGCCTATTGATTTGAACACGATCCGTGTATCCATCATTTCCTGGTCTTCTCTAAAGAAGAGGGACCAATGGAAAACGTTGTCATGTTGCCGTTGTTCAGCATGGAAACATTCATTAGCTAACAATGACATTATTGTTCTATTAATATAAAGGGAGGTCAGGTACTCTTTAAAACAGCTGCTAGTTATGGGAACTTTTACTGAAGTACATTTCAAAGTTCTTTACTTTGACTTGAGTAAAGAAGTTTAGTCAGTACTTCTACTTGTGTGTCCACAGGTGCAACCATGAGTGTGATCATTGGTCTACCGTTCACCGTGTGCATCTGGATCTCTGCTGCGGTGGCGATCGTCTACACCCTGATGGGAGGTCTTCACTCGGTGGCGTACACAGATGTTGTGCAGCTCATCCTCATGTTCATCAGCCTGGTCAGTTATTACACATTTTGCCTCAAGTTCTGAGAAAATGTCAGAATTCTGATATTAAATTCGGACTTTTATGACTTTTTTCTCAGAAATATCGAGTATAATTTTTTCTCCAAATTCTGATTTCTTTCTTTAATTTCTGACTTTTTTTCTCCAAATCCTGACTTTTCTCTTAATGTCCGTAGATTAAGAGATCTATATTGTTCCTCAGTGTTATGTTCCTTGTGTCTGCAGTGGTTCTGTTTACCGTTTGTTCTGAAGAACCCGTTCTCCCTGAACATCGCTCAGACGGCTCTGAATAACTCGCTACAGGCTCCCTGGTTAGGAACACTTTCATCAGAAAAGGCCTGGCGCTGGATCGACAACCTGTGTGTGTTGGTAGGTGGAAGACTATATTACGATATGATAATACTTTAATGATCAGATCAAGTCTGAAATGTGACTCGCATCACAGCAGCTCCATGTGTAACATCAACAGACACATATCAAGACACAATACATGAGAAACAAACAACAAACATTTAACATAACAGCACAATCACTGAGAGAAACCTGCTCAAAGAGCCTTCAGCGTGCATTTGATCTGGATTCAGCTCTGTCTTCACTGAGAGGATTGACTGGATAAGAGCTTAAGTCTTCTGTTTTAAGGGCCAGCAACAGTTCTTACTCACAATACTGGGGTTTTTATGATTTAACATTGCTTTTCTTTTCAGACTCTGGGCTGCCTCGGCTATCAGGAGTTTCATCAGAGAACTCTTTCGGCCTGTTCGTCAGCCACAGCAAAGTTGAATTGTTTTGTTGCTGCTGCAATTATTCTTATTTTTGGAATTCCTCCCGTCCTGATTGGTGCAGTGGCTGCATCAACAGGTGATTCATCCCTAATCCCAAATAGTGTTCTACCTGTTAAGGCATGAGCTTGCATTTAAAGAAAAATAAATAAATAATCTGAATTCTTTCCTCAGAAGTCTGACTGTCTTCTTAAAATGCTGACTTTTTTTCCTCCAAATTATGACTTTTTTCTTACAATTCTGATCCGCTTGAATGTCTAATATGTCTATCCGCCCATTCCTTAGACTGGAACCAGACGTCTTACGGTTTCTCCGACCCCATTTGAACGCGGGGAGGCAGCACTTATATTACCAATCACTCTTCAACACCTCACTCCAACCTACGTCTCCATCGTCAGTATGGGGTGTGTGACGGCTGCCGTGATGTCCTCCACTGACTCTGCTTTACTGGCTGCTGCTTCTGTCTTCTCCTCCAACATCTACAAGAGCATCCTGAGGAACCAGGTTTACATTTGTTTATTGAATTTGCATCGTGAGAAATAACTATAAAGTGCCTATAATGTACCACTACAGTTACTTAACCTGTTGAACCCCATCCCCATGCCCCCGGGCAAAAAAATGCATCATCTGCAGGAAACAGCGTCTGAGGGCATCTTAATAAATATAAATCAGCCACGAGCAAAAAAATGCTAACAGCAGTTGCACAGAAACTCACTCATAACAGCCTTATTACTTATCGTAGCTGGACATCTAACCCATCGATTAGCATCGTGAGAAGACACAGAATCGATAGGTACCTACATCATCACTCTATAATAAGAACTCGCGACTTTATAAACAAAAACAGACATCACAACACTTGGCGCTAGGTAGCTAAAATGGCAATATCTCTTACCTTCGTTGTTGTCTGATCAAAAGTGGTCTTCAATGGCATTAAAATGATAAAAACGCTGCTGAAGTTAATCCAATGTGTCTGTGTCCCTTTGAATGATTTCTGATAATCCATCAGCAATAAACCTGCTTTTCCGTGTTCAGATGTCAGAGCATGAGATAGGTTCGCTCTGAGCAAAACTGTATGCGTGAAGCCCCCACTTTTTTTTGGTAACGTGGGTGTATATGTGGACATTTTCCTTTGATTCTATTGGCTCTAACGGTTAAAAAGAGATGTCAATCACCAAAATCGGCCAATGGGTTCCAGAGAAATGGCAAAAACGCCCATTTCCACCCAAATCACCGCAGAGGTGGAATTGTTTTGCTAAACCTCTCTTAAAAGGTCAAATGTCACTTGTTTTGCATCAATCTTGATACAGGGTACTTATTATATGTTGTACTTTGGATTACTAAAGCTTTTAGTCTACCTTACCATCATCCAAGGGTAGTTAGTTAGACTGAGACAGCACTTATATTACCAATGACTTTGCAACACCTCACTTTCTTAAAATTCGGATTTGTTTCTCCAAATTCAGACTTTTTTTCTTAGATTTAGACTTTTTTCTCCAAATTATGACTTTTCTCTTAAAATTCAGACTTTTTTCTTAAAGTTATGACCGCTTGAATATCTAATTTGTTTCTATCTGCCCATTCCTTAGACTGGAAACAGACCAGACACAGAGAACATTTCCCCCTCATATCTTAAATATTGTTTTCCTCCCCGCAGGGCGTCAGAGAGGGAGATCCAGTGGGTGATCCGAGGCTGTGTTTTGGTCGTAGGATTGGTCGGCACGTCTCTGACCAGCGTCCAAAACAGCATCTCAATGATGTGGTTCTCAGCACGATGATAACCTACATTGTTATCTTTCCTCAACTCGTCTGCGTTCTCTTCTTCAACATCTCCAACGGTTATGGGGCAGTTTCTGGCGTCCTGGTGGGATTGTTGTTAGACTGTTGTGTGGAGAGCCATTAATAGGACTACCAACCATCCTCCATTTGCCCGGATGCACCCTGGAAAGACGGTGTTTATGTTCAACAATCCCCAGTGAACACCATCTCCATGTTAGCAGTCTTTGCTTCCAAACCTGCTGTTCTCCAGCCTCTTCTCTCGGCTCATTCACAAAAAAACTGCTTTCCTGAGAGTTGGGATTCTTTGAGACTCTGCAAACAAAGACACTACTGCGATAAGGAGAACGAGGAAGAAATGGGAGACAGAATAGTCTCAGAGCCGATGATGAGCACAAAGTCTTAGCAAAGTAGCCTGCAGACAGGAAATTATATTATGGCCTTCTGTTACAAATGTGAGGTGCAGGTGAAAAAAACGATACGTGGAGAGAGATTCAAGATGGCGCCTGTGTTCGGCCCGCCGCTCGCTCAGCTGTCTACCTATAGCTTCTTGTTTTTGTTTATGTTTGTCAGAATGTCTCTGCTCTGCTCGTCTATGATCGCCAAGCTCTCCTCCACCTCAGAACCCTCACTGGAGTTGATACTGCTGCCCAAAACCACATCTGGCAACCAAAAATCGTCCCCCCCCCCTCTTCTGTTGGATATACCACCTACCTGCGCCGGTTGCCCCGCATCCTGCCTCGCCGAAAGCGCTTCAGACGACGGGGGAAAGCGTGGTGGTGCACTGGTCCACCTAAAAGCTTACCTGACGGCTTCTTTCCGAGACCTATCCACGCCTCGGATGTCATGGCCCTCCCGCTGCACGCCATGTGAGGGATCGGTGGATTCGCCCTGTCTTTCCGGAGCTACGGACTCTGCTGGATCCGCTGGCAGCTCCTCCTGTCCGACTGACGGCTCCTCCTGTCCGACTGGCAGCTACTCCTGCCGCCTGACTGCTCCCGGCCCGCGCGGCGTTCACCAACAGGACATCTTCGTCAGCTGAGACGATCTACAGACTACATCTACACCGTCGGCAAGAGCCCGGAGCAAAAAACTACATCTGGCTTTGCTAAATGCTAGGTCGTAGCTAACAAAACGTTCCTGCTGACACACGACTTCTTCACCTCCCGTGAACTGGATTTCATGTTCCTGCCGGAGTACCTGGCACACGCTGGCGAGTACACATCATTCTTTGATCTTCTTCCCTCCTGACTGTACATTCTTCAGCTCCCCCCGTGCCACCGGCCATGGCGGTGGGCATAGCTTCGGTTGTTTAGAGCTAGCCTCCAGTGCCGATTGCTACACCATGTCACTAGCTATGCTAGCTTTGAGTTGCAGCTTTTTGAACTGAATCCGGCCTCGCCTATACTCTGCGCAGTGTGTATCGTCCGCAAAGCACATAAGGATTTCATAAATGAACTTTTCTGACTTTCTGTCGGATCATGGTGAATTATGATCGTGTTTTGATCTCCGGAGACTTTCAATGTCCATGGTGTGTTTGTGAGTCCAAACCTCTGGTTAGGGACTTTTTAAATCTCCTTGATTCTTTTGGTCTTGTTCAGTCCGTGGCTGGCCCAACACACGAAAAGGACACACTTAGGACTTGGTATTGTCGTTTGGACTGTCTGTATCGTGGATGAAATATGTGCAGCAACGCGTATCTCAGACCATTTACCGGTTCTGTTTACAACCTCCATCCCTTCCGCAGGAGTCGAATCCAGTGCCCCTGCGCGTCGGTCTCGTTCGATTAACCCCTTGACTGCCTCACAGTTCTCTGATGTTTTTAATGCTTCTCCTATCTGTAAATTAGATGTGGACTGTGCTTTTAATGCTGATGAGCTTCTCTCTATGTTTGACTTGACATGCACACCAATACTGGATTCTGTTGCTCCTTTTACGCTTAGACGCAACAAAGTTCTATCAGAACCGTGGCTCAATGACTGTACTCGTGCTCTCAGACGCGCCTGCAGGCGTGCTGAGAGAAAGTGGAAAAAGGATAAACTCCATGTCTCCCTGGAAATCCTTCGTGCTTCCCTGTCTGACTACCAGACGGCAGTCAAAGCAGCCAAAACAGAGCACATCTCTCTTGTTCATCTCCTAAAAACAGCCACAAAACCTCAGGTTCTTTTTAATGTCCTCAACTCCATCATTATCCCCGTGATGTTTCTTCTGTTGTTGCCATCGCCTGCTCTCTGCGATAAGTTTCTTAAATTTTTATTGGAAAAATATCTGCTCTTAGGCTAGCTCACACTAGTGCTACCGCCCCGATCCTGCTCCCTCTCTGTGCCCTGCTGTCCCTCGACCACTTTTGAGCCTATTTCCCCTCTCTTTCTCTCTCGGACATAGTGGAGCACCTGCGACGACAAGCTGCTCCTCGGACAGCATTCCCCTCACGGCCCTTCTCAAAGAGGTTTTTCATTCAGTTGGAGCAAGTATTTATTACTTTAAACACCTCTCTTACCTCAGGATGTGTCCCAGCTGCCTTTAAACATGCCGTGGTTACCCCCACTACTTAAAAAGAAAAGTCTCGACCCCTCCACTCTCGCAAATTTTAGGCCCATCTCCCAGCTACCGTTTTTATCAAAAGCCCTGGAGGCGCGTAGTCTACGCCCAGCTGCAGTCTTTTTAATCCTTCATGGCATCCCATGAAAAGTTTCAGTCTGGCTTCAAACCCAATGCACAGCACTGAAACAGCCCTTTTAAGAGTTTTTAACGATCTGCTCCTAGCCGCCGACTCAGGTAGCCCAGCTGTCTTGGTGCTGTTGGACCTGACAGCTGCCTTCGACACCGTGGACCATGGCATCCTGCTGTCACGGCTTGAACAGTCCGCTGGCATCACAGGCTCTGCCCTCGCATGGTTCAGGTCCTACCTTAAGGACCGTAGCTTTTCAGTGCAGCTAGGTGCCTTCTCCTCTGCCAAAGCCCCTCTTACCTGTGGGGTCCCCCAAGGCTCGATTCTGGGCCCCATCCTGTTCCTACTATACATACTGCCCCTAGGTTCTATTCTAACAAAACACAACATTCCCTTCCACTGCTACGCTGACGACGTCCAGATTTATCTCCCGCTCAAAGCAAACATAACACAGTCACTACAGCAGTTGATGGACTGCTTAACGGAGATCAAATCCTGGCTGAGCAACAACTTCCTGACTCTTAACGAGGGCAAGACGGAGGTCATCTTTTTTGGACCACAACCTCCAGCCTCTCAGGTTGATATTCCTGGGCTCCCTCCCAACTAAACATCCTCCCCTCGGTCATGAACCTTGGCGTGACCTTGACGAACACTTTTAAATTCGATAAGCAGGTTCAGCAGCGTAGTCAAATCCTGCTTTTTTAAAATAAGACTATTGCCAAAACCAAGTCCTATTTATCTTTTAAAGACATGGAAAGGGTCATCAACGCCGTTGTGACCTCGAGGACTGGACTATTGCAACGCTCTGTATGTGGGTATGGACCCACGCGTCAATTAAACGCCTGCAGCTGGTCCAAAATGCAGCTGCACGTTTTGCTGACTGGACACAAAAAGCGCGACCACATCACCCACCAATTCTGGCCTCACTACACTGGCTTCCAGTTCAGTTCAGAATTGATTTTAAAATCCTTTTATTCGTTTTTAAAGCTCTAAATGGGCTGGCTCCGGCCTATATAGTTGAACTCCTCCAGCGCTACACCCCAGCCAGAGCTTTAAGGTCTGCTGACCAGCTGCTGCTGGTAGTGCCGAAGACTAGGCCTCAAAAACACGAGGGCACCGAGCCTTCGCAGGCAGCTGGCCCGAGGCTCTGGAACACTCTGCCCCTCCATGTGAGGTCGGCCCAGACCCTAGGGGTTTTTTAAAATCATATCTAAAAACTCACTTCTTCTCTCAGGCTTTCTAGCTAGAGCGGAGCACGACTACTGACATTTCCCTGTGTGTATGTTTTTTATATTTGCTGTTGCTAAATGACTGTCTTTGTTTACAATTGCACTGCAGTAAAATGTTTTTATTACATGTACAGCACTTTGGCTCGACCAAACATCGTTTTTAAATGTGCTCTATAAATAAAATTTGATTTGATTTGATTTGATTTGAGAGGGTTTTTCTTTCAAAGATAAACAGTCTTTTATTTCTTAGCCTTCCACATTATTTCAACAGGTACACACGTCATGCCTGGTGCTGCGTTCACCAGCAGGAACACACAAAAATGCCACCCCTCCCCTCTCTTCCAACCACATTTATAGGAGACCAGCCAGGCTTCCCAATCCAACCTGGCCAATCAGGTCATGGTTCTGAAAGCGGAGTGAAGGGTTAAATGCAAAATTTAAAACTGTTGGTCTACATTTAATAAAACCCTAAAGGCCTTAAGTAAATTCATAATGCATCAACATAAATATTGTACCTTCAAAAACAACAAGGTCTGCTTAAAAGGATAGTTTTCAACCTAATTGACCTCTGAACCTCAGATCTCATTAGAAGATTCTAGCTTATTCTGATAATTAGTTATGCCCATTCTTTTGGGCAGTGTCCATGGGCTTTTTTTTTGCAGGAATTGTCATTTTTTGGTCAGACTAAATTACACATGTCACTTGTTAGACGCTTTTATCCAAAGCGACTTACATACTCATACTGTGGACAATCCCACAGGAGCATTTGGGTGAAGTGTCCTTGCCCCAGGGACACAACTACATGCTGACTGCAGTGGGGTTTGAACCTGTGACCCCTGATCAGAATACACCTACGCGCTATCAGTAAGTATATACCATGCCGCTTTCGTCTCAATTAGTATCATGAAAAAGTGACGTGTGACACGCCCCCAATTATGCAATGACTAAGTCCCCGCTCCCATCGCCTCCCATTGGTCGAGAGGCCTTTTATCAGAGCTAAGTCCCGCCTCCCATTGTTTGAGACCCTTTGATGTTGAGGGGTGATGTGTTATAAAACGGTAGGTGTGAAAAGCCCCCCTGGTGGAGTGCTTTTGTTGTCTAATTCTTTGATGTGTTCGATTAAGGTAGTCTCTTTGAATTATGCTGTCCTGGCCCCTGCCCCTCAGGGTTATCTAATCTAAATAGCCTTGGATGTTTGCCCTTTGATGTGGTATGTTTAAAGCCTATGATGTTGAATCTAGGTATCATCTATGAGTGAGACATGTTTTTGTTGTCTAATTCTTTGATGTGTTCGATTAAGGTAGTCTCTTCGAAGTTATGCTGTCTGGTCCCCTCAGGGTTATCTAATCAATTAGCCTTGGATTTTTGGCCCTTTGATGTGGTATGTTATATGCCTATGATGTTAATCTAGGTACTCTATGAGTGAGACGGCCTAGCCCCCGCCCCCCGCCCCCGTCCCAGCCCAGGCCTCTCCCCCCTTTCCTCCACCCCTTTCCCCTCGGCTATGAGATTGTGGGAGGGTGGAATTGATGAAAATAGAAATATGCTCAAAACTAAATAAAAGACAGTAATTTCCACTTACCAATTCACCTTTCAAAAAGAAAAGTGACCAAGAGATGCCCGTGACAACTGTACCGCCATCCATTCGAGAGCCAGTCAAGAAACGAAATGCCGCAGCTGCACAGGGGGTCAGACGCCTACAGCCAGAGATCTGTGCACAAACTTATCTCGTGCCCTCTTTTGGTCAAGCTGGTTTCTCCAAAATGACCTCCCCCCCTACCTTTAAGAAACAATTAACACACACACCACACACACCACACACACACACACACACACAGACACACACGTTGGAGTTGGCCCTTTGATGTGGGGGTTTGAGATAAGCCTGGGATGTTAATCTATATGCTGATTAAGACACCCTCTGTGAGGTGAGAAGGCGAGGGGATGGAGTTAGTTTAGTTAAGACGTTCAAACTAAATAAAACAGCCATTATTTTTCACTCACTAAGACACACTAAAAACGTTATTGTCCTCTCTAGATTTGATTCAGGGTTTTGTTTTAAATGATATGTGTTTGCTAAGAATGTTTCTTTTCAAGTTTTTGTGAAACTGTTAACTACAAGGAAGTATCTGTTTTGCAAAGAGGTCATTCATACTCATTTAAAAAGAGCTTATTGAGGTTTTTAATAGTGATAGGGGATAGGGATATTCTCTTTAGTTTGTATGGATTTTGAACTAATGTGTAATTACTTTATTAACTATCAGAAAGTCTCTCTGAAGAGGGAAATAATAAATATCCTATTCCTCCCATGATCTTGTTTTTTTATAATTACTTCACACAACTATAAGGAAGCCCCATATGAAGTTATGTGAGGGTGTAATATTAGATTTGGCTGTATCCATAAAAGAGAAGTTTTCCTTTTAAAATGTGTTTCTGCTCCATTCACTCCAGGACCGGCTCGAAACTAAATAAAACAGCCATTAATTTTCACTCACTAAGACACCTAAAAACGTTATTGTCCTCTTTAGATTTGATTCAGGGTTTTGTTTTAAATTATATGTGTTTGCTAAGAATGTTTCTTTTCAGTTTTTGTGAAACTGTTAACTACAAGGAAGTATCTGTTTGCAAAGAGGTTATTCATACTCATTTAAAAATAGCTTATTAGGTTTTTAATAGTGATAGGGGATAGGGGATATTCTCTTTAGTTTGTATGGATTTTGACTAATGTGTAATTGCTTTATTAACTATAAGAAAGTCTCTCTGAAGAGGGAAATACTATAAATATCCTATTCCTCCCATGATCTGGTCTTTTTTATAACTATTCACACAACTATAAGGGAAGCCCCATATGAAGTTATGTGAGGGTGTAATATTAGAATTTTGCTGTATGCAACAAAAAAAAAAAGGTTTGACTGGTAAAGGACTCTCACTTTTACAGAGAGCCTCCGCCGCCCCCTCAACATAACAAGTCCCGCCCTCCTCACCAGATCATTTAAAAGTAAGGAAGTGGAAATAGATGAAAAAAGAAATACGCTCAAACTAAATAACAAGCCAGTCATTTACACTCACCAAGTCACCTTTCAAAAAAGAAAAATGGCCAAGAGACGCCTAGATATGGGTTTAATCAGCGAGACGCCTGTGACAACTTACCACCATCAGTCCGGAGCGCCAGTCAAGAAACGAATGCAGCATCTGTGCCGGTTTCAGACGCCTCCAGCCGAAGAACTTCACGAAGAATGGACTCTGAAAAATGGTGACGTTTGGGGTTATGTATTCAACTATATGGCGAATGAACTGCATTTCTACAATCTGAAGAATGGAGAA
>CADEHL010001475.1:0-77500 GCA_902827135.1 Harpagifer antarcticus | reverse complement strand
ATTTTATAAATAACAGCTACTGCTGTGTGTGTGTGTGTGTGTGTGTGTGTGTGTGTGTGTGTGTGTGTGTGTGTGTGTGTGTGTGTGTGTGTGTGTGTGTGTGTGTGTGTGTGTGTGTGTGTGTGTGTGTGTGTGTGTGTGTGAAAGAGTTTTCCTTTAAAGGGCAGAAGAAGACCGACAGGAAGTAAACACTTACAATAACTAGTTAAATAAAATAATTTTTAACCAAGTCAAATTGTTAGTGTATTTAGTTTGAAGCCGTGTCATTTGCGGGTTAAAGGTCTCCCTATCATCCTCTTCTTCATCAATACATCACAGGTCTCAGATATACCCAGAGCCTGTCTCTGATTGGCTGAAACACCAAACAGATCATTGCAGCATTACCCATAATCCCCTCTGTTTCAGCCCTGTTTCCAAAGTGCTGATTCTCTGTCTGTTACTTTAGATGAAAGTAAGGAGCCCCTCCCCACGCCCCTCTGAGAGACATTTGGTTACAAAGAACTCAATGGTGCTCTAGGAGGAGATTCAGGTGATAAGGGGGGGGGGGGGGTTACCTTGTTGCTGATTGGCTAATGTTTACACAAGACAACACATCGTTATGACATCATCAAGTGGCCAAAATCTGATCAGCTCATTTTCAGACAGGTTTTTATAGAAATGGATCAAAAAGAGAGAAAATCTTTGTTCCTGAAACTTTCAGAGTCTCTTTCCACAGAGGGGACACATGTTGATGTAGAAGAGACATGAAGAAGAGGGGACACATGTTGATGTAGAAGAGACATGAAGAAGAGGGGACACATGTTGATGTAGAAGAGACATGAAGAAGAGGGGACACATGTTGATGTAGAAGAGACATGAAGAAGAGGGGACACATGTTGATGTAGAAGAGACATGAAGAAGAGGGGACACATGTTGATGTAGAGAAGAGACATGAAGAAGAGGGGACAACATGTTGATGTAGAAGAGACATGAAGAAGAGGGGACACATGTTGATGTAGAAGAGACATGAAGAAGAGGGGACACATGTTGATGTAGAAGAGACATGAAGAAGAGGGGACACATGTTGATGTAGAAGAGACATGGAGAAGAGGGGACACATGTTGATGTAGAAGAGACATGAAGAAGAGGGGACACATGTTGAAGTAGAAGAGACATGGAGAAGAGGGGACACATGGTGATGTAGAAGAGACATGAAGAAGAGGGGACACATGTTGATGTAGAAGAGACATGAAGAAGAGGGGACACATGTTGATGTAGAAGAGACATGAAGAAGAGGGGACACATGTTGATGTAGAAGAGACATGAAGAAGAGGGGACACATGTTGATGTAGAAGAGACATGAGAAGAGGGGACACATGTTGATGTAGAAGAGACAAGAGAAGAGGGACACATGTTTGATGTAGAAACAGAAGAAGAGGGGACACATGTTGATGTAGAAGAGACGAGAAAGGGGACACATGTTGATGTAGAAGAGACACTAAAGAAGAGGGACACATGTTGATGTAGAAGAGACACGAGAAGAGGGACACATGTTGATGTAGAAGAGACATGAAGAAGAGGGGACACATGTTGATGTAGAAGAGACACGAAGAAGAGGGGACACATGTTGATGTAGAAAGACTGAAGAGAGGGACACATGTTGATGTAGAAGAGACACAAGAAAGGGACACATGTTGATGTAGAAGAGACACGAAGGGGACACATGTTGATGTAGAAGAACATGAAGAAGGGGGACCATGTTGATGTAGAAGAGACATGAAGAAGAGGGGACACATGTTGATGTAGAAGGACATGAAGAAGGGGACACATGTTGATGTAGAAGAGACATGAAGAAGAGGGACACATGTTGATGTAGAAAGACATGAAGGAAGAAGAAGAGGGGACACATTTTGATGTAGAAGAGACATGAAGAAGAGGGGACACATGTTGATTTAGAAGAGACATGAAGAAGAGGGGACACAAGTTGATTAGAAGAGACATGAAGAAGAGGGGACACATGTTGATGTAGAAGAGACATGAAGAAGAGGGGACACATGTTGATGTAGGAAGAGACATGGAAGAAGAGGGGACACATGTTTGATGTAGAAAGAGACACGAAGAAGAGGGGACACATGTTGAAGTAGAAGAGACACTGAGAAGAGGGGGACACATGGTGATGTAGAAGAGACACGAAGCAGGGGGGACACAATGTTGATGTAGAAGAAGACACGAAGAAGAGGGGACACATGTTTGATGTAGAAGAGACATGGAGAAGAGGGGACACATGTTGATGTAGAAGAGACATGGAGAAGAGGGGACACATGTTGATGTAGAAGAGACACGGAGAAGAGGGGAACACATGTTGATGTAGAAAGAGACATGAAGAAGACGGGACACATGGTGATGTAGAAGAGACATGAAGAAGAGGGGACAATGTTGATGTAGAAGAGACATGAAGAAGAGGGGACACATGTTGATGTAGAAGATGACATGGAGAAAGAGGGGACACATGTTGATGTAGAAGAGACATGAAGAAGACGGGACACATGTGATGAGAAGAGACATGAAGAAGAGGGGACACATGTTGATGTAGAAGAGACATGAAGAAGAGGGGACACATGTTGATGTAGAAGAGACATGAGAAGAGGGGACACATGTTTGATGTAGAAGAGACATGAAGAAGACGGGACACATGTTGATGTAGAAGAGACATGAAGAAGAGGGGACACATGTTGATGTAGAAGAGACATGGAGAAGAGGGGACACATGTTGATGTAGAAGAGACATGAAGAAGACGACACATGTTGATGTAAATAGAGACATGAAGAGACGGGACACATGCTGATGTAGAAGAGACATGAAGAAGAGGGGACACATGTTGATGTAGAAGAGACATGGAGAAGAGGGGACACATGTTGATGTAGAAGAGACATGAAGAAGACGGGACACATGTTGATGTAGAAGAGACATGAAGAAGACGGGACACATGCTGATGTAGAAGAGACATGAAGAAGAGGGGACACATGTTGATGTAGAAGAGACATGAAGAAGAGGGGACACATGTTGATGTAGAAGAGACGTGAAGAAGAGGGGACACATTGTGATGTAGAATACGAAGAGACATGAAAAACGATCTCTCACGTTGAAATAAGTTCAACTGCTTATTGTGAGGGGATGCTCTTTGTTCTCATTGGAAACCAATGAAAAAGGTGGACACTTAGTTCCTGCTGCGTTCAGACCGGACGCTTTACATGTAAAGTCAATGCAGAGACGCGGACAAACGCAAATTCGCTCCGACGGCGAGCATGAAGCGGTGGACGCGGCGCGAATCACGCGATTGAGGCGATTGAAGGGGGCCGTGTCAAACGCGAGAGTTACATTTTTTCCACTCGAGCGTCAAATTAATGTGACGCGATCTCGCGGAAGCCAATCAGCGGTGAGGATCTCAGCCTGTCGTCACTGACGTTCAACCAGAACACATCAGCCGTTAGCCGTTAGCACAGAGAGCTCACAGAGCTCACAGCTCCTCATATCTTTTCAGAAACTGGACAGAAGTGAAACCAGTACAAACCACAGACTGCCTGTGTCATGGGGAATACAGTCACTGGTTTATTTATGTCTGGAGGCCGTTGCTGTGAGTGTGGAGTGAGCATATACAACGTTAGCTTAGCCTCGTCGACCCAATCTCCATTCAGAAAACATGCATTTTAAAGGGTTTTTCTCTGCCGTCTGTCTGCAGACTTGTCAAAGCATTAATTCATGGTTTTTACTAACCGGTATCAGTGTGTTGTTACTTCGGCATCACTTTCAAACGTGTATTACAATTAAATCACGGTCAAATATGTTAATTTGGTTGTAGTTCAAAATGTTGTTCAGCAAAAACACGTGGGTTTGCTATCCTGGCTCCAAGATGGTGGAATGAGCTCCCCATTGACATCAGGACAGCAGAAAGCTTACACACCTTCCAGACTGAAAACTCATCTCTTTCGACTCCACCTCGAGCGATAGAATTACTAACAAAGCACTTATATACTAATAAAGGACTGCCTTACCTAAAGCGAGTTGAGTAGCACTTGAAATGTTTGGCTCTATGATACCTGATGTACTTTATGATTCTGTTTTCTTCAGGGTTGTGTCTTCCTGGTCGAACGTACTTATTGTAAGTCGCTTTGGATAAAAGCATCAGCTAAATGTAATGTGTAATGTAGTTGTAGCCCCCGAGCCAGCGCGTCTTGTTTGAAGATGCGAGTAAACACAGCTGGCAGCCACAGTGAAACTCGAGCGATTAGGGCGAAGCGAATATTTGCATACAGTATGCTGACTAACTAATAACTACTTAGTATTTAGTGAATACAAACATGGTATAGCGACATATCCACAGATAGAAGATGAGCAGAGCCTTAGTTGATGTAATGTGACAGAAGAGCTACAGATGTTATATTATCAAACTGTTAATGTTCAAATGCCGATACTACAGTTTGTATAATGATAATGGACGATCTGGGTCATGGCCGAATTCCAACCTTGGAGCGTTCCAGGTGAAATATCCAACTGGGAACTTGGAAACTCCCACTTCCCATGCAGCACACATGGGTTGCTGTCGGAGCTCCTAACGTCTAACCCTATCGTCTATTCCTTGATCTCTGAGTGAAAGGTCACTGGGTTAAGGGATAGTGGAAAGGAGAATTCAAAAGGACTGCGGTACTTTAGGCCCATTCCCAAATGTGCGTCTGCTGCTGTGGGGAAACTATGGAAACTACAGTTTTCTATACAGCGGACTACAACATGGATGTTCAATAAGAAGGAGGGACTAAACTCATCTAGAGACTCTGCTCCGTGCTCTGATGCTGCTTTGCTTTATGAACGTGGACAACAGAGAGACAGATTCTTCAGGACCAAAGTTGGAATTGAAATAAAAAGGAAAGTGAAACTTCTGCTCGTCCCCCTCTCCCTCCGGTCCACATTAATACAAATGATCCCAATACGTATGATTGATGAAAAGATCAATCAATACAGATGTATTTATTATAAACGTTAGTCCTTAACATCTATCACTGTGTACATCACCATTCAAACATCTTTTAGAAGTTGAACAAACCCCACACAGCTCAGTGAGATGTTGACTTTGATCATTTCAGTAAAAACTAACGTTCATATTTCTCTCTTTGATTATAATACTGATGAACGTTCAGGACAAAGCACTTTGGCAACTTACCACATACGTTTTAAAAAGCTTAATAAGCACCGTAACTTTCATGACATCATTTCTCCGTCATAATCGATTGTTTCCGTGAACGGCCGACTGTTGAGTGACGGCAAATGCTACGGTTGCAATGCATTGTGGGGCAGCATTTTCTCCTCTCCTTTCGGTGAGGGAGGTCCAGTGGTTCCTAAGCTAAAGGAGGCTATAAAGGAAGTTTGAAACCTCCTTTCCTTTCATTTAGAGAATTGGAACGTCTCTTATCATGACTGCCACTGAGGGACTTCCGGGTCATTTCACTCCGTTAGGAAGGTTCCTAAGAGAAATGGAGTATTCGACTGCACCCCTGGCCCATTAGTCCCCCACATGAGCAGGACTGAGCTCCATCTTTCCACCTGTGAATCTTTCACGTCACATTTGATCGGGACCCCCTTGAAAACGAGATGGTGCATCTCAAGGGGTTTATCCCAATGAATACAAATGTCTATATATATCTCATCCCCCTGTCAGTCAGATCAGTTTCTGAACTTCCTGTCAGAGTCACGGCTCTGTCCTCAGACGGATGCTGAGCTAACAGCTCTGTGAGCTACGAGCGGACGGGTTGAATCTATGAGTGAAGGATAATCTCCGCACGATGACACACTCATAAACAGTGCTGAGGCGGAGAATCAGGAACTGGGTGAGGGGGGGATTTACGAGGCTAATAATAAAAACTAGGTTTACTTCCAGAGGAGGAATTCTGCACGGACACTATTTATAATTAAAGAACTCTGATACTTCCCTCGTGGTTCAACGCCAAACCAGTGGTGTACATTTACTCAAGTACTGTACGTGCTACTGTGTACTTCTACTCCACTACAGTTCAGAGGTACATGGTGTACTTTTCCTCCACTACCGTTCAGAGGTACATGGTGTACTTCTCCTCCACTACAGTTCAGAGGTACATGGTGTACTTCTACTCCACTACAGTTCAGAGGTACATGGTGTACTTCTACTCCACTACAGTTCAGAGGTACATGGTGTACTTCTCCTCCACTACATGTATTTCATCCCTTTAGTTACTTTACAGATGTGGATGAATGATGTGAAATATAACCAAGTGTTGAATCAGACTTTAGTTCCACCTGGAGTAAATCCACCAGCTACCCTGCAGTCTACAAAGTACTTCAGACTAGCTGCACCTTCACCAGCTTTGAGAACACTTTCATGATCAATCATTATAAAACATATCATATATATTATTCTGAAATGGACCAATCTGCACAACGACTACTTTTACTGTCTTTCACTATATTTTGATGAGAATACTTTTCTACTTTCACTTGAGGAACATTTTGAATGCAGCACTTTGACTGTGACAGAGTATTCCTACACTCTGGTACTTCTACTTTTACTAAAGTACAGGATCTGAGTACTTCTACTTTTACTCAAGAACAAGATCTGAGTACTTCTACTTTTACTCAAGTAAACTGAGTACTTCTGCACGTACAGTATAAAGATTGCGGTGTCTCTCCTTTAGACGGCTGCAGAGATACTGAAGCCCTCTGTGGAGGAGCGGCTGAAACAGGAACACTTTTATTGAGTCTCTCTGTTGGAGACCATGTGATTCTGTTCCTGTTCAAGCTGTGCTTCTGTCAGCAGAGCGATCACACACTTCATCACAGCCAGAAATAACTGAATTAAAATGTTCTTCCTTCTCCTGGTAATAACTCCAGGGTCAGAGCTGCTGCTGGCCGAGCACAATTATAAATACATAAAAACACTCTGTAGTGTCTCTGAAGTATCTATCAGAGTACTGAAGACCTTCATACTAAAGCTCATGTGGACATTTTATAATAACTGTCACTCCCAGAAGGTTAAAACAATGCAACTTAAAGAGGATTCTACATACAGTGAAATAATGGGAGTCCACTGCATCAATAAAGCCCTCTCCTTCAAACAGCTTTCATGCGTGTCCAGAAAGGTTCCCACTTATGTAACCATGTCAAGATGTTTATTGTAAGTCATTTGTGTGTTCTTTGACACCTTCGAAAAAGTGTAAAGGTATCTGACGTCCAATCCAACACATCACCTGACTGGCAATAAGACGGAGAAGAAGAAGGACCTTTATTGATCCCCCGAGGGAAATTCCGTTTCTCTCAGTTTTTTATACACACAGGTATATATTCGCACATACACATCGAGAGGTCAGAGTGGAGAGGCAGTCAGTCTAGCCGGCGCCAAGTTGGGGGTTTGGTGCCTTGCTCAAGCGCACTTCGGCAGTGGCCCAGGAGGTGACCTGGCTCCTCTCCAGTACTAGGCCACACTCTGTATTTTTTGGTCCGAACGGGACGTGAACCGGCGAACCCTTCGGTATCAAGTTCAACCCCCTACAGACTGAACCACTGCCCCCCCCCAGTCTCCGCATTTGACCCATCCTAGTGATGTGCTAACTCCCAATGTCATCATCATGGTTCCTTCAGTTTGACACGCTGCACATCTGCTGGATGAAAACAGTATTGTGCCGTGACTCCGAGGGTCCGGATCTGAAACAGTTCCTCCTTTTAGCGTCTATTTCCGTCACAAGGTCAGATTCAGAAATAGCTCGCAGCCATGAAGTCACTTTCAGAGGAATTCAAAGGTCAAGCGTGGACGACACGGCTGCAAATACCACCGTGACGGCTCAGTTCTTTTGAGAAAGGCCTAAAGAAGGGCAAAAAGGGAACTTCATACTGTCATTTCAACAGAGGTGGGAAGTAGTGGAGTACAAATACTTTGTTACTGTACTTAAGTACATGTTTCTGGTATCAGAACTTTACTCCACTACTTATTTTTCTGACGACTTTTTGCTTTTACTTCTCACATGTTGAACCCAAATACCTGTACTTTCTACTTCTTATATGTTGAACCCAAATACCTGTACTTTCTACTTCTTATATGTTGAACTCAAATACCTGAACTTTCTACTTCTTACATGTTGAACCCACATACCTGAACTTTCTACTTCTTACATGTTGAACCCAAATACCTGTACTTTCTACTTCTTACATGTTGAACCCAAATACCTGTACTTTCTACTTCTTACATGTTGAACCCAAATACCTGTACTTTCTACTTCTACATGTTGAACTCAAATACCTGTACTTTCTACTTCTTACATGTTGAACCCTAAATACCTGTACTTTCTACTTCTTACATGTTGAACCACAAATACCTGTACTTTCTACTTCTCTCCATGTTGAACTCAAATACCTGTACTTTCTACTTCTTACATGTTGAACTCAAATACCTGTACTTTCTACTTCTCTCATTTCCCAAACAGCTGGTTCCTTTAGTCTGAATGTGTGTTTGATGCGTGATCATTATTCTTTAGAGTCATTGCGTGCCTATTGATTTGAACACGATCCGTGTATCCATCATTTCCTGGTCTTCTCTAAAGAAGAGGGACCAATGGAAACGTTGTCATGTTGCCGTTGTTCAGCATGGAAACATTCATTAGCTAACAATGACATTATTGTTCTATTGATATAAAGGGAGGTCAGGTACTCTTTAAAGCAGCTGCTAGTTATGGGTACTTTTTACTGAAGTACACTTCAAAGCCTCTTTACTTTGACTTGAGTAAAGAAGTTTAGTCAGTACTTCTACTTTCACCAGAGTATTTTTAAACATGAGTATCTGTACTTGTGCTTGAGGAAAGGATGAGTATACTTTTGCAATCTCTGGTCACTACATTCATTTCAAAACCTTTGTCATGCTTTAAATGCCTCTTTCTGTGCTCTGATTGGTGAACAGTTCCTCTTGTGACCGTCGTCCCATCAGAGCATCATCCCTCTGAGATGTGCAATATGCAGTTATAACATTTAGCACACACAGCACCTGACATGACGTTACCCCCTGCTGGCTGTCAGTCACACAGGGAGGGATGCTGCGGACCTCTGACCCCGGCCTGTCATTGGCTGCAGACCACGGTGACAGGATGTTTGGAAGGGTGACTATCTATTTCTCAGCAGCCATGAACCTGTCTCCTCTCACGAGGAATTCACTGTACGTCTGCGGGAAACAAGCCCAGCGTGACTAGACGCTGAAGAAGATGGGCTATGTTTGAGGAGAGGACTCACTCTGCAGGAAATGGAGGAGATTTATCTTGATCTGTCGGCTCATAAGGGCTGTTTTATTCCTCCAATACCATATACATGTTAGCTCAGCCTAGCTCAATCATTTGCTGGAAATGTGATGAATAAAAACATCTTAGCTCTCATAGATTTTAAGGTTAGTTAACTTGTCAAAATCACATGCTGGATTTTGGCCAAGTAAATTAAGTTTAACTCCATTTCTGCAACGTTTGTCATTGAAATCTTGTTCGGGATGTTCTATCCAGGCTAAACGAACAACTAGGTTTACACTTATATTTGCACATATATGTGTAAAAAAACAAAGTCTATATGGCCTGTGCTCCAAATATATTATATTGTGTTAGAAGATATCTTTTTAATACTTGTGTTTTCTCAAGTTTCGGGATGTCCATTCCACTTCCTCTCACCTGGTCTGGCAGTCAATGGTTTTCTCAATATGTTTTTCGGTTGTCCTGAAATAAGGTCTGCAATGATCCAATATCACATGGAAAAATCCCAGTGGTTGATTGAGTGGTTGGTTGGTTGGTTGGTTGGTTGGTTGGGTGGTTGGTTGGTTGGTTGCTGGTTGGTTGCTGGTTGGTTTGTTGATTGTTGTTTGGTTGATTGCTGGTTGATTGCTGGTTGGTTGGTTGGTTGGTTGGTTGGTTGGTTGGTTGGTTGGTGGTTGGTTGGTGGTGGTTGGTTGGTGGTTGGTTGGTTGGTTGGTTGGTTGGTTGGTGGTTGGTTGGTTGGTGGTTGGTTGGTTGGTTGGTTGGTGGTTGGTTGGTTGTTGGTTGGTTGGTTGGTTGATTGGTTGTTGGTTGATTGTTGGTGTGGTTGGTGTTGGTTGGTTGGTTGATTGTTGGTTGGTTGGTTGGTTGGTTGGTGGTTGGTTGGTTGGTTGGTTGGTTGGGTGGTTGGTTGGTTGGTTGGTTGGTTGGTTGGTTGATTGATTGATTGATTGTTGGTTGGTTGGTTGGAAGGACGAAGGGAGATGCCAACTTCCGGATCAGGCTTAAAAATAAAACAACATCATCGCTGCACCACTTTAATTTTCTCAAAAGGAGGCAGAGTGACACCTCTTCCCTGTCCTCCATCTTTGCACGGTGACACAGAGAAGCCCAAACAGGGAGAGCTGCAGATGAGGAGGGGGTGATGAGGGGGGGGGGGGGGGGGGGTGATGTGAGCATGCCAAATGAGCACATGATGACAGTAATGTGATCTGAGCTGAGTGACAGGACCTCTATTTTTTCTGCAGAGGTTTGACAGAGCTATAAAAGAGTCCGAGGCTCCAGCTGCTGACAGAGACACGGACAGAGACACTGAGCATCAGACCCGGTGGAATAACCTCCAGATAAAACACTTATATATATTTATCTTTATAATATCAAAGAGAAGAATGGGACTGCACAGCGTCGAGGAACTGGTGAGATATGCTGATGTGTGTGGATGTGAATGAATGATAATTATGAGTTTATATTCGGGTTGAAATAAGCATATCTTTTAAAGACAAGCCTTTTTTTTTTGTACATACAATGAGATAAATGAATGATGCTTAGAATAAATGTCCATTCTTAATCATGTCCGTACTGGTACTACTTCCTGTGACTTACCCACATGTGTATTTATAGGAAAACAAACATTTATTTAGTTGCAAAAATTCAAAGTAAATGTAAAAAACTGAAAGAAAAAGTGAATTATTTTATTTCTTCACCAAATGACATTTTTTACATTTGCTATTCAGGACCGACAATCCAGTATTACATCAATTATGTCTTTTCCAAACTCCCTTTAATTACTTAATGACCTTGTTTAATGATCCTTTACTTTGCACGATTAGAGGAACGGCTACTTGGCCTACATCAAGAGTCATTATTTGATCCATCATTGCTTATACTGCAGATTTCACCCCAGATGTCTTGTACTTAATATTATAACCGTGGAGTCTTCTTCCTTATATAGATGAACTGATAATGAAGCCCTCTGAGTCATTACACGAGTGATTTAGACTCATTAAAGCGTGGAAGTGTGTTAATGTGTTTACTCTCCTCTGTGATAGAGCTGTGTTTACCTCTCAGATTCAGACATTAGTGTGTGATAGCAGTTTCAACCTTTTACTGAAAGAAATGCGATCATTTGAACGGCTGTCCTTACAGAACGCCTGTCCTTACAGAATCTACAAAGAAAGCTGAGATTTGTTGACACATAGATTCACGAGATTCATAAGATAATAGTTTATTGTCAGATCTGTTTGAGACATCAACAAAGACACATATTAAGAAGTAAACAATGGAGGCGAATGGAGACCTTTCAGGCTGGAGGTAACACTGGGATTTTAGTCTTTCCAGACCATTTACATGCACTAAAACAAACTACAGGAGAGGGAACAGCACAGAGAGCAGAATAGGGCCTCTTTAAGTAGTGAGCATACAACTTGTTTAATGAGACTTTTCAAACTGAAGATGCTGTGTGAGTTTTCTTTCTTGCACTAATGTACATTTTGACTGTTATTTTGTATTTGCTGTGCTTTGATTTATATCTTAATGTGTGCATATGTACAAATGTGTCTGTAGATTGTGTATATATATGTATATACATATTTTTATATATATTTGTATTTTGTATTGTGGGAAACAGAATTTCGATCTCTCTGTACACACCAACTGAAAGATTGACAATAAAGTTGACTTCAAAGATTGAAAGATTCAAGATTCAAGACGCTACAGTGTAGAAATGGCAATGAAATTATTCTGACCTGAGCTCCTCCAACAATGTAACATATATCATAAAATACAAAAATACAAAATAAAAAGTAGTGCAAAAAGTCTATATACACGTAAATAGAATATGGGATATGTACAAGAACAGACTTGGACTTTGACTGATTTAAACTGCTGTTTTTTTATGACCTTCCCTCAGGTGTCTGGTAAGAGGTCAGAGGGCAAGGAGGCGGCTGACTTCCATGGCGGAGAGTATGAGGCGGCCGTGGGTCAGGAGAAGAAAGACGGCATCGAACCGGAAGAGGTCAGCGTGGCAGCTCTCAGCGTAAGAACCAGAGATGGCAAAAGTACACACATCCTTTCCTCAAACACAAGTACAGATACTCGTGCTCTGGTGAAAGTAGAAGTACTGACTAAACTTCTTTCCTCAAGTCAAAGTAAAGAGGCTTTGAAGTGTCCTTCAGTAAAAAGTACCCATAGCTAGCAGCTGCTTTAAAGAGTACCTGACCTCCCTTTATATCAATAGAACAATAATGTCATTGTTAGCTAATGAATGTTTCCATGCTGAACAACGGCAACATGACAACGTTTCCATTGGTCCCCTCTTCTTAGAGAAGACCAGGAAATGATGGATACACGGATCGTGTTCAAAATCAATAGGCACGCAATGACTCGAAAGAATAATGATCACGCATCAAACACACATTCAGACTAAAGGAACCACGCTGTTTGGGAAATGAGAGAAGTAGAAAGTACAGGTATTTGAGTTCAACATGTAAGAAGTAGAAAGTACAGGTATTTGAGTTCAACATGTAAGAAGTAGAAAGTACAGGTATTTGGGTTCAACAATGTAGAAGTAGAAAGTACAGGTATTTGTGTTCAACATGTAAGAAGTAGAAAGTACAGGTATTTGAGTTCAACATGTAAGAAGTAGAAAGTAAAGGTATTTGAGTTCAACACTGTAAGAAGTAGAAAGTACAGGTATTTGGGTTCAACATGTAAGAAGTAGAAAGTACAGGTATTTGGGTTCAAATGTAAGAAGTAGAAAGTACAGGTATTTGGTTCAACATGTAAGAAGTAGAAAGTACAGGTATTTGAGTTCAACATGTAAGAAGTAGAAAGTACAGGTATTTGGTTCAACATTAAGAAGTAGAAAGTACAGGTATTTGAGTTCAACATGTAAGAAGTAGAAAGTACAGGTATTTGAGTTCAACATGTAAGAAGTAGAAAGTACAGGTATTTGAGTTCAACATGTAAGAAGTAGAAAGTACAGGTATTTGAGTTCAACATGTAAGAAGTAGAAAGTACAGGTATTTGAGTTCAACATGTAAGAAGTAGAAAGTACAGGTATTTGTGTTCAACATGTAAGAAGTCAAAGTAAAAAGTCGTCAGAAAAATAAGTAGTGGAGTAAATTACTGATACCAGAAAAATGTACTTAAGTACAGTAACAAAGTATTTGTACTCCACTACTTCCCACCTCTGAACACAGGCCATAAGATATTGAACACCTGAACTTTTTAAAGAACATCCATTAACATTAATCTGTTTACATTTTGCAAATTATTTATCTAATATATCATTTCATTCACTTGTATATGGATGCTTCTTGCTCTATTTATATTTTATTTGTATTAACTTGCACATCTCAAAACATTCTCTTGCACTATTTTATCTGTTTAATTTGTTTCTGTCCTATATATATTCATGTTGCTCTGTTGGAGCAGCCTGTGACCTAAGTTTTTCATTGCCATGTCTACACTGTAGCTAATGTACACATAATGATAAAGCCTTGAAACTTGAAACTTGACACAAAAAGCTCTCAGTCATTAAGAAGTACTTAACAGTGACTCCAATAACCACAGAGACGTCCCGCTGTGTGTTCTTATGGTGTGGTTTTATGCAGGTATATAAACGTGGACAACAGTAGAAAAATAAACTCTTCATTACCAAGGTTAATATTCATATCTGCATGGGTCTATGCATCCATCACCGTGCATATCACCATCCAAACATGTTGAAAAAGAAACCCCAAACAGCTCAGTAAACACTGCTAGACGCATTCTGAATAAGCACCGTAACTATCATGATCTGAGTTTGTCAGAAAAAGATGGTTTGTTTCTGTGAACGGTCAAACGTTGTGTGACGTTACATTTTGGGACAGCATTATCTCCTCTCCTAAAGGATGCTCCAGTGTATCCTTAACGAGATAACAAGGAAGCATTGAAGCTCCTTTCCTATCATCTATAATCTCAACAGCTCTAATCATGGCTGCAGCTCAGAGACCTCCACTCTGTTAGGAACCTTCCTCCTCTGTAGTTGAGCTGCTCTCTTGGGTACTGCCACCTGCTGGCATTTTACTGTATAACACCGAGTATACCATGGAGTACACTATAAACATAACCCTCATGATCATGGTGTTGTCAAGAGTTGGTGCCTTAGAGAAATCTAGTTTCCATCTAGTCGCCAGTATTTCTCTGTTTGAAGGTGCAAACATGTTTATAATCCATATAATCAATCTTTCATGACCTTGTTTTCACACAAGCTTTGTTAAAGACATGCTGCAAAGCTTCTGGACAGATAGTTATCAATCAATCAATCAATCAATCTATCTGAACAGACCATTAATGAGCACTATTTCTAGAAACATGCATGAATCATAATGGAGCATTGGAAATACAAAAAAATAATACTTTAATTGAAGGTTGTGGTACTTTGGGTTTTTCAAGTCTTTTATATTTCCAAATGTACTTTCAAGTCTCAAGCATATATCATTTCCATGTACTTAACCTTTTTGTACAAAGCTGTTTTTTTAAATGTAGTTTTTCTTTTTTCCCTGAAGCTGTATGTTCCCTGTCAGACGGATAAGAGCGGCCGGCTGAGACTAGAGACGGTTGACGATCTGTTCAACATCATGCAGCTGAAGAAGAGGAGGAGGGAGAGGAAGGCTCCGATCAATAAGAAACCACAGCCAGTGCCAGAGACCCTGGTGAGATTAAATCGTGTATTAGTCTGCTTTAATGAGGAGGTTGGTGATTGGTTGGCTGGTTGGTTGGTTGGTTGGTTGGTTGGTTGGTTGGTTGGTTGGTTGGTTGGTTGGTTGGTTGATTGATTGGTTGATTGGTTGGTTGATTGGTTGAATGTTTGGTTGGTTGGTTTAATAATTTGTTGGTTAGTTGATGGACTGACTGACTGATTAATGTATGTAGGGAAATGTTTCATTAAAATGTTTTTGTCTGCTCTTTAAAACCCTTCCAGCCAGCCTGGGTGGATGAGAACATGTTTCTGACTGCAGCCAGTGACAACAAGATGCCGCTGGTGGAGAAGTACATGACTGACGGAGGAAACCCCAATGCAGCCGACCATGTGAGCATCACTCAGATGAAAATAATAATAAGTAATTAGTTAATCGTTGTTATCATTGATCTAATATTCTTTATGTATCAAATGTCCAGTTCCAGAGGACGGCGCTGCACAAAGCCTCGTTCAAAGGACACGTGGACGTCATGAAGAGACTCCTGGAGGCCGGAGCCACCATCGACAAAAAAGACAAGGTGAGACATTTTAAAACTCAGCAGGAATACAGTGTTAGTAAAACCTAAAAAGAGCATTTAGTGTTTGTTGTAAAGGATCAGATGTTATCACTTCTCTGTCAGCTGTTCTGTTCTGTAGGATAATACTTTAAGTGTGAATGGTTGGTTGGTTGGTTGGTTATTTGGTTATTTGGTTATTTGGTTATTTGGTTATTTGGTTATTTGTTTGTTTGTTGGTTGGTTGGTTGTTTGGTTAATTGGGTGGTTAATTGGTTGGTTAATTGGTTGGTGGGTTGGAGGGTCAGTGGCGGCGCCAGCGTATGGCTGGGGCAGGCTACAGCCATACTAAGAAATGGCTTAGCCCCACCATGAAAAATGATCTTGAAGTAAGCAAATTCAATTATATAATAAGCAAAATGCTAAATGTTGAGAACACGGCTTGCGAAAATATACGGGTCGTGTCCACAACACACAAACTGATCCTGCTGTTACAACAAGTGCACGTTACTGATGCAATATGGTTGAGACCATTCGGGTTTATGCTAGAAGAGGGGTGCAATGAATAGTCTAAGTAGTGGGGGAGTTTTATTCACTACAGGTGTGGAAATTCTCTGGCGTTATAATATCAGCGCGGCCGCGGTCAGATCAAAATGCCTCCGAATGCAATTTGAATAGAGTCAGACCTACAGCCAATCAGAGCAACGACACGTTGGGTCTGCGTCATGCATTACTGATTGAGATCAGTCGGAACCGCCATTCAGTATCCCCTTTGGATCTTCAACGTGTACTATCATACGTCACGTGCACAGTGATCGCTTTTTATTCACTACAAGAGAAATGTGCAGTTTTATTTCATACAGTTCCATTTTCATTGAGAAATAATCTAAACCTCACACGCGGCGTTTCACTGTCAAGGGGAGCGTGTATGTAATTACATTGCAAATAGTGACGTGAGCCCCCCCACTGTATGGGTTAGCCCTACCATAGATTACCCAACACAGATACTCTGGCCCCGCCACTGTGGAGGGTTGTTTTTAATCTAGTAGATGAACCTGTTCATAAGATAGTGTGTTTTGTGTTTCAGCTGGAGGCCACAGCGGTGCACTGGGCCTGCAGAGGAGGCAGCCTGCCGGCCCTGCAGCTCCTCATGGACCAGGGGGCAAAGGTCACCTACAGAGACAAGGTGAGCACACACAAACACCGGTTTTTGATTTATCTCCAGTTATATCCACACAGTATATATATGTGTGTTGCATGAATGGAGAGAACTGAAAGCCTGTCCTCTCCTCAGTTGAACAGCACGCCTCTCCATGTCGCTGTGCGGACCGGACACTGTGAGTGCGCCGAGCATCTGATCCACTGCGGAGCCGACGTCAACGCCAAGGACAGGGTAAGGAAACACAACACAGAGTTCTACATTTAAGATGAGATAAAGATAAGATAAGAGGTACTTTATTGATCCAAAACAAGGCATTGCACATAAGTAGAAATTAAAGCGTAGAAATAAACAATACTAGAATACTAATAATAATACAATACTCTATTGAAGGGCTTTAGACACTATATAAAGCAGGATAGTATTTACATTTAGAGAGTGGGAATGGAATATTAAATTAGATATGTAGAATTGTAATCTTTTGCAGCGAGACATAAAGCTGATCCCACGAGACAATCTACTGCACAATCAATTTGTTCAAGCTATTTGTGCACATAAAAGCACTTTTGTTATGAATTAACCTTCAAGATTTCATAAAATAGACGTACCACGAATAGGTCAATCTTTCTGAAAATACTTATTTGTGAACTCATAACGAAGACATCTTCCCTGATTGATTTCCTCCTCCCTGAATACAGGACGGAGACACGCCCATGCACGACGCTGTGAGAATAAACAGATTCAAGATGATCAAGCTGCTGATGATGTACGGAGCCAGTCTCTCCACAAAGAACTCTGTAAGTACACGACAACACAATATACATTTTGATCCACTGATCAAAATGTATATTTAAATTATATTTTATTGTAACATTTCGACATCGGAAGGCCACATATACAGTCACCCACCACAACACATCTTAAAGCGTAAGTGTAAGATATTTAATCTGTTTTAATTGTCTTTTTGGGTGAAATTAGCTTTTGAGACCAAAACGTGTTCACATGGGGGTCTTTTGAGATTCCCTCACCTTTCAATACAGCCTCAAGTGGCCATTTAAGGAACTGCAGTTTTGAGGCTCTGGAGTGTACATTACGGCTTGGTTAGGAAACACAACGTTCCCAACTACTTGTTTTAATGCATGTCAGCCTGCAATTGAAACATCATTTCTTAATGTGAAATGATGTGATATTCAGCAAGGCCATCAGTTTTATTTGAACATATGCAGATATTAGACATACAACGATAAATAACAATGCATAAAGAAACACAAACAGAAATAAAATAGTTCAAGATAATATTGCAAGCGACCGATAGGTGTAAGTAAACCATATACATTCAAAACAAGAACAGAATGACCTAAAAGCAGCTATATATTCAATCAAATGTTTTACAGTTCAATAAAATATTGCTTATTGTAAAATAAAAGTGCCATCGTATGTAATCAGAAGCACACTTTACAGGCCATCAATGGGGCTGAAGACCTTGCTTCCAGTTGTCCAGGTTTGATGAGTGTTTCTCTCTCTCCTGCAGGATGGAAAAACCCCTCTGGAGACTCTCAATTCATGGCAGAACGGCGCCAAGAGCCTCCTGTGTAACTTCAGCCAGGAGAAACCCGATTCAGTAACACATTCCTAAAAATCCAACATGAGATTCAACCCGTGGATCGGATGGCGTGAAGCACCCAAGTCTTTCTTTTAATATCTGGTAATCCGGCGAAGCTGTGCCAAATGTTCGCTTTCAAACGGCCTCCGGGGTTGACTGATGGATATTAACACCCTCAGGGAGTGGTCATACATCTAACGCTCACTCTAAAGCGGGTATTGTGGGACACCACAAATCTAATCAGGATGTTGTTAATGCTGTGATTGATAGCACTGATAGATTCAAATGTTGCTGGACAATGTTTTTCTTCTTAAGCTGAGTAGAAGTCGGCGAGGACATATTTATTGAGAACTTAAAGAAAAATATTTATTGCGTTTGATTGTGTTTTTCAATATCATACACTTAAAGGTGGGGTAGGTAATTTACTTCAGAAACACTTTTTGTTATATTGCTCTTAACATCCCGATGGCAATGAATACATGAAATGCTTTGACAATAAATATATACAAATATTTAATCTGTGGGCGGCGCTGTAAAAAGCTAGACCAATTATCTCCTTCGGCCCGCGGCAGATAAGTGGATGGCCTACCTGCCTGTCAGCCTTCCATCTGTGTGTCAGAGGAGGGGCTCTGTTTGGAGGAGGGGCTCTGTGAGGACGTCTGAAGGAAGTGGCAGATTTCTTTCGGTTGTGTATTTTCAAATTCTTGCTGGTTTCTCCATTCTTACCTACTCTACCTTTAATAACTGTACGGGAAAGGATTAGGGCCACGTGTGACATCTTATCTCCACATTTATTTATTTTTATCTCAGAGTTCCGTGTACTCTCTGAAAAATACTGATTCTGAAAATAATCTGAATTCTAAGGAAAATGTCAGGATTGTAAAAAAAAATGTTGTGGCTCTAATCCTCTTCTATAAAAGTGTTCTTGAATTTACTAACGAATGGAAACAACTGTGAGACATTTCTTTAGTTTTTTTTCAGATCAGCATCAGTCTAAGGATTGATGTAAGTTAAGGTTATTTATTTGTATAAAAAGACTTGAGCTCAGTGTAAAGAAGTAAGAAAAGACAGAACTGAGCCCTATCTTGCTGGTAGACGATTGTTGTTATACTTGAACATTCAGACCGAGTTCTTAGGTTTCACACGTTTTGAGATTGAGATAAGACAGGAAGAAGTACGTTTTTGGATCAGGAGGAAGAAGAATATCTCCACTTTATTTATCGAGGTTGCTGTTACACTTATTTTTTAACCCTTTCTTTGTTGATTTAGGTGTAGCTTCATCTTTGCTGAAGCTCACCTAAAACCAATTAAATTCACCTCAACGATAAAAAAAGAGTGAGAGAGGAAAGACGCTGCAAAGGCATTGTTGGTTCAGAGGATGTTTGAAAAGAGTTTATGAAAACCAGGACTTGATACGTGAATGTTTATCAGATTTATATTTATTTTTAAAGATGTATGTACATTGTGCCTTATATTTTTGGATTGATCTAATAAAAATATTTCATTTAAGTTTTGTGTTTTTGACATAAACCTGCATGCTTTTGCCTTTTGAACATGAAGTCATGTGACCGTGCTGTAGTTCCTTTATAGCCCAACATTAGCCACCTTTAGCTTAGCGGTGGTGACGTGAAGTCATGTGACCGTGCTGTAGTTCCTTGATAGCCCAACATTAGCCACCTTTAGCTTAGCGGTGGTGACGTGAAGTCATGTGACCGTGCTGTAGTTCCTTGATAGCCCAACATTAGCCTCCTTTAGCTTAGCGGTGGTGACGTGAAGTCATGTGACCGTGCTGTAGTTCCTTGATAGCCCAACATTAGCCTCCTTTAGCTTAGTGGTGGTGACGTGAAGTCATGTGACCGTGCTGTAGTTCCTTGATAGCCCAACATTAGCCTCCTTTAGCTTAGCGGTGGTGACGTGAAGTCATGTGACCGTGCTGTAGTTCCTTTATAGCCCAACATTAGCCACCTTTAGCTTAGCGGTGGTGTAGTTATTTTATAGCCTAACGTTTGCTTTTATACTTCATGTATCACAACCTAGCCGATACTAACATTGTGTTTGCAACTTCACTTAAACCCCCAGAAGTAGCTTCATTGTTCATTTCGAACATGAATCAACCGTTAATCAAGTTTATTGACAGGTTGTGACCCTGAACCCCCATAAGGGTCCAACAAAGTGGGAATTACCCCGTCTTCTACCAGTAACTGTTGCGAATACTGGACCGTGAACTGTGAGTGATTAAGGAAGCAGACTTGAGGATTTGTGGTCGAAATTCAAATCAGTCAGTTAAAACTCATTATGGAGGGACACAGAGATGTTAGCCTTTGGAGACCATATACATGCACACAAAACCAAACAAAACAAAAAGGTAAAGCTCAGTAGGGCCTTTTTAACAGGCAAATTACTGCAGTCTGGGTTTTATACACAGGAACTCAATCTGTCACTGTCTTCTAGTCAGTCTTCATCAGTCTTCACCAGACCGTGCACTTCTCAAGAAAGCCAAGTCTGCTACAAACCAAGCATTAAAGTGGCTGAACATGGTAAATACAAAAAGTGATGCAATATATGAAATACATGGTTTATACCTGTAATTACTGTGGTTCCATGTCTTCTGATTACCTAATTTACACACACTCATACACCTAACATGCACAAACCTACCTCCTTTGGATTTGGAAAGATCCAAAAGAGGATGACGTTATTATGTGTCTCTAATAACGTCATCACAATCGCCACATTGATGTGTTGAGAACACGTCGTGCAAAAGTATACGGGTCGTGCTGCAGCTGGATTTTCCTGTCCTCTGTTAGAAGGTGTCGGCGACGGACGTGCGAGGAAGACCGGCTTTCCACAGGATGTTCCAATGTAACTGCTTTATTGATTTCCAGGGCAGTGCATTTTACAGGGATCTGTAACATAAAGATAAACAGGTATGAATAAGCATGTGTATTAGAGGGATAATGACCAGTGACATTGTTTCACAGTAAATTAGGTAGATAAAGAAATGGCACAATTAGCTGGCCTATGCTGCCCTCTATTAGCCAAAGGCTGCAACAGAATGGCGATTGAAATGACACGTTATTACATAAAGTAATTAACTATTATAAACAATCACGCATGAACAACATACAGGAGTGCACACAATGAAGTCTCTATAATGACTACAATATAAAGAACACTGCATACATTGACCCCTGCATCCACTTGGCGTTACATTGTTCATTATGCAAGGTGAGGTGCCTGGTGCACACCTCGTGCTGTCCCATAGTCAGCATGGCAAGTTAGCGGCTATTGCTATCGTTAACTCGGCCTAATTAAAATGCGCTAATTTGCATGCAGTTACCAAGGCATTGCAGGTGAAAAGGATCAAACTAAAAGACACACCACCTCACAACTTCCCCAGATAGTTACTTACGTCAAGTCAGTATTTTCCCCGGAAACGTTATGTTTAAATGCAGATTAGGTTTAAATGTATAGAGTGGCGAAGTCACGCCCATCTACTTCCGGTCCATGGGACCTAATTTCGGAAAAATGATGTATTGAAGTCAATGGAGAGAGAAAACGTATCTTTCGATCCCGTTTGAATTGTACCACGAATGACAAAAACCTGGATCTAAGCAATATACACACAGGAATGCTGGTCTACAGGTGCTACTCAACCTGTATCTAAGCAATATACACACAGGAATGCTGGTCTACAGGTGCTACTCAACCTGGATCTACGCAATATACACACAGGAATGCTGGTCTACAGGTGCTACTCAACCTGGATCTAAGCAATATACACACAGGAATGCTGGTCTACAGGTGCTACTCAACCTGGATCTAAGCAATATACACACAGGAATGCTGGTCTACAGGTGCTACTCAACCTGGATCTAAGCAATATACACACAGGAATGCTGGTCTACAGGTGCTACTCAACCTGGATCTACGCAATATACACACAGGAATGCTGGTCTACAGGTGCTACTCAACCTGGATCTACGCAATATACACACAGGAATGCTGGTCTACAGGTGCTACTCAACCTGGATCTACGCAATATACACACAGGAATGCTGGTCTACAGGTGCTAATCAACCTGGATCTAAGCAATATACACACACAAACCCTATACTAACACAGTACCCGACGACACGCTGCTAATCAGTGTGCTCGCCCAGAACCCTACTGAACACCCTGCTAATCAGAGTAGCTACACAGAGTACACACGGCTTAAAGGAGACCTATCATGCTATATTTAAATGATATAGTGTATGACCATACCTATATAAGGTATATTTATATATTTTATTTTTCAAAATACCAAACAGATCATTTTTTAGCCATGCCTCGTTTCGCTCATTTTCGCTTTATTCCAAACCTGCCTATGAAAATTCTGAGCAGCAGCTGACCACGCCCCCAGCAGAAGAGCCGGCGAGAGTCACGTTACCATGCTTGCTGTGTTTACGAGTGTGGAATACACATGTCATCTCAGAGCAATGCATGTGTTCAAGCATATTATCAATTTGATCCAGAAACTGAAGCAGCGGAGGTTTTGGTGGAGGTGCAAACATCTCAGTTGCAGCAGGACGTTTCTGAATGGTTAGTTGACAAGCTGTTGTCCCTATTTATTTTTACTCTGTTACGATGCTTGCTACTTATTCCGTTCATACTTTGGCTAATTAGCAAGAATGCAATGTGTACAGTTTGTAACTTAGAGTTTGTAACGCAAACACAGCGATACATATATATTTATAAAGGGAGACACTCATATTTTCAGCATATATACAATGGCCTCATTGCGTTTAATAGTTTACAGTCCTTTTCTTCCAACATCGTGCAACAACCGTTGGAAAGTTCAATAACTTAGGGTGATAAAAAGTATAACTCCAACACCTCAGTTGTCAGCAATGTGTGTTTCATGTGTTTTAAAAGCTCAGTTATTGACTTCTTTCTAAAGGGGTACATGTGCAACTTGCGCCACGATGCCTTCTGAACCGGAGCATGTGCTGCATGGAGATACCACAGGGAACATTAGCTTCACTAAGTTGTCTGTTTAGAGAATACATTTTTCACATGTCATTCAATATATGTTTATCACACTAGGTGTAAAGACGGATGCAGGAACATGAGGACTCTGTAACCTGTGTGGTGGACTATCCTGGATTGGAGCCTGTGTGCCTAAATGTGTTCTCCCTGCAGAATGCATTGAATATTTACAGAGCTCAACATGGTGGACTACAGTTGAGGCAAATAGAGCACTGAGTGGTTTGTTTGTTTTGACTGAAATTGTAAAACGAATGCTAATATTGTTCATGGAAATAAATACTGGTGTATATGGCTTTATGCAATCTTTCATTCTGTCATTGTACATGTACTATTATATACTACACAGCAATGGCATAACACACCCATGTGTACGACAACAAGTCCACACACAACCTTATGCTTTTGAAATCAGAATATTCTTTACCCATCCAAACATGAATAATCACGACACATTTGATATCAACTCGGAACTTTATTGTCAAAATCAACGGTTCTTTGAACCCATATAAAACAGGAGCTTTGTGAGCTGGTGCTGGGGCTTCCTTGGACACAGGATCAGAGTGGTGATTCCGGCCTGCGTTGTCCTCTGATCCGTGAAATGTCTATGTTAGGTTCAGACAGCAGCCAAATTGAACCGTGTAGCATACCCGGCGATGACCTCCTCCCTGTCAGGTCGCTCATAATGGTGCAGGGTCCACAAAGACTTGGTCGAAGATGAGGTCCATCAAGTTGGCCACGTAGCCTGTGCAAGGTTAAAAAAAGCACAACAGAAAAAGTGGTTTAGATTAGTATATGCATGTCGTCAACAACAACATACCAGGGCTTTAGCTCCGTTTTACTCGTGGTGTGTGTCCCCTCGCATACATACATACAGTGTTGTATCCTAACACACCCCCATTTATATTCATGTGCGCAAACAAGTAAACATGCAAAAGCTTTTCCATATAACGCTGCAAAAAACGGCATGTCTCATTAGCGTAGCGTAGCTTAGCTTACAGATCGATGATATCTGATCGTTCTTACAGACTACAATCACAAAAGCTTTTACATAACGCTGGAAAAAACGGCACTTACCTACAGAACATTACGTTTGTTATTATAACTTACTCAATATGATTTGAGAGGATACAAAATACTAATACATAGGAGAATAAATACTTGTGTTATCGGCTAGGGTGTGGCTTTACAGCCTTCACACAGATCGCCATTACGGCAGTCTGAACATGTTCGCAAATGCCTGATAATTAAAATAAAAGACAAAGCAAAGACTGCGGAGCGTACAAAATAAAATGTTACAAGAACATATAAACACCTAACCGATTACTATTTGGGTTTGAGGCGACATTGATACGGCGAAGCTACATGCTACATGCTACAAGCTAGAGATAGCTTTATCAGGAAAAACACCGCTAAATAAAAACTTACAGCTTCAGAATTGGATGTGTCCTCACTGGCCTGGTCCCGGATGGTTGGTATTGATCCCGGGTGTAGCATTAGTTTGGAGGCATATCCGTGTTGGACTTGAGAGAAGTTCATAAACATGTCCGTGTTTGGAACACACAACCAGAAATCTGCCGGGGTCTTCTGGCACATGTCCCTTGAAAATGAAGTCTAGCCACAGATTATTCTCTTTTTGCACTGATGGCATTGCATGCAGTCCCCTGTTCCGAGTCTTGCAGCCAACAACAGCACAACGTTTAACTGGCTTAGACATCCTGGCAAGAGCAGGCAAAAACACAGATGTGACTGGGGTTGATTTAGCCTGCCGATAGCTTATATGCGAATGAGAGGTTTGGCAATGCACGTGGCCGTGGCTCATTCCCCTGATAGGTGGAGAGTTGACCAATAAGCGGAGCACGTCTTTGTGACGTAGAAAAGTGTTGGAATCTGGATCCATTTTTTTCAGATCCGTTGCAGCCCCTTTTTTAGAGATTTGGCGAAGGAGGAAAATAGAGAGGGTTGTGTTTTCTGACACTTGGTGAGTTCCCTGGAACACCGGGGACACATAATCATGTATAGAAGACGTACAAAGGTGCATTTTGCATGATAGGTCACCTTTAAACAGTCTCAGAAGTCACAGAACGAGGGTAGAATCACACGGAGAGGCTTAAGGCGTCTGTCACATAATACAGAGCCTCCCGAATGGTATCCGTGCCCAGCCTTTATAGTCCTCCCGGGGCGTGGGTGACGTCTGTCCAATCCCCGCGGCTGTTGCGAGGTCGGGACGGCCACTAACAGCATAGGAACGGCACAGCTCATTTGCACACACACACACACACACACACAATTTAAAGGCACAAGGTAGCAGCGGCTGTAACAGTTTCACACAAACAAATGTGTTACTTCAGTTTTACGACACATTTTTATTTTTTTGACTGGCAAAATTATCTTTTAAATTGACAAACATCATGTGTGTAATTCGTAGCACAATTCCAACGGGATCGAAAAACAATCTTTCTCTCTCCATTGACTTCAAAACATACTTTTTCCGAAATAAGGTCCCATGGAGGTCCGCCGGAAGGGGAGGGACTTCGCCTCTCTATTGATGAATTCAGACATGCAGTAAAACTTTTTATGTGTTTCTTGGAAGTTTTCTTTCCGTTAGAGTGAACGAAAACATGGAAGTAAATTGACCAAAATAACGAGCACATGGAAAAACGATATGTCCTTAAACAGTAACTTCATAATTGTGATTGTCTGCTGCTCATTTAATAAATATTCATTGTACTAGTTTGTTGTCTGCTCTTGTGCTTAGTGAATACTAAAGAAGACCATTGTCTCGGTGTTAGCTGATTATTTTTGTAGAGTTCTGTTGAGTATTAAACAATTACGTGAGTGTGAGTATTCAAATCAATTGGTCTGTAAGTCAGAGATATGCAACTATATTTAACTTTTACATTTTTTTATAAATGATTATGGGAAGTGCCCTTTCTCATGTCTGTGCACGTCCCTGCCCTTCAGCGATGTTCAGAAGTAATAACGATGAGGATAATTGATGTCTTCAGTGATTAACCTTACAGCACTTTACAAGGCCAGGTGTTTTTAAGAAGATCCAGTAAACCTGTTTAATCCTAGTGACGCCTGAGGTGCTTCCTGTCTGGAACAATCAGCTATAGAAACTCATTAACCTGCAGCCATTGACTTTTAAACAACTTTACGTGTTTTCTGTAAGTTTAACAGATCCACAACATCAGATAAAAACCGGTCGGATGGCATTGCAGTTTTTAAACAGTCGTCTTGACGTTTGATGAGGAAAACACAACTCTACAATTGCATGTCTGAGAAAAGATGTAAATACAAGAACATGTAATGTAATGCTTCAACAGCTAGTTTCGCCAAGGCAACGCTTTCAGACAAACTTGCCAAATGTTTATAGGAAATTCACAATAGTGCTTAACCCTCAAAATCATACAAAGCTCCACACGTTTTGTAGAAACTCACAAGTCTGTTTCACCTGCTGCCTGGAGCTATTTTTGCATGATTTAAGGCAGGGGTGTCAAACTCAAGGCCCGGGGGCCAAATCCGGCCCGCAACTTCATTTTATGTGGCCCCGCAAGAGCTCTGAAAGAATATAATACGTTTATTATACGGTTACATGCCACTTTACAGAAGCAGGTGGCCCATAAGCTACATGTCCCACAATGCATCTGGGTTTGAGACATGCCACTGAAGAGACTTGCAATGATTTGCCCTAGAGTTCTGCTTTCAGACGTAGTTAATTACTAAGTTATTATCCTATCCGATAATACTCCAATTCAGAGGCAATAATGTCATATAATACATTATTTTATATATATTATGTATTTATATGTATATTTATATCGTTACAACCAGCCCTTTGTGGCCCGCGATGAAATTGAGTTTGACACCCCTGATTTAAGGTGTAAAATTAGTAAGAGTGTAGGCCCATTTGGATTTCCAAGCATTTACATTGTCCTTGTCCACATAATCCCAATTGTACATTAGATCTCATTTAAATGCATCTGCACTGCAAGGAAGTACCTGAGCAAAGAGCAAAGCATGCTTCATTATTAGAATAAGACTTGGCTCAGTTTCAACTCAGATTTGATCTCTAAATGCCTCTGGGCCAATACAACAGACATCAGTCATAGTCAAAGCAAGAGGACAAAGGACACAGACAGCTCTTGCCTTGAGGGGAACATTACGGATATCAGAGCCTCTAAAAGTCACTATTGTGTACAAATGGAAATAAAACAATGATAAGGGAAGCAGGTGCAGTTTGGGAACTTCTATGTGAAAGCATGAAACGGTTGAAGGACTGCTGCTAGTGGGCGTAGCATGGGAACAGAGATGGAGACAGAATGAGTGTTTTTGGGAGTGATTGCACTGAAAGCTGCAGAGAAACAGAAGACAAACTTAGAGATCTTTGACATATGATGGATTTACTCGGAGAAGAGACGTGCAAATATAAAACATAAGTTGATAGATCGTTACATCACAGCAGGACAAATGATATGCCAACTCTTGATAGGAGCAGTTTTCTCAACATTCTGACTTTTATCTTAAAACTCAATTTGAGGTTAACCTTTAACTTAATGGGTGGACTTCACTCTTTTACAGCTTGACTTCATGCAAATGTAAAAATTAAGTTAAGACACAGTGAGCTCACATGATGTCGAACGACGTTTCATAACCTTGCATCCTTTTTAAAAACTCCTCAGTACTTTTCCATTGTGTGAAAAACACAATCCGTGGGTGTGCAACAAACACAACTTCACTCTCTCTGCCTCCCATCAGGTTCAGTATGGCTGTCAACGTCCTTGGGATAATTGCGATGGTGTTTCTCTACCTGCTGGTGCTTGGAGTCGGCATATGGGCTTTTTTCAAGTCCAAAAAGAAAAGGGACAAACGTCCAGGGGAGAGTTTGGAGATAATTCTGCTGGGAAACAGGAGCATCGGCAGAGTGGTGGGGATATTCACTACGGCAGGTGAGATCAGAGGGATGTCAGAGTAGAACAAACACGCTTATTTAGTTCAAACATGTAAGTAGCTGCTTATAAATAGATATCCAGTACATGAGCACCAATAGTCACAACATAAACTCTATGCATTACATTAATGCACATAATGTAGTTCTCTATCCGTGTTTGTTTTACTTGTATGTATGCACCAAATCAATTTCCTCCTACGTGTCAACCTACCTGGTAATAAACCTGTTTCTGATTCTGATAAATATCGATTGGAAAAAAATCTGTTCAGTCTTTTGTTGTTGTCATTTGTTTTTAAAATGTGACTAAATCAGGGGTGTCAAACTCAATCAACAAAGGGCCGGTTTGAACTTTACGACTATATACATATACATATAGATATAAATATATAATATATGTATAAAATAATGTACTATATTACATTATTGCCTCTGCATTGGAATAATAATTAACTTCGTCTGAAAGCAGAAGTCTAGGGAAAATACTTTGCAAGTCTCTTCAGTGCCATGTCACAAAACGAGATGCATTGTGGGACATGTCATTGTACATTTGACCTCAGAATAACTGTGTGTGTGTGTGTGTGTGTGTGTGTGTGTGTGTGTGTGTGTGTGTGTGTGTGTGCATGCATGCGTGCGTGCATGTGTTTATTCTCCAGCTACATGGATTGGAGGAGGCTTCGTTGTAGGGCTTCCAGAGATCGTGTACAACCCGTCTTTGGGCTTTGTCACCGCCTGCAGCTACGTTATAGGCATCGTACTGAGTATGGTGATTGGTGAGTCTGTTTTAAACTGAACACTGTGAGTACATGTGCAGAAATGACTTCTGTTTTATGGGCAACAATCATATAGTTGTATCATTTAGTTGTGTTGCTGTTGCTGAACACTCACTATACATTAGGGCAGCGGTTCCCAACTTTTTTCAACTCAGGGCCCACTTAAGAATCTAAAAAATGTTCGCGCCCCACATTCAACCATAAACAATACGGAGGCTGAATAAAGTTCTCAGAGTACTTTTTATTTTAATTAGAAAATGAGCTGGCTATCAGTATCAAACAGACATTTTGATTACACTGTTTAGTTGAATACTAGATTCTGATTGGTCAATTTAGAACATGTGACATGTTATTAATACAGTAGTACAGACCGCTGTCAAGGACTGTCATGGCCGTTGCTAAGGCGGATCAAGAAAGAAAAAGGAAAAATCCTAATATTTTGACCTAAATCAAAATATAATATTATTTTCAAAGCTTCTTTAGTCTGATGCTTCAATTAATTTTAAACAGACAGTTCAACAAAAGATTTGTTGAACTGAATATTGAATTGTTCTCTCTTAGTAAGATCCCATTTTCAATAAAATTGCAGTCTTACCTTGACTTGAAGATGAAGCCCATTTGCCTATCCTTCTGGACAAAAATCTCTATTACTTTTTTGTAAAAGTCCTCCTTATCTTCTTGTAGTTTCAAAAGTCTATCATAAATCTAATCTAATCAATAGATTTATGATTCGAAAATTATAAAAGTAGGGTAGACATGTGGATATTATCCGGCTGGACAAAACGTGCATTTATCTAACAGGTTTGTTTCCCACAGATCTTATTTTGAGCTATTTTCTAAAATCCTATTGCTGTTTTGTGGAGGGAAGCCATGCGCAGCTTACTTCCTGGTGTTAGGACGCGTCTCTCTCCTCCTCTTCACCTGCTCTTCACACACTGCACTTTTCGCGGCACACGTACTTACAGCCAATCAGCTCTGAATTATGTGAGATGACGTATGGTGGGGATGGCAGCTCTATGCCCCTATGGTCATTATTTTTTTGCCACACACCTTAAATAGGAAAATATAGAGAATCGCAGTGACGCGTCCTAAAACCCGGATGTAAACTCCTTCCGGTTCCTTCGTCAAAAACGCAATGCAATTTCTCCATAGGAATTTGGAAAATAGCTGGAAATAAGGTCTGTGGTTGAGACAAATTGAAGAGACGAATCACGTTTTGTTCAGCCGGATAATATCCACATGTCTACTTTTATAATTTTTAATCATAAATCTAGTCGCAAGAAGCTAAATGCTAACGTTATGCTATGAACGAACTACAGCAGGGTCGCTGCTTCAACGTCACGCCAACTTCAGATCCATATTCAAACACACAGATTGTAAATGGTACAAGTTGAAGTGTTTGTTTGAACAGTTTGCAGGAGGCAGGTACTTGCTTTCAAGCAGATCAGGGCAAACAAACTTAGCGGGAGTGTTTACGTGTTCGGTGTAATGACGTAAAACGGCCTGGACAACTTCTGTAGTCCTATTCAGCCACTTGGTAACAACCATCGTTTTTCAGACACGTAAACTCTTCAAAAATCACCAGCGGGGTCACTGCTGATGTATTTAATGTCGTAGAACAAAACGTGATCTATCTCTTCAATTTGTGTCAAACACAGACCTTATTTGGAGCTATTTTCCAAAATCCTATGGAGAAATTGCATTGCTTTTTATCGAAGGAACCGGACGTGGTAAAAATGCTAACTTACTTCCGGGTTTTAGGACGTGTCACTACGGTTCTCTATTCTGAGCATGCGCAGTGTAGTTTTTACAGTCACCGTTCACTTAGACAGTGAGAGGGAGGGGCAGGATCGGGTTTTGTCCCACATGGCTCTAAACATCTCAATAGGCACACACTGTAGACACTAATTAGAAGAACACAGACTAAAACAGCAATGTACAGACGAATCAGATGATTAAACATGATCTTAAAATATATTTTATATATTTTTTTATTTTTTTTTTGCATTTTTTTGTAATCATTATTTGTAATACTTTCTGCTGACACTAGGTGGGGCTGTGCCTAATGACCAGTCGCCACTGATCACAGATCATTCCCATACGTAGAGTCTTTGGATAAACTGAATGTCTTTTTGTCAGATAACTTCTTCTCTTTCTCTTCTTGAGTGTGTCTAGAACTGTCGATCGTGTCCAAAATGTAGTATTGAATGCAAAGGTTCTCTAAAGAAATGAAGCAGGCCATCTGTATTTTGGTGATGATTTTGGAGTTGAGATCCAAACGTTGTCTAAAAGGCACCAAGTATTTCTAGTAGGAAGGTGAAGTGAAAGAACGAGATCACAGAGGACACAGACTGACATTTAGTATCATTCAGAAAAGTCATTTGATTACAAAATAAAAATAAAACACATTAGAGCCTCGACTAAGAATGAAGTGAAGCGGGCCATATATTAATTTGAGTTCTTTACATCTGACCAAAAGGGAATGTGTTGTTAACAGATGTAGACAAATATTTCAGACTTCTTTTCTCAGAATTATTAGATTTTCAGAAATTCTAAGAAAATAATTATTGTCACCATTCAGATTTTGTTTTTATGTAAATCTAAAGAAATATTACTTTTTCTCAGAAGCCAGAATATTTTTAGTTTTTTGTCAGAATTCTTAGAAAACAATTTTGTCAGATTCATGACTTTTTTTCTCAGAACCACCAAATTAAAAAAAACTAAATTATGACTTTTATCTGAGAATTATGACGTTTCGCAGGAATATGGAATATAATTTTTCATCTGAGATCTGGCTTTTTTCACAATCACATTATTCCCTCTTGAAATATAAAATTAATTAAATAAAGCAATATTTGTAATGATTTATAAAACAAACAAATGGGGTGACCTTGTCTTTGTGTCTTTAATCAGGTGGCCTTTTCTTCGCTGGGCCAATGAGAGACAAGAAATATGTGACCATGATGGATCCTTTCCACATCAAGTATGGAAAAGTACCGATGGCCTTTTTATCTCTGGGAACAATGCTGTGTAACATCCTGTGGGTGACATCAACACTGTATGGTTTAGGTATGTAATCCATTACTTTATAAACTACAAAACAATCGCCAAGCTAGAGGTCTGTCTTTGTTTTAGTATCCAATCAAGTATTTTTACCATCTGACAGCCAGATGTAGAATAAGATAGTTGCAGGTTAATGCATTCTTAAAACTGTATGGTTGTGTTCAGAGTTGGGAAGTATTGGAGTACAAATACTTTGTTACTGTACTTAAGTACATTTTTCTGGTATCAGTACTTTACTCCACTACTTATTTTTCCGACAACTTTTTACTTTGACGTCTTACATTTTGAACCCAAATACCTGTACTTTCTACTTCTTACATGTTGAACATGTTGAACACAAATACGTGTACTTTCTACTTCTTACATGTTGAACACAAATACCTGTACTTTCTACTTCTTACCTGTTGAACACAAATACGTGTACTTTCTACTTCTCACATGTTGAACACAAATACCTGTACTTTCTACTTCTTACATGTTGAACACAAATACCTGTACTTTCTACTTCTTACATGTTGAACCCAAATACCTGTACTTTCTACTTCTTACATGTTGAACCCAAATACCTGTACTTTCTACTTCTCTCATTTCCCAAACAGCTGGTTCCTTTAGTCTGAATGTGTGTTTGATGCATGATCATTATTCTTTAGAGTCATTGCGTGCCTATTGATTTGAACACGATCCGTGTATCCATCACTTCCTGGTCTTCTCTAAAGAAGAGGGACCAATGGAAACGTTGTCATGTTGCCGTTGTTCAGCATGGAAACATTCATTAGCTAACAATGACATTATTGTTCTATTCATATAAAGGGAGGTCAGGTACTCTTTAAAACAGCTGCTAGTTATGGGTACTTTTTACTGAAGGACACTTCAAAGCCTCTTTACTTTGACTTGAGGAAAGAAGTTTAGTCAGTACTTCTACTTTTAACGAGTACTTTTAAACACGAGTATCTGTACTTCTACTTGAGGAAAGGATGTGTGTACTTTTGCCATCTCTGATTGCGTGTGCTTGTGTGTGTGTGTGTGTGTGTCTGTGTGTGTGTGTGTGTCTGTGTGTGTGTGTGTGTGTGCGTGTGCGTGTGAGTGTGTGTGTGTGTGTCTGTGTGTGTGTGTGTGTGTGTGTGTGTGTGTGTGTGTGTGTGTGTGTGTGTGTGTGTGTGTGTGTGTGTGTGTGTGTGTGTGTGTATGTGTAGACTAGGGATGCCAACTTCCAGAAATGGAGAAACGGGACACATGCATGTGCCAACTGTGTTTTTCTTCCCACTGTTTGTTGTAAGACACAAGTCTTTTCTTTTTAGAAGGGCCAGGGCCCAGAACCACATCCTCTCTATCTTCTCCTCTTTCATTATCACCTCCTCCTTCATTATCACCTCCTCCACCGTCAGCGCTCATTTTCCCACACGACTGAACAGGCTGACATGCCACACAAACAATGATGCCGCGCCCGCCGCCCGCGGGCCACCGGAGAAAATCTCACACACACACACACACACACACACACACACACACACACACACACACACACACACACACACACACACACGTGCGAGCATTGTGCCTGCCCTGTCAACTGAGCGGTCCTAGCGCCCTTTCCATACAGCACACAAACACACAGGCACGCAGCCAGACACACTGAATTGCGCGCAAACAGACAAATATTTTGTATTTTTCCCTTTACACGGGAGTCCGGGACAAACAAAGTCCCGTACGGGACACGCCCCTTTTGGCTCAAATACGGGGCGTCCCGGCTAATACGGGACGGTTGGCAACCCTAGTGTAGACGGCTCTGAATAACTCGCTACAGGCTCCCTGGTTAGGAACACTTTCATCAGAAAAGGCCGTAGCCATTGACTTTTAAACAACTGTACGTGTTTTCTGTAAGTTTAACAGATCCACAACATCAGATAAAAACCGGTCGGATGGCATTGCAGTTTTTAAACAGTCGTCTTGACGTTTGATGAGGAAAACACAACTCTACAATTGCATGTCTGAGAAAAGATGTAACTACCAGAACATGTAATGTAATACTTCAACAGCTAGTTTCGCCAAGGCAACGCTTTCAGACAAACTTGCCAAATGTTTATAGGAAATTCACAATATTGCTTAACCCTCAAAATCATACAAAGCTCCACACGTTTTGTAGAAACTCACAAGTCTGTTTCACCTGCTGCCTGGAGCTATTTTTGCATGATTTAAGGCAGGGGTGTCAAACTCAAGGCCCGGGGGCCAAATCCGGCCCGCAACTTCATTTTATGTGGCCCCGCAAGAGCTCTGAAAGAATATAATACGTTTATTATACGGTTACATGCCACTTTACAGAAGCAGGTGGCCCATAAGCTACATGTCCCACAATGCATCTGGGTTTGAGACATGCCACTGAAGAGACTTGCAATGATTTGCCCTAGAGTTCTGCTTTCAGACGTAGTTAATTACTAAGTTATTATCCTATCCGATAATACTCCAATTCAGAGGCAATAATGTCATATAATACATTATTTTATATATATTATGTATTTATATGTATATTTATATCGTTACAACCAGCCCTTTGTGGCCCGCGATGAAATTGAGTTTGACACCCCTGATTTAAGGTGTAAAATTAGTAAGAGTGTCGGCCCATTTGCATTTACAAGCATTTACATTGTCCTTGTCCACATAATCCCAATTGTACATTAGATCTCATTTAAATGCATCTGCACTGCAAGGAAGTACCTGAGCAAAGAGCAAAGCATGCTTCATTATTAGAATAAGACTTGGCTCAGTTTCAACTCAGATTTGATCACTAAATGCCTCTGGGCCAATACAACAGACATCAGTCATAGTCAATGCAAGAGGACAAAGGACACAGACAGCTCTTGCCTTGAAGGGAACATTACGGATATCAGAGCCTCTAAAAGTCACTATTGTGTACAAATGGAAATAAAACAATGATAAGGGAAGCGACACAGCGAGCTCACATGATGTCGTACGACGTTTCATAACCTTGCATCTTTTTAAAAAAATCCTCAGTACTTTTCCATTGTGTGAAAAACACATTCCGTCTCTTCATACCAAGGAGGGCGTGGGTGTGCAACAAACACAACTTCACTCTCTCTGCCTCCCATCAGGTTCAGTATGGCTGTCAACGTCCTTGGGATAATTGCGATGGTGTTTCTCTACCTGCTGGTGCTTGGAGTCGGCATATGGGCTTTTTTCAAGTCCAAAAAGAAAAGGGACAAACGTCCAGGGGAGAGTTTGGAGATAATTCTGCTGGGAAACAGGAGCATCGGCAGAGTGGTGGGGATATTCACTACGGCAGGTGAGATCAGAGGGATGTCAGAGTAGAACAAACACGCTTATTTAGTTCAAACATGTAAGTAGCTGCTTATAAATAGATATCCAGTACATGAGCACCAATAGTCACAACATAAACTCTATGCATTACATTAATGCACATAATGTAGTTCTCTATCCGTGTTTGTTTTACTTGTATGTATGCACCAAATCAATTTCCTCCTACGTGTCAACCTACCTGGTAATAAACCTGTTTCTGATTCTGATAAATATCGATTGGAAAAAAATCTGTTCAGTCTTTTGTTGTTGTCATTTGTTTTTAAAATGTGACTAAATCAGGGGTGTCAAACTCAATCAACAAAGGGCCGGTTTGAACTTTACGACTATATACATATACATATAGATATAAATATATAATATATGTATAAAATAATGTACTATATTACATTATTGCCTCTGCATTGGAATAATAATTAACTTCGTCTGAAAGCAGAAGTCTAGGGAAAATACTTTGCAAGTCTCTTCAGTGCCATGTCACAAAACGAGATGCATTGTGGGACATGTCATTGTACATTTGACCTCAGAATAACTGTGTGTGTGTGTGTGTGTGTGTGTGTGTGTGTGTGTGTGTGTGTGTGTGTGTGTGTGTGTGTGTGTGTGTGTGTGTGTGTGTATGCGTGCGTGCATTCATGTGTTTATTCTCCAGCTACATGGATTGGAGGAGGCTTCGTTGTAGGGCTTCCAGAGATCGTGTACAACCCGTCTTTGGGCTTTGTCACCGCCTGCAGCTACGTTATAGGCATCGTACTGAGTATGGTGATTGGTGAGTCTGTTTTAAACTGAACACTGTGAGTACATGTGCAGAAATGACTTCTGTTTTATGGGCAACAATCATATAGTTGTATCATTTAGTTGTGTTGCTGTTGCTGAACACTCACTATACATTAGGGCAGCGGTTCCCAACTTTTTTCAACTCAGGGCCCACTTAAGAATCTAAAAAATGTTCGCGCCCCACATTCAACCATAAACAATACGGAGGCTGAATAAAGTTCTCAGAGTACTTTTTATTTTAATTAGAAAATGAGCTGGCTATCAGTATCAAACAGACATTTTGATTACACTGTTTAGTTGAATACTAGATTCTGATTGGTCAATTTAGAACATGTGACATGTTATTAATACAGTAGTACAGACCGCTGTCAAGGACTGTCATGGCCGTTGCTAAGGCGGATCAAGAAAGAAAAAGGAAAAATCCTAATATTTTGACCTAAATCAAAATATAATATTATTTTCAAAGCTTCTTTAGTCTGATGCTTCAATTAATTTTAAACAGACAGTTCAACAAAAGATTTGTTGAACTGAATATTGAATTGTTCTCTCTTAGTAAGATCCCATTTTCAATAAAATTGCAGTCTTACCTTGACTTGAAGATGAAGCCCATTTGCCTATCCTTCTGGACAAAAATCTCTATTACTTTTTTGTAAAAGTCCTCCTTATCTTCTTGTAGTTTCAAAAGTCTATCATAAATCTAATCTAATCAATAGATTTATGATTCGAAAATTATAAAAGTAGGGTAGACATGTGGATATTATCCGGCTGGACAAAACGTGCATTTATCTAACAGGTTTGTTTCCCACAGATCTTATTTTGAGCTATTTTCTAAAATCCTATTGCTGTTTTGTGGAGGGAAGCCATGCGCAGCTTACTTCCTGGTGTTAGGACGCGTCTCTCTCCTCCTCTTCACCTGCTCTTCACACACTGCACTTTTCGCGGCACACGTACTTACAGCCAATCAGCTCTGAATTATGTGAGATGACGTATGGTGGGGATGGCAGCTCTATGCCCCTATGGTCATTATTTTTTTGCCACACACCTTAAATAGGAAAATATAGAGAATCGCAGTGACGCGTCCTAAAACCCGGATATAAACTCCTTCCGGTTCCTTCGTCAAAAACGCAATGCAATTTCTCCATAGGAATTTGGAAAATAGCTGGAAATAAGGTCTGTGGTTGAGACAAATTGAAGAGACGAATCACGTTTTGTTCAGCCGGATAATATCCACATGTCTACTTTTATAATTTTTAATCATAAATCTAGTCGCAAGAAGCTAAATGCTAACGTTATGCTATGAACGAACTACAGCAGGGTCGCTGCTTCAACGTCACGCCAACTTCAGATCCATATTCAAACACACAGATTGTAAATGGTACAAGTTGAAGTGTTTGTTTGAACAGTTTGCAGGAGGCAGGTACTTGCTTTCAAGCAGATCAGGGCAAACAAACTTAGCGGGAGTGTTTACGTGTTCGGTGTAATGACGTAAAACGGCCTGGACAACTTCTGTAGTCCTATTCAGCCACTTGGTAACAACCATCGTTTTTCAGACACGTAAACTCTTCAAAAATCACCAGCGGGGTCACTGCTGATGTATTTAACGTCGTAGAACAAAACGTGATCTATCTCTTCAATTTGTGTCAAACACAGACCTTATTTGGAGCTATTTTCCAAAATCCTATGGAGAAATTGCATTGCTTTTTATCGAAGGAACCGGACGTGGTAAAAATGCTAACTTACTTCCGGGTTTTAGGACGTGTCACTACGGTTCTCTATTCTGAGCATGCGCAGTGTAGTTTTTACAGTCACCGTTCACTTAGACAGTGAGAGGGAGGGGCAGGATCGGGTTTTGTCCCACATGGCTCTAAACATCTCAATAGGCACACACTGTAGACACGAATTAGAAGAACACAGACTAAAACAGCAATATACAGACGAATCAGATGATTAAACATGATCTTAAAATATATTTTATATATTTTTTTATTTATTTTTTGCATTTTTTTGTAATCATTATTTTTAATACTTTCTGCTGACACTAGGTGGGGCTGTGCCTAATGACCAGTCGCCACTGATCACAGATCATTCCCATACGTAGAGTCTTTGGATAAACTGAATGTCTTTTTGTCAGATAACTTCTTCTCTTTCTCTTCTTGAGTGTGTCTAGAACTGTCGATCGTGTCCAAAATGTAGTATTGAATGCAAAGGTTCTCTAAAGAAATGAAGCAGGCCATCTGTATTTTGGTGATGATTTTGGAGTTGAGATCCAAACGTTGTCTAAAAGGCACCAAGTATTTCTAGTAGGAAGGTGAAGTGAAAGAATGAGATCACAGAGGACACAGACTGACATTTAGTATCATTCAGAAAAGTCATTTGATTACAAAATAAAAATAAAACACATTAGAGCCTCGACTAAGAATGAAGTGAAGCGGGCCATATATTAATTTGAGTTCTTTACATCTGACCAAAAGGGAATGTGTTGTTAACAGATGTAGACAAATATTTCAGACTTCTTTTCTCAGAATTATTAGATTTTCAGAAATTCTAAGAAAGTAATTATTGTCACCATTCAGATTTTGTTTTTATGTAAATCTAAAGAAATATTACTTTTTCTCAGAAGCCAGAATATTTTTAGTTTTTTGTCAGAATTCTTAGAAAACAATTTTGTCAGATTCATGACTTTTTTTCTCAGAACCACCAAATAAAAAAAAACTAAATTATGACTTTTATCTGAGAATTATGACGTTTCGCAGGAATATGGAATATAATTTTTCATCTGAGATCTGGCTTTTTTCACAATCACATTATTTCCTCTTGAAATATAGAATTAATTAAATAAAGCAATATTTGTAATGATTTATAAAACAAACAAATGGGGTGACCTTGTCTTTGTGTCTTTAATCAGGTGGCCTTTTCTTCGCTGGGCCAATGAGAGACAAGAAATATGTGACCATGATGGATCCTTTCCACATCAAGTATGGAAAAGTACCGATGGCCTTTTTATCTCTGGGAACAATGCTGTGTAACATCCTGTGGGTGACATCAACACTGTATGGTTTAGGTATGTAATCCATTACTTTATAAACTACAAAACAATCGCCAAGCCAGAGGTCTGTCTTTGTTTTAGTATCCAATCAAGTATTTTTACCATCTGACAGCCAGATGTAGAATAAGATAGTTGCAGGTTAATGCATTCTTAAAACTGTATGGTTGTGTTCAGAGTTGGGAAGTGTTGGAGTACAAATACTTTGTTACTGTACTTAAGTACATTTTTCTGGTATCAGTACTTTACTCCACTACTTATTTTTCCGACAACTTTTTACTTTGACGTCATACATTTTGAACCCAAATACCTGTACTTTCTACTTCTTACATGTTGAACTCAAATACCTGTACTTTCTACTTCTCACATGTTGAACACAAAGACCGGTACTTTCTACTTCTTACATGTTGAACTCAAATACCTGTACTTTCTACTTCTTACATGTTGAACCCAAATACCTGTACTTTCTACTTCTCACATGTTGAACACAAATACCTGTACTTTCTACTTCTTACATGTTGAACACAAATACCTGTACTTTCTACTTCTTACATGTTGAACACAAATACCTGTACTTTCTACTTCTTACATGTTGAACACAAATACCTGTACTTTCTACTTCTTACATGTTGAACAAAATTGTAGTGGAGAGTTAGAGATAACTCAGTGTTGGCACTAGTTTTGTGTCTATCACTAGGTTCACCCAGGTGTGTCGGCCAGAACACCACTTAAGGCCAAAGGTCCAGAATAGAGGAAATGAGGAACTAAGATGAGGCTTGACTTCTTTACTTATTTAGGCAGACATACAGATATTTGTCTGTGTGTGTTTTTTGTACATTCATGCACACAATACGAAGCTTAGGACGGCATAACTTTCCTGCAACTACTGACGCACATTACCCTCTGATGTGTGACGTCACCCAAAACACGTGGGTTAGCCCCTCCCCACTATGAAGGCACAACTTAACAGGTATCAACTCTGTATAATAAAGTAATATATATATATATCAATAACTATAACTTTGGGGCCTTTTCTACACAAATACCTGTACTTTCTACTTCTTACATGTTGAACACAAATACCTGTACTTTCTACTTCTTACATGTTGAACACAAATACCTGTACTTTCTACTTCTTACATGTTGAACTCAAATACCTGTACTTTCTACTTCTCTCATTTTCCAAACAGCTGGTTCCTTTAGTCTGAATGTGTGTTTGGTGGCGTGATCATTATTCTGTAGAGTCATTGCGTGCCTATTGATTTGAACACGATCCGTGTATCCATCATTTCCTGGTCTTCTCTAAAGAAGAGGGACCAATGGAAACGTTGTCATGTTGCCGTTGTTCAGCATGGAAACATTCATTAGCTAACAATGACATTATTGTTCTATTAATATAAAGGGAGGTCAGGTACTCTTTAAAACAGCTGCTAGTTATGGGAACTTTTTACTGAAGTACATTTCAAAGTTCTTTACTTTGACTTGAGTAAAGAAGTTTAGTCAGTACTTCTACTTGTGTGTCCACAGGTGCAACCATGAGTGTGATCATTGGTCTACCGTTCACCGTGTGCATCTGGATCTCTGCTGCGGTGGCGATCGTCTACACCCTGATGGGAGGTCTTCACTCGGTGGCGTACACAGATGTTGTGCAGCTCGTCCTCATGTTCATCAGCCTGGTCAGTTATTACACATTTTGCCTCAAGTTCTGAGAAAATGTCAGAATTCTGATATTAAATTCGGACTTTTATGACTTTTTTCTCAGAAATATCGAGTATAATTTTTTCTCCAAATTCTGATTTCTTTCTTTAATTTCTGACTTTTTTCTCCAAATCCTGACTTTTCTCTTAATGTCCGTAGATTAAGAGATCTATATTGTTCCTCAGTGTTATGTTCCTTGTGTCTGCAGTGGTTCTGTTTACCGTTTGTTCTGAAGAACCCGTTCTCCCTGAACATCGCTCAGACGGCTCTGAATAACTCGCTACAGGCTCCCTGGTTAGGAACACTTTCATCAGAAAAGGCCTGGCGCTGGATCGACAACCTGTGTGTGTTGGTAGGTGGAAGACTATATTACGATATGATAATACTTTAATGATCAGATCAAGTCTGAAATGTGACTCGCATCACAGCAGCTCCATGTGTAACATCAACAGACACATATCAAGACACAATACATGAGAAACAAACAACAAACATTTAACATAACAGCACAATCACTGAGAGAAACCTGCTCAAAGAGCCTTCAGCGTGCATTTGATCTGGATTCAGCTCTGTCTTCACTGAGAGGATTGACTGGATAAGAGCTTAAGTCTTCTGTTTTAAGGCCAGCAACAGTTCTTACTCACAATACTGGGGTTTTTATGATTTAACATTGCTTTTCTTTTCAGACTCTGGGCTGCCTCGGCTATCAGGAGTTTCATCAGAGAACTCTTTCGGCCTGTTCGTCAGCCACAGCAAAGTTGAATTGTTTTGTTGCTGCTGCAATTATTCTTATTTTTGGAATTCCTCCCGTCCTGATTGGTGCAGTGGCTGCATCAACAGGTGATTCATCCCTAATCCCAAATAGTGTTCTACCTGTTAAGGCATGAGCTTGCATTTAAAGAAAAATAAATAAATAATCTGAATTCTTTCCTCAGAAGTCTGACTGTCTTCTTAAAATGCTGACTTTTTTTCCTCCAAATTATGACTTTTTTCTTACAATTCTGATCCGCTTGAATGTCTAATATGTCTATCCGCCCATTCCTTAGACTGGAACCAGACGTCTTACGGTTCTCCGACCCCATTTGAACGCGGGGAGGCAGCACTTATATTACCAATCACTCTTCAACACCTCACTCCAACCTACGTCTCCATCGTCAGTATGGGGTGTGTGACGGCTGCCGTGATGTCCTCCACTGACTCTGCTTTACTGGCTGCTGCTTCTGTCTTCTCCTCCAACATCTACAAGAGCATCCTGAGGAACCAGGTTTACATTTGTTTATTGAATTTGCATCGTGAGAAATAACTATAAAGTGCCTATAATGTACCACTACAGTTACTTAACCTGTTGAACCCCATCCCCATGCCCCCGGGCAAAAAAATGCATCATCTGCAGGAAACAGCGTCTGAGGGCATCTTAATAAATATAAATCAGCCACGAGCAAAAAAATGCTAACAGCGGTTGCACAGAAACTCACTCATAACAGCCTTATTACTTATCGTAGCTGGACATCTAACCCATCGATTAGCATCGTGAGAAGACACAGAATCGATAGGTACCTACATCATCACTCTATGATAAGAACTCGCGACTTTATAAACAAAAACAGACATCACAACACTTGGCGCTAGGTAGCTAAAATGGCAATATCTCTTACCTTCGTTGTTGTCTGATCAAAAGTGGTTTTCAATGGTATTAAAATGATAAAAACGCTGCTGAAGTTAATCCAATGTGTCTGTGTCCCTTTGAATGATTTCTGATAATCCATCAGCAATAAACCTGCTTTTCCGTGTTCAGATGTCAGAGCGTGAGATAGGTTCGCTCTGAGCAAAACTGTATGCGTGAAGCCCCCACTTTTTTTTGGTAACGTGGGTGTATATGTGGACATTTTCCTTTGATTCTATTGGCTCTAACGGTTAAAAAGAGATGTCAATCACCAAAATCGACCAATGGGTTCCAGAGAAATGGCAAAAACGCCCATTTCCACCCAAATCACGCAGAGGTGGAATTGTTTTGCTAAGCCTCTCTTGAAAGGTCAAATGTCACTTGTTTTGTATCAATCTTGATACAGGGTACTTATTATATGTTGTACTTTGGATTACTAAAGCTTTTAGTCTACCTTACCATCATCCAAGGGTAGTTAGTTAGACTGAGACAGCACTTATATTACCAATGACTTTGCAACACCTCACTTTCTTAAAATTCGGATTTGTTTCTCCAAATTCAGACTTTTTTTCTTAGATTTAGACTTTTTTCTCCAAATTATGACTTTTCTCTTGAAATTCAGACTTTTGTCTTAAAGTTATGACCGCTTGAATATCTAATTTGTTTCTATCTGCCCATTCCTTAGACTGGAAACAGACCAGACACAGAGAACATTTCCCCCTCATATCTTAAATATTGTTTTCCTCCCGCAGGCGTCAGAGAGGGAGATCCAGTGGGTGATCCGAGGCTGTGTTTTGGTCGTAGGATTGGTCGGCACGTCTCTGACCAGCGTCCAAAACAGCATCTCAATGATGTGGTTCCTCAGCACGATGATAACCTACATTGTTATCTTTCCTCAACTCGTCTGCGTTCTCTTCTTCAACATCTCCAACGGTTATGGGGCAGTTTCTGGCGTCCTGGTGGGATTGTTGTTAAGACTGTTGTGTGGAGAGCCATTAATAGGACTACCAACCATCCTCCATTTGCCCGGATGCACCCTGGAAGACGGTGTTTATGTTCAACAATCCCCAGTGAACACCATCTCCATGTTAGCAGTCTTTGCTTCCAACCTGCTGTTCTCCAGCCTCTTCTCTCGGCTCATTCACAAAAAACTGCTTCCTGAGAAGTGGGATTCTTTGAGACTCTGCAAACAAAGACACTGCGATAAGGAGAACGAGGAAGAAATGGGAGACAGAATAGTCTCAGAGCCGATGATGAGCACAAAGTCTTAGCAAAGTAGCCTGCAGACAGGAAATTATATTATGGCCTTCTGTTACAATGTGAGGTGCAGGTGAAAAAACGATACGTGGAGAGAGATTCAAGATGGCGCCTGTGTCGGCCCGCCGCTCGCTCAGCTGTCTACCTATAGCTTTCTTGTTTTTGTTTTATGTTTGTCAGAATGTCTCTGCTCTGCTCGTCTATGATCGCCAAGCTCTCCTCCACCTCAGACCCTCACTGGAGTTGATACTGCTGCCCAAAACCACATCTGGCAACCAAAAATCGTCCCCCCCCCCTCTTCTGTTGGATATACCCACCTACCTGCGCCGGTTGCCCCGCATCCTGCCTCGCCGAAAGCGCTTCAGACGACGGGGAAAGCGTGGTGGTGCACTGGTCCACCTAAAAGCTTACCTGACGGCTTCTTCCGAGACCTATCCACGCCTCGGATGTCATGGCCCTCCCGCTGCACGCCATGTGAGGGATCGGTGGATTCGCCCTGTCTTTCCGGAGCTACGGACTCTGCTGGATCCGCTGGCAGCTCCTCCTGTCCGACTGACTGCTCCTCCTGTCCGACTGGCAGCTACTCCTGCCCGCCTGACTGCTCCCGGCCCGCGCGGCGTTCACCACGGACATCTTCGTCAGCTGAGACGATCTACACCGTCGGCAAGCCCGGAGCAAAAACTACATCTGGCTTTGCTAAATGCTAGGTCGATAGCTAACAAAACGTTCCTGCTGAACGACTTCTTCACCTCCCGTGAACTGGATTTCATGTTCCTGACGGAGACCTGGGCACACGCTGGCGAGTACACATCATTCTTTGATCTTCTTCCTCCTGACTGTACATTCTTCAGCTCCCCCCGTGCCACCGGCCATGGCGGGGGCATAGCTTCGGTGTTTAGAGCTAGCCTCCAGTGCCGATTGCTACACCATGTCACTAGCTATGCTAGCTTTGAGTTGCAGCTTTTTGAACTGAATCCGGCCTCGCCTATACTCTGCGCAGTTGTGTATCGTCCGCCAAAGCACAATAAGGATTTCATAAATGACTTTTCTGACTTTCTGTCCGGGATCATGGTGAATTATGATCGTGTTTTGATCTCCGGAGACTTCAATGTCCATGTGTGTTGTGAGTCCAAACCTCTGGTTAGGGACTTTTTAAATCTCCTTGATTCTTTTGGTCTTGTTCAGTCCGTGGCTGGCCCAACACACGAAAAAGGACACACTTTGGACTTGGTATTGTCGTTTGGACTGTCTGTATCTGTGGATGAAATATGTGCAGCAACGCGTATCTCAGACCATTTACCGGTTCTGTTTACAACCTCCATCCCTTCCGCAGGAGTCGAATCACGTGCCCCTGCGCGTCGTCTGCGTTCGATTAACCCCTTGACTGCCTCACAGTTCTCTGATGTTTTTAATGCTTCTCCTATCTGTAAATTAGATGTGGACTGTGCTTTTAATGCTGATGAGCTTCTCTCTATGTTTGACTTGACATGCACACCAATACTGGATTCTGTTGCTCCTTTTACGCTTAGACGCAACAAAGTTCTATCAGAACCGTGGCTCAATGACTGTACTCGTGCTCTCAGACGCGCCTGCAGGCGTGCTGAGAGAAAGTGGAAAAAGGATAAACTCCATGTCTCCCTGGAAATCCTTCGTGCTTCCCTGTCTGACTACCAGACGGCAGTCAAAGCAGCCAAAACAGAGCACATCTCTCTGTTCATCTCTAAAAACAGCCACAAACCTCAGGTTCTTTTTAATGTCCTCAACTCCATCATTAATCCCCGTGATGTTTCTTCTGTTGTGCCATCGCCTGCTCTCTGCGATAAGTTTCTTAAATTTTTTATTGGAAAAATATCTGCTCTTAGGCTAGCTCACACTAGTGCTACCCCCGATCCTGCTCCCTCTCTGTGCCCTGCTGTCCTCGACCACTTTGAGCCTATTTCCCTCTCTTCTCTCTCGGACATAGTGGAGCACCTGCGACCGACAAGCTGCTCCTCGGACAGCATTCCCTCACGCCTTCTCAAAGAGGTTTTTCATTCAGTTGGAGCAAGTATTTTATTACTTTTAAACACCTCTCTTACCTCAGGATGTGTCCCAGCTGCCTTTAAACATGCCGTGGTTACCCCACTACTTAAAAAGAAAAGTCTCGACCCCTCCACTCTCGCAAATTTTAGGCCCATCTCCCAGCTACCGTTTTTATCAAAAGCCCTGGAGCGCGTAGTCTACGCCCAGCTGCAGTCTTTTTTAATCCTTCATGGCATCCATGAAAAGTTTCAGTCTGGCTTCAAACCCATGCACAGCACTGAAACAGCCCTTTTAAGAGTTTTTAACGATCTGCTCCTAGCCGCCGACTCAGGTAGCCCAGCTGTCTTGGTGCTGTTGGACCTGACAGCTGCCTTCGACACCGTGGACCATGGCATCCTGCTGTCACGGCTTGAACAGTCCGCTGGCATCACAGGCTCTGCCCTCGCATGGTTCAGGTCCTACCTTAAGGACCGTAGCTTTTCAGTGCAGCTAGGTGCCTTCTCCTCTGCCAAAGCCCCTCTTACCTGTGGGGTCCCCCAAGGCTCGATTCTGGGCCCCATCCTGTTCCTACTATACATACTGCCCCTAGGTTCTATTCTAACAAAACACAACATTCCCTTCCACTGCTACGCTGACGACGTCCAGATTTATCTCCCGCTCAAAGCAAACATAACACAGTCACTACAGCAGTTGATGGACTGCTTAACGGAGATCAAATCCTGGCTGAGCAACAACTTCCTGACTCTTAACGAGGGCAAGACGGAGGTCATCTTTTTTGGACCACAACCTCCAGCCTCTCAGGTTGATATTCTGGGCTCCCTCCAACTAAACATCCTCCCCTCGGTCATGAACCTTGGCGTGACCTTGACGAACACTTTTAAATTCGATAAGCAGGTCAGCAGCGTAGTCAAATCCTGCTTTTTTAAAATAAGACTATTGGCCAAAACCAAGTCCTATTTATCTTTTAAAGACATGGAAAGGGTCATCAACGCCTTTGTGACCTCGAGACTGGACTATTGCAACGCTCTGTATGTGGGTATGGACCACGCGTCAATTAAACGCCTGCAGCTGGTCCAAAATGCAGCTGCACGTTTGCTGACTGGACACAAAAAGCGCGACCACATCACCCCAATTCTGGCCTCACTACACTGGCTTCCAGTTCAGTTCAGAATTGATTTTAAAATCCTTTTATTCGTTTTTAAAGCTCTAAATGGGCTGGCTCCGGCCTATATAGTTGAACTCCTCCAGCGCTACACCCCAGCCAGAGCTTTAAGGTCTGCTGACCAGCTGCTGCTGGTAGTGCCGAAGACTAGGCTCAAAACACGAGGGCACCGAGCCTTCGCAGCAGCTGGCCCGAGGCTCTGGAACACTCTGCCCCTCCATGTGAGGTCGGCCCAGACCCTAGGGGTTTTTAAATCATATCTAAAAACTCACTTCTTCTCTCAGGCTTTCTAGCTAGAGCGGAGCACGACTACTGACATTTCCCTGTGTATTGTTTTTTATATTTGCTGTTGCTAAATGACTGTCTTTTTTACAATTGCACTGCAGTAAAATGTTTTTATTACATGTACAGCACTTTGGCTCGACCAAACATCGTTTTTAAATGTGCTCTATAAATAAAATTTGATTTGATTTGATTTGATTTGAGAGGGTTTTCTTTCAAAGATAAACAGTCTTTTTATTTCTTAGCCTTCCACATTATTTCACAGGTACACACGTCATGCCTGGTGCTGCGTTCACCAGCAAGGAACACACAAAAATGCCACCCCTCCCCTCTCTTCCCAACCACATTTATAGGAGACAGCCAGGCTTCCCAATCCAACCTGGCCAATCAGGTCATGGTTCTGAAAGCGGAGTGAAGGGTTAAATGCAAAATTAAAACTGTTGTCTACATTTAATAAAACCCTAAAGGCTTAAGTAAATTCATAATGCATCAACATAAATATTGTACCTTCAAAAACAACAAGGTCTGCTTAAAAAGGATAGTTTTCAACCTAATTGACCTCTGAACCTCAGATCTCATTAGAAGATTCTAGCTTATTCTGATAATTAGTTATGCCCATTCTTTTGGGCAGTGTCCATGGGCTTTTTTTTGCCAGGAATTGTCATTTTTTTGGTCAAGACTAAATTACACATGTCACTTGTTAGACGCTTTTATCCAAAGCGACTTACATACTCAATACTGTGGACAATCCCCACAGGAGCAATTTGGGGTGAAGTGTCTTGCCCAGGGACACAACTACATGCTGACTGCAGTGGGGTTTGAACCTGTGACCACCTGATCAGAACACCTACGCGCTATCAGTAGTATATACCATGCCGCTTTCGTCTCATTAGTATGCATGAAAAAGTGACGTGTGACACGCCCCCAATTATGCAAATGAGCTAAGTCCCGCCTCCCATCGCCTCCCATTGGTCGAGAGCCTTTTATCAGAGCTAAGTCCCGCCTCCCATTGTTTGAGACCCTTTGATGTGAGGGGTGATGTGTTATAACGGGTAGGTGTGAAAAGCCCCCCTGTGGAGTGCTTTTGTTGTCTAATTCTTTGATGTGTTCGATTAAGGTAGTCTCTTTGAAGTTATGCTGTCTGGCCCCTGCCCCTCAGGGTTATCTAATCTAAATAGCCTTGGATGTTTTGCCCTTTGATGTGGTATGTTATAAGCCTATGATGTTAATCTAGGTATCTCTATGAGTGAGACATGTTTTGTTGTCTAATTCTTTGATGTGTTCGATTAAGGTAGTCTCTTCGAAGTTATGCTGTCTGGTCCCCTCAGGGTTATCTAATCTAATTAGCCTTGGATGTTTTGCCCTTTGATGTGGTATGTTATATGCCTATGATGTTAATCTAGGTATCTCTATGAGTGAGACGGCCTAGCCCCCCGCCCCCCGCCCCCTCCCAGCCCAGGCCTCTCCCCCCTTTCTCCACCCCTTCCTCTGGCTATGAGATTGTGGGAGGTGGAATTAGATGAAAATAGAAATATGCTCAAAACTAAATAAAAGACAGTAATTTCCACTTACCAATTCACCTTTCAAAAAGAAAAGTGACCAAGAGATGCCCGTGACAACTTACCGCCATCCATTCAGAGAGCCAGTCAAGAAACGAATGCCGCAGCTGCACAGGGGGTCAGACGCCTACAGCCAGAGATCTGTGCACAAACTTATCTCGTGCCCTCTTTTGGTCAAGCTGGTTTCTCCAAAATGACCTCCCCCCCTACCTTTAAGAACAATTAACACACACACACACACACACACACACACACACACACACACACACAGACACACACGTTGGAGTTGGCCCTTTGATGTGGGGGTTTGAGATAAGCCTGGGATGTTAATCTATATGCTGATTAAGACACCCTCTGTGAGGTGAGAAGCGAGGGGATGGAGTTAGTTAGTTAAGACGTTCAAACTAAATAAAACAGCCATTATTTTTCACTCACTAAGACACCTAAAAACGTTATTGTCCTCTCTAGATTTGATTCAGGGTTTTGTTTTAAATGATATGTGTTTGCTAAGAATGTTTCTTTTCAAGTTTTTGTGAAACTGTTAACTACAAGGAAGTATCTGTTTTGCAAAGAGGTCATTCATATTCATTTAAAAAGAGCTTATTGAGGTTTTTAATAGTGATACCTAGGGATATTCTCTTTAGTTTGTATGGATTTTGAACTAATGTGTAATTACTTTATTAACTATCAGAAAGTCTCTCTGAAGAGGGAAATAATAAATATCCTATTCCTCCCATGATCTTGTTTTTTTTATAATTACTTCACACAACTATAAGGAAGCCCCATATGAAGTTATGTGAGGGTGTAATATTAGATTTGGCTGTATCCATAAAAGAGAAGTTTTCCTTTTAAAATGTGTTTCTGCTCCATTCACTCCAGGACCGGCTCAAACTAAATAAAACAGCCATTAATTTTCACTCACTAAGACACCTAAAAACGTTATTGTCCTCTTTAGATTTGATTCAGGGTTTTGTTTTAAATTATATGTGTTTGCTAAGAATGTTTCTTTTCAAGTTTTTGTGAAACTGTTAACTACAAGGAAGTATCTGTTTTGCAAAGAGGTTATTCATACTCATTTAAAAATAGCTTATTTAGGTTTTTAATAGTGATAGGGGATAGGGATATTCTCTTTAGTTTGTATGGATTTTGAACTAATGTGTAATTGCTTTATTAACTATAAGAAAGTCTCTCTGAAGAGGGAAATAATAAATATCCTATTCCTCCCATGATCTGGTCTTTTTTTATAACTACTTCACACAACTATAAGGAAGCCCCATATGAAGTTATGTGAGGGTGTAATATTAGAATTTTGCTGTATGCAACAAAAAAAAAAGGTTTGACTGGTAAAGACTCTCACTTTTACAGAGAGCTCCGCCGCCCCCTCAACATAACAAGTCCCGCCCTCCTCACCAGATCATTTAAAAGTAAGGAAGTGGAAATAGATGAAAAAAGAAATACGCTCAAACTAAATAACAAGCCAGTCATTTACACTCACCAAGTCACCTTTCAAAAAAGAAAAATGGCCAAGAGACGCCTAGATATGGGTTTAATCAGCGAGACGCCTGTGACAACTTACCACCATCAGTCCGGAGCGCCAGTCAAGAAACGAATGCAGCATCTGTGCCGGCTTCAGACGCCTCCAGCCGAAGAACTTCATGAAGAATGGACTCTGAAAAATGACGATGTTTGGGGTTATGTATTCAACTATATGGCGAATGAACTGCATTTCTACAATCTGAAGAATGGAGAAACGTATGGACCCCGCAGTGTTAAAGCGACACTGACCTCAACAGATTGGGCTGTGTTAACTCTGGTGTCTTCCAGAGATCTCCATGCAACCACTGTATCGGAAGAAGTAGTGCATCGAGGAACCATAGTGGAACCAGCGGTGTACAAGATATTTGCAAAGAAAAGCAAAGAAACGCAGACAGCATGCGAGATCAAAGAAGAGTTTTCACCGCTGCCCCTCAATGTGAAGGAAGAAGAAGAAGGATATATCCCCCCGCCGCCAGAAGTGAGAAGAGTCCTGACAAGCACCGTATGGGAAACTAAAAGCGGACCATCGGGGCGGTGGTATTACCGCGCAAGCCGTTTGGTGACGCTGGGGAAGGACCCCTCTGATGATTTTGTTTTGGAGTATTTCAACTCTACATGCGGGGTTTTTCAGACATCCTTGCGGGTGCCTCTGACTGCTTGGCTGAAAATGATTGATGGAAAAGCTACAAAGCTTAAAGAATTTTTTAAACAGAGTCAGACATCGATGGACATTATACTGGTGAAAAAGACTCTCACTTTTGCAGAGGACTCCGTATCCCACTCAACATAACAAGTCACACCCTCCTCACCAGATCATTTAAAACTAAGGACCCCTCAAAGAAAAGCATTGAGTTTTCTACCTAGGTAAAAGGTCTTACGAAATCTCTGTATCAAGATGATGTGTTTAAAAATGAATCTTGTAAAAATACCAACGCTGTGAGAGACGTCATAAAGACACTCATTTTAACCACAGTGTTTGTTCTCTACAAATGTTTAAAGATTGTTACAAAATGTAAAAAATAAAAAAGGTATGGAGACAAAATTAATTCAGGTGACTCTGTCTTTATTAGGAAAACAAAAATATAATACAAATGGTTTAAGAGGTCAAATGTAACCATCTTGGACTTAATATTCAAAACAAAATACTTTATCTGAATACATTTTCTTTTAAACGCACTCGAAATTATTTATTTATTATTTCAGTGGAACAATCCAGTTTCTGTTAACATCAATGCTTTTTTCTCTTTTCTTGTGTTACTAAGATACTTTTAGACCCACTTGGGCGTGTGCAACACTTAACAACTGGTAGAATATGAAGTACTTTTGTAAGGATTTTGTTTTTAAATGGTGTTTTTTTGTTTGTTGTAAAAACACTTCTTCAGTTAAACAAGGTTTTTTCTTTTTCTGATAACCTTACATATTTTAGTTATTTTCTACTACCAAGATACTTTAAGATACACCTTGATGTACGCAACACTTAACAAAGGGTATAATATGAAGTACTTGGTAAGGAATGGGGTTTTTCTTTAGGGGGTGCAAAACTTTAGAACTGGGTAAAATATTAATTAATTGTAATGAATTGAGTTTTCTTTTTCTTTTTTGATTTTCAACATACTATTTGTACACAATGACTTTTTCCATATTTCTGACAAAACTATACTTTTTGACTTTTTCCGTAAAATCTTGACAAAACTATTACTTATTCTTAATTTTGACCTATTGCTGCGTGGTTGGAAATGATAGATGAAAAAGCTACAACGCTTAAAGAACTTTTTTAAAAAACTCTCAATTCTATAAATGACTCCCCCCATTCAACGCAATAAGTCCCACCCTCCACTCGGCAAATCATCTAAAACGAAGGACCCCACTAAGACGACCGTTGTAAACTAGCCATGGATCTGAGAAAAACCAAGACTCCCCCCGCGAGTTGCAGCCAGGAACAGACTCCTGGACTACCATCATCACCACCATTCTGGACCCCCGAATCCTGCAATACTACTGCTGCTGATTTTGCTCCTTGGGCCAAGACGTCTCTGTTTGTGGACACAGTGAAATCGGTGTTGGTTGATATTGTGGAGAGGGTGATACATCGGTACAGAGAAGAAATCTGCAACGGGTGTCGAGTCAGTCACCCCGGCCAGAGGCAACACGATTTTATGAATGACATGTCCGATTTCTACTTCAGAAACAATTACAATGCGTTAATGAAAAGACTCTGGCTCACCGACTTCATTACTGAGATCGACCAGATTCTTATTGATAAAGACATTTTCACGGATGATTGGAGGATCCAAGGCGCTTCGGAGGCTTTTCTTCACAATCTCAAAAATTGCAGACGTCTCAAGGAGAGACTTGAAAAGATCCATGCCGAGTTGGATGGAGAAGAAGAAGACTATTAACCAGCAGTTGACTGAAGCCAGGGATTTGTTCGATACATTGACTTTTCTCTTTTAAAGTAAAATAAAAATGGGAAACTACTATGCAAAATGCTCTGTATATATTGATCACAATATAGTCAATACCCTTTTAATAAGTGTGGTGATGAGGACGATTAAAAACAGAATGAGTAGTGACCCCTGTGTAAAAAGAACGGCTGAAGTTTGTAAACTGGAAGACATTATGGATATCGTTCGTTCTGGCAGTACTATTCCGGGTCGGGAAACGATTATAAACTAAACATTTAAAGTGGTTCTGGAATCTTCATTTTCCGAAACATTCTGTAACATTACCGCAGAAATGAAACAAACATCAAAAGTGTATCATGTGCTCTCACTGTATGCTCTGTTTGTAGATGTGATGCATCTTTGTGTCGAAAACAGCATACACATGAATATTCTGACTGAAGTGAAAAAACTCCACCATGATATTTCCAGTAATATGGGGAATTCTAAGCTGGAGACGGTCCTGGGGATGTTACAATCAGTATAACTATTGATTTTTGTGTGTGTGTGAAAAAATAAAAAATGTGTTTTTTACATTTAAAAAACTGTTGTCTTCATTATAGCAAGGGGAGTGTGTCTGATACGTGTGTATTACAGTCCTTCACATGCACTGGTGTCTTCATTATAACAAGGGGAGGATAACAGGGAAGATGTAGGATAAATGTGTACTGAAACGTGCGTATTATACACCCACAGAAACACAGAAACACAGAAACACACAGAAACACAGACCCACAGAAAACACTAGTATGGTTTTTGTGTTTTCAGTGTTTTCTGTGTGTGTGTGTGTGTGTGTGTGTGTGTGTGTGTGTGTGTGTGTGTGTGTGTGTGTGTGTGTGTGTGTGTGTGTGTGTGTATGTGTGTGTGTGTGTGTGTGTGTGTGTGTGTGTGTGTGTGTGTGTGTGTGTCTGTACACACAAAGCACAAATCATTTAAAACAAACCCTGAATCAAATCTAGAGAGGACCATTATGAGTCAGATGCTTGACGAAATCTACTAAAACAAAGTACTTCATGGTAGTGGTCAGCTTTTATACACAAAAGTGTATCTTTTCAGTAACTTTCTCAGAGAATTTAAGCATAAATCTGTCAAATGTTCAAAACAGCCTTGTTTCACTGAAATAACGTCAAAATCACAAACTGGCTGAAACTGTACAGTGAATTGGAGAAATTACAGCACAGAGTTTTCTACTATGACACAGATAGTATAATCTATGTGACAAGACAGGGGCAGTCTCCAGTACTTTCATGGTAGTGGTCAGCTTTTGAACACAAAGTGTATCTTTCGGTAACTTTCTACCTCAAAGACACATGAAACAGCACAAATGAAAAACAAAACGCCATGAGAGCACACTTAGTCCTGTCTCATTCTCACACACAATCACTCACACACATACAAGGTTCAAGGAGGTTTAATATGTAAGAGTGTGTATGAGTTTGGGAATGAGGGAGTGAGAGAGAGAGAGAGAAAGATATGAGGTGAAAACTGTGACTTGCTGTAAACCAAATCTACTGTATATTGTTGTCTCTGTGCACACACACTGTACATCCACACACACACACACACACACACACACACACACACACACACACACACATTTCTCAGCTGATACCACTCTTCCACATCCATACCAACACACCTACATCATATTAATTGCATACATGTATTCCAATGGCTGGCAGGGCCCCATTATACAACAGGCAAAGAAACCAAGAAATGACAAGCATGTAATTCAATGGTAAAATGTCACATCTGGTGATATAGAGTAAAAAAGACAAATTGAACTATTTTCCTCCAATATAAAACCCTGACATTACAGAATGCATGATTTTATACCGGTATGGCGGAGAGATCAAAATATGTGGTTATAATGGGAGTGGATGGGAAATTTTTGTCCGCGAGTGGCTAATGTGTGACTTTTTTGTTTAATCTGATTCTGTGCAAAAACTAATAATCAACCAAAATCAATGTTGTTGCTAATCTTTGACATATCCAAGACTGTGTTAAAAAAAAAAAAGGCCGACCCCCCCAACATTTATTATATGGAAAATAACTGCCTTTTTGTGCATGTTTTTCATAGAAAACGCAAATTCATGTTTTCAAACTGGCAGTTCAAGGGTTAACATCCTGAACATAATTTAAGGCGAGACACGGCAGGCAAAAACATCGTTTTTCAAGTACTGGTCAATTTTGAGATTTTGTGCTATTTTGATTCCATAACATGTTTTCTTTCAGGCTTTTGGAAGGAAAACGTACAAAATACACATTTAAGTGTTTATTTTACTATAGTTTGTCTATTTGCGTCTGTAGATTTCTCCTAAATTCACCAAAAGTTAGCTTTCTAACGTAACATAAAGTACCGCGACCGCTGTGAGCACCATGTCAACAGAGATATCGTTGGAAAGCTCCGTCTCTCCTGCACAATCTCATCGGATCCAAATATGGTCATTTCCTTTGTATCAGCAACCAATCGTGAAAGCACAAAGGGGTCTTAAACCAAGAAACGAAATCTCATTGGCTGGGGTCAATTTCTGACAACGTGATTCGTTCAGATGCGTCACGTGGTGTGCTAAAACACTTCCTGTTTAGCTTTCCGCTAGAAATTGAAATCGCAAAATCGCAAAAGAACGGCGAAAAAAACGTTCACAGAGAAGACGACAACAATTGTCACTTGCACGAAGCAAGGTTATACAAAACACAAATGACCCCGAACATGAAATACCTTCACGGAGTGCGTCGATGCGCAAGCTGTCATCCAAAGAACAGGAGGGTTTAGCTAGCGCCTCACTGCAATCTTTAAAGGTCCTTTTCTCAAAATGAGTTTTTTCTCCTACTCTGAGTTCGAAATTTGAACTTCAGAAGCACGTAGAGACACCAAACCTTCCAGTTATATTCCTATCAATATTATGAAGGCTTTTACAGAAGGGTTTGTTCATATATAATTCATAGCCTGAATTATACAACATTGTATACCTAAAAACATGGCGAAAATGGATATTTTAGGGCTGTTGACAGTATTTTCTGATTTATTGAGTGATAAAAAGAGATATCCAATATCCCTTCTGTAAAAGCCTTAGATACTAATATGACTACAAAATGAAACAAGAATTTGGAACCTGGCTTTATCCAAAGTTCAGATTTCGATTCCTGAAATGTGTTAAAATATGTGCATATTTAATGAGATAATGGCTAATTTGCATATTTAAACATGCTATTTCAGAAAACTTGTAATACAAAAGACAATTGCCTTATTGTAAGAAATTAACTGGAGAAATTTCTAGCTGATACCTTTAAGTTAAAAAAAATTACCCTATTCACCTGGGGTGTCTCGCCTTAACATTTGGTATTTTTGATCAGGGCTGAAGTTGATTGAAAGATTTAACCCCAAAGAGTTTTAAAAAATATTAACCTGTTGTCATTTTAGAGCAGTTTTTGGAAGTGGACATTTTTGTCCCGAATGACTAATTTGTAACTTTTTTGTTCAATCTGATTTTGTGCAAAAACTAATAATGCAAAAAAATCCATGTTGTTGCTAATCTTTGACATATCCAAGACTGTTAAAAAAAAGAGCCAGTCCCCAGATATGTATGTTTTGGAAAATAACTCATTTTCTCTGTTTTCATCATGAAAAAAAACAGCGGTTTCATGTATTCAAAATGGCATTTAAAGGGATAAAATCCTGAAAATTATTACATTTTTGGTATTTTCTATTTGGGCGGAAGTTGCTTTAAAGATTGAACCCAAAAAAGTTGTGAAAAAAACCTTATAATATAATGTTTTTATCAAAGCATTTTGCAGTGGACATTTTTGTCTCGAATGACTAATGTGCGTAGTCCAATCGAATGATACCGGAGGGTTAATGAGTTATTTACATCTTGTCAACATGAAGAACGAATGGAAATCTGGATTTTTAAATGAAATCTAAAACTACAGTCATGCAGTTTGGAAATATGTGTCGGTTTCTTTCGTTTTTCAACCTGCGTTAGGAGACTCAACAAGTAAAGAGTAAACTTGTTTTCACATCATAACCAACAGCCGCTTAATAAACTGTAATACTTCATAGCTTTTGTGGGTTTTTGATGGAGCTTAATGTAACATATTTTTGTGCATACAATATGACACCTACCCAGTAAAGAACCACATAATTATAATATGTATATGTTATAAAACCATATTTTATTTCATCCTACTGTACAATATTTAATTGTACATTCTGTTCTTGTATATATCGTATTCTATTTACAGGTATATAGACTTATTGCACTATTTTTTTTTGTATTTTTGTATTTTATTATATTTGTTTCATTGTTGGAGGAGATCGGGTCAGAAGAATTTCATTGCCATTTCTACACTGTAGCTTTGTGCATATGACATAAAACCTCAGAATCTTTGAATATAATATGTTCCCTTTTGGACTTGAAAGAAGCCCAGATGCCGGTCCCAAGAACCAGCAGGTAGAAAATCACCATGGCTATCAGTCCTGGGATGTTAACAGCCATGATAGATGCTGACTGACTCCCCGACTAGCTGACGTCTGGCTGACTGAGTGAAGTAAATCAAGAAGACAAACCAATTAAATGAACATAAATGCCCTCTGGTAAAATGCCTGAGCAAAATGTAATACTTGACAAGACACACCCATAACGAAAAGCACAAAGCAAAACACATGTTGTCAATCACACCATCACAAAGGAATCTTCGTTAGGGTCTACTTTTGTTTTTCTGTTAACAAAAAGGATAGCAAGTGCAAGAGGCTGCCAGCAAGTAACGAACGTGGAGCTCAAATGACTGATTTGCTGTCATGTCTGCTGCATGTGGACATGAGGCTAATCCTAACCCTTTAAACACATGCCTTACTGCCAAGTCATGTATGTTGAAACATGCTTTTGATTATCACTTTCTAAGAAAAATTATATTTTAAGAAGAAGAAGAAGCTTTAGTTATCCCCCTAGGGGTTTTTACATACATCGTTTTAACCACAGAGTACACAGGTATGTTGCACACATGCACATGCAGGCTGGTTGGGGGTTAGGTGCCTTGCTCAAGGGCACATCGGCAGGAACTAGGAGGCGAACTAGCACCTATCCAGCTACCAGTCCATACTCCAATTTTTTTTTTGGTCAGCCTTTTTTCCAACACCCAGATCCCGAGTCCATCCACGTCAGGACGCCACTTTCTTTTTCCGGCATCTCCGGAATGATCCTTCACAACAGCAACAACAACAACAACAGCAACAACAACAACAACAACATCAAGGAAGGAGTTGTGTTCCTGTTGCTGTTATTCTCCAGATTTAATTGAAAACCACTTCTGCAACCTGCAACCAATTCAACGTACCTTTTTCCAACTCAAGAGCAAATTAAATACTTGGAAACTTTTTCAGACATTTTATTTATAATTATACGCATCTCGTTTATGGCATATTGATTCAGCAAGCAAAAAGCATACATATAAAACAACGTCACTCATTGTGTCCTTGGTGTGAACTGCTTCAAAGGTTTCTATGTTCACATGAGTCTTGTTTGTTTTACATCACATTGGAATAACAGTTGTACCTTACATTTACACAAACAAGCACCTCATGCACTGTGTAAAAGTGTTTAGCACAATGCCTGAGGGCTTGAAATAAACCAAAAAATCCCAAATTAAATGTTTGTAGCCGTCCCAGGAGTTAGCACTCTATTGATCATCATCCGCAACCGCTATCTGCCCCATTGCAAGGTCGAAACCCAAACCTAAAACCTATTTGTGCTTCTGATTGCCATGTTTTGGATTAGGTTGAACCCCTCCTCGACAAAAAGGAGGTTGCCCTTATCTTATCTTATACAAACAGGAATGCTAACAGTTTGTGCTAGCCATTAGCGTTGATGCCTCTGTCTGAGAGTTGCTTCCATTCAGTTTCTCACTCTCATTATGCTTTGTAGCACCATCTGTTGGTGTGTCTGGTTGCAATGAGTGCTGGGTTTTCACTTCAAACACATCACACTTCTCAGGAAGATGGCCTTTGTTGAAGAGCACAGAAGTGATGTAGGAGAACAACAAGATGGCAGCAATGGCCGACAGCATGGAGATGGTTTTAACTGGAGAGTACTGGACGTAAACACCGTCCTCAAGAGTGCATCCTGGGAAGTGTAGGATTGGTGCGACCCCTAGTGTTGGGTCTCCACTGAGCAGTCGTACCATTATTCCCACCAACACACCCATAACAGCCCCGTAACTGTTGGAGATGTTGAAGAAGAGGACGCAGACGAGTTGAGGGAAGAGTATGACGTAGGCGATTTCAGCTCCGATGAACCAGAACACTAAGACGCTGTTTTTCAGGAAGGAAAGCGATGAACCACTCACGCCCACGACCAACACGGAGGCTCGGAGCACCCACTGGATCTCCCTGTCCGACGCCTGAAGAAGAAGAGAGGAAGAAGAACCGATAAACAGCACATTATTGAGACCTTTTTCAAATAACTATTGTATTGCTTTCATATCGCATTGACTCTTCATATTGTCTTGTTTTCTTTAATTCCACTCTATAATTCTCCTGTAGTCCATTCCTTTTTTTGCAAAGTACAAACTAAACTATCAATCAACTATTTTCATGTAGCTTTCTTTATAATGTACCACACTGAAATAAGTATACATTTTCTTCACCTGGGGTCTCAGGATGTTCTTGTAAATGCTGGAGGTGAAGACAGAAGCTGCAGAAAGCAAAACGGAGTCGAGGGACGACATCGCGGCGGCGGCCACAGCTCCAATACCGATGATGGAGATGAAGGAAGGAGTGAGATGTTGGAGGCTGAGGGGCAGAACGAGAGCAGATTCCCCACGTTCATATGGAGACGGAGAACCGTACGAAGTCATGTTCCAGTCTAAAGCGTGGACACAGAAGAAGGAGAGACTGAAAAAGGCTCACATTATCTGCGTGATTCTGAAACAAGCCTACTGTAATGTGAATATATATCATGCGAGGTGTTGAACAAAGTCAACTTTCAAATTGCATTTTGCTGAAATATATTTTCTTTTCTGGCACATTTGCTAAAGCCTGCAGTCCATATAAAGATATAAGTGTTTCTTAGTTTGGTTTTCTAAACTGTGTTATTCGCCATTTCTTGTCAGGGTTTGGAAAGAGTAAGGATCCAAAATCAGTAAGAATGTAAACACAAGTCGAGCTTTTAGTAGGCTACCTTCAAAGCTGGTAGAAAAATATAAAAACTGAAGGAACAGGCGAAGTCGAACAAAAGGAAAAGTAGCAAACAACACTCGAACAAACCCGGAGGACTAGGAGGGAAACAGGAACAGGAAATCCAGAAGCAAACCATAGGAAAACGACAGGTGCTTAAAGACATCAGATTTCACAGGTTCCCTCAGTATTTAGAAACAGTTGTTACCTGTGGAGGCAGCAGCTGCCCCAAAAAGTATTGAAGGAATCCCCAAAATAGGCAGGAAGAAAGCCGAAAAAAAGCAAGTGGTCTTGGCTGTCGATGTGGACGATGCCGACAAAGTCCTCTGATGAATGCACTGATATCCCAGACTCCCCAGGGCCTTAAAGTCAAAACAGTAAGTTGGTTAATGTTTTCTAATTAAAGTGAATGGTGTTTGTAATTATCCACTCCCTTACCATGAATAGGAAATCGTCCATCAGTATCCAGGACTTTTTCAGCCCCGGTGCTCCTATCCAGGGAGCGTGCAGGGTGTTGTTCATCAGCGTCTGACTAATGTCCGAAACGTGGGGGTTCATCAGAGCAAAGGGAACACAGATCCACTGCAGGGAGAGAAACATATGTAAATAGAAACACACAGAACTTTTAAAGACCTGAAGACACGGACAGTTGTTGTACATGAATTATGATTTTGATACACCGAATTTGCCATAGTGGGTTCGGTGATGTGTTCCCAATAAAGGGAGTAGCGAGTAGCAAACTCACCAAGCTGATGAATAAGAGGATAAGCTGTACAATATCTGTGTAGGCCACCGAGTAGAGACCCCCCAGCAGAGTGTAGATAATGGCGACGGCAGCAGAGATCCATATGCACACACTGAAGGGAAAATCCAGGACCACACTCATGGTTCCTCCTGTCAAACACATTGTATCAGGACAATGTTAGAAACTGTGTTATTGGACTGTGTTAGTCAGGGATTGGTCATAACAAACACCAGGTTTATTGGCTGAAGACCTGAGGCCTGTACTACGAAGCAGGATTTTCGCTTAGCGGCTAACTTCAGGCAAAACTCTGGGTTTCCGGTCCTAAGACGCTGGTTCTCTTTTTAGCGGGCTAGATCTCCCCTGCTGCGGAGCAGGTTAGGTTGCAGGCTCAGAGATCAACTCAGTGAAAGCACCGCCTGCTGACCAATCGGAGCTCAGTGTGCGGAGTTTAAAGTCATATTACAGGAGAAAGGAAATACAGAAAAGCTGCCGTTCCAGGAAAGACGACCGGCAAAAATCACCGACTGTGTGAACGTGAACATGAATAGAATATCACCTCCATCTTCAGAGCAATCTCACTATTATAACATTAGCGTTAAGAAAGCTTACTTAAATATCTGCCACAACATAAGTAACCGGATCAGAGTAACATTACGTACAGTCCGCGGCATATCACTTCATAATGTCTCATATATCTCCTTATCTGAGTCAGCTGAGCCGTATCTGGCCGTGCAACACTCACAGCGTCACAGACTGGATGCAGAAGCATTATTTTAAGCAACACATTAAGTTGACAAAACTCTCGAGTCAAATGTAATGAAAGTCAGATGGTGTCTTAGACGGGGCAGTGATATCATAAACCTGTTAATGTACGCATTCAAACACTTGTTCTGTTACCAGCTGTGTTCACCTTGCAGGTGCAGCTCTGTGGCTTTGATCCTGGATCAAGTGTTTAAGTCATGGATGTTTAAAGTTTAACTTCTTCATATGTCTAATATTATAGTTGAATTTTCATTCAGGAAGTATGACGCTGCGCTGTCAGTACGCTTCTCCATGTTCGTGATTGATCGAATGCTCCAGATACCACCCCTCTCATGTGAACGCGCACCTAACTAGATAGGACACGGCTGGCTTGAGCGATCCACTTGATAACCAGCGTCGTAGGACCGTTTAGCGAGAGCGCGTATGTTTTGGATTAGGCCAACCGGCTAACTCAAACATATCCAGGTTAGGTTGAACCAGCTTCGTAGTACAGGCCTCTGGACTATCCAATATTTTATTTTTACAATGCAGTTTCTAAATGCTTGTATTCGATCACTCTGGCTATATGTTATAGTGTACGTCGTCTGCATAGTGATGGTGATGGTGATAGTTTACCATAAGTAATGACCGTAGAAGCATCTAGTTGAGAAAGAAGAGGTCTCAAAATCTAGCCTTGACAACAACTTCCCCAAACAAGAATGATGCAGGAAACTATAATGCTTAGGTTGGAGGCAAGCCAAAGAACAGGAAGGTTAGGGTTGGGGTTAGGGTTAGAATGAAGGCCTTATGGCACTCCTTGATCCGATAAAAGCCAGGCTCCCAAACCTGAGGAGAACTGATTCGGAAACATATTGGTTGGGAAGGAGAAGGCATGAGCAGACTAGTTCTGGGACCCCTTCAAGTATGCCAGAGATCTGCTGGAGGAGAAGAAGACAGGGAAGCTTGTGAAAACTGTGTAGGAGTTGAAAAACCATATTGAAGAACAACTTGGCAACAGCAACAAGAAAATCCCTCTTGGGCCCAATTGGGCCTTCCCAATTTGACACGGCACCACTCAAGTGGACAGCGAAAATGCAGGTGGTAGAGAAAGCAAGATCTGCATCATCACCTGGACCGAAATGCGTACATAAGGTATAAGGGCGGTTTTGGCGCAGTACTTAGAGCGTTGATCATCAGATCAAGGGGCGTTGGTGAACTCTAGTTCAAAACCCGCCTCGGCCGCCACTGCGTCAGGCTGTTGTGTCCTTGGGCAAGACACTTTACCCGCATTTGCTCCTGTGGGTTGTGTCCACAGTAATGACTCTTATATATGTAATGTGTAATTGTAAAGCGCTTTGAGCACCTGTAAAAGCGGTCTAATAAAAAAATGTAATGCATTATTATTATTATACAAGAACTGCCCCATGGTTCTAAAGCTACTCTGGAGACTCCGGAGGAGTCTGAAAGAGCTCATCATATGGGCATAATCTAAATCAAACAATGTAATCAAGTCTTACATTTTTGTCAAATTATAAAGGGGCTAAGAATTACAAATCTCCTTGTCTGATCGGGAGAAGATTCCACGAGTGGCAGAGCAATCTGTACGAAATCTTGGGAGATTGTTTACTGCTGATCTGTCCGACAAAAAACACGTCTTCCTCTTTCATGGCGGACTGGGTTGGCCATAGCCAGTTCACTTTGTACCGACGCCTGATGTGGCCGTTGAAACGTTGTGAGAAATCTTTAACAACAGCACTGGAGATATACCAGGAGCCAACAACTATATCCTCAAGTGGCTAGGTCTTCCTCTGGGCTTCTCCAGTGTGGCCCTGTTTTGAAGAAACACTCGCAAGGTCAGAGTCCTGCATCGCGGGTACCCGACGGGTGATCTGCAAAAAAATGTATTCGCGGGTCGTATTTAAAAAACATAGCTTTGTCTATAACTCTTCCTCAAGAACGAAATCCAACGTCTAGGAAGCTTTTGGTGTCTTAGATGGAGAAAATAACCAACATCCCATGCTTTTAGGGCCAGATACGCAACTGCGTGTGTTAATAATTGCATGTTTTCACTGCTCATAGGATATGCGGGATCGGGTCGGTTTGCAGATCTTGTGTCATCTAGGTGTGGGTGGCAGGGCGGGTTCGTTATTGCGCACCACGGGGCGGGAAATCAGACCCGTGCAGGACTCTGCTCAAGGTATCGCTAAAACCCTGTGTGGGTGTGTGTGTGTGTGTGTGTGTGTGTGTGTGTGTGTGTGTGTGTGTGTGTGTGTGTGTGTGTGTGTGTTTGTGTGTGTGTGTGTACAAACAGAGAGAAAAATCTATATACCATACCTAAACCAATTAGTGTGCCGGGTAACCAGACAACATCCAAACTAATTGAAACCAGGGACAGAGCAGCAGTTATTCCTGTTCCATACTTGGCATTGAAGGGGTCCAGCAACGTCACACAGTGTCTGTCTCTCATCGGCTTTACAAACACCAAGCCACCTTAAATTAAGGAGGACAGAAAACATCACAATTAAAGAAACGATCTTAGGCTGCGTTTGAAATCACCTACTAAATATGAATCAAACTGAATATGAGGTGTGAAAGAAAACCCTAGATGTATAATACCTTTAAATACTTTTTTTTTTTTAACTATTTCTATCTGTAACAACTATTTGGAAAAGAGAAATTACATTTTTATTAAACAGTGATATTTTCTCCAAATATTTTTTAAATATTACATATCTACATTGTTTACCTATTTAATATTATCCGGTTACATTTGTTTATCCTGTCAGATGTAATATCAAACTTACAAATAATAAAAGATGAGCTGTATGCCAACAGCATCAGGATTGCCCAGGTTAGACCCATAGATGGCAGGTACACCATCTCAGCCGTGCCAACAATGAAGCCTCCTCCGACCCAGGTAGCTACGGGAGAGATTAACACACAACAATTCAAGTAGTGGACAAACAGCAGCTATTTCAACAGAGCTAAAAAAAAAAACGTTCAAAATAAAACAGGAAACTCATCAATGATCCTTGATGTGGTTTGGAACATAATATGGTGTTTAATCTATCCACCTTTCTATCTATCAATTTCTCTTTATCTATCTATCCATCCCTCTATCTATCTATCTATCCCTCTTTATCTATCTATATATCTATCTATCTATAGTTACGGCTGTAAATACGGTTCTATGAGTCCCGGATGACCGCCAGAGCGGAGCTTTAGCACTGGATATATCAATCGCACGCATGCGCAGTTCGAGTACCTAATAACAACACGGTCACCTCTGACCCACGTGACGACGGCTACATAGGCAAAATGCGTATATGAAGTGTCATGAATGCAATAAATCTACCCTTGTGGGGGCGCGCTCATGTGATTGGCTTAGAATTTAGGAGACATCTGATTGGCTATAGATAGAAAAAATTACGAATCGGGTGACCGTCAGGGGAGTCTCAAAAAACCCACGCACGAATGCACAGCGATCCGTGCACAGAAAGCGGTTTGTGTTTGCAGGTTCAGGGGATTTAAACAGAAAACAAATATGTGAGGATCAAAAATACGTATGTAAAAATGTTTCAGTATTTTATTTACATGAATATGAAACGGAACACATTTGTGTGTGCATTGAAAAACACAAGTGTGGATCCTTCTGTGTGCATGTGTGTATTATGAGACTGTTCTGAGCCCATAAAACTATGGCCAGTACTTACACGGCTTAGAACCATAGTTACAGTAGTAACTATAGCCAGTACTTACACGACTTAGAACCGTAATTACAGTAGTAACTATTGCAGTAGAATATTTGAATGTATTAATGATTTGGGTAAAACTGTAAGCTGGATTTTGATGCAAGCACATGTGACTTTTGAGAGACCATATGGACTTTTAAGGACAAAGGGCCTGCGGGGGAAGGTGGCCGCATGTCTTGACTTGCACTGTATGCAAATGCTCTCGCCACCTGTGAGTGGGGGAATTTAAGATTTGGGGTGTGGGATATTTGGGCTGCCTATCAAAGGGGAGAGATCGGATGATCCCTCCCATTGCTTCAGCATAAAGGAAGAGACACAACTGAATTCTCTCTCTTTCTGCTGGCTGGCTGACGTGATCACCAGGTAATTTGGGTTCCCAAGTATATTGTATTGCATGTATATTGTATTGTATGTATTATTGTATTGAATGTAATGATTTCTGGTGCATTGTAATATTGCCATTAAAGTAGCGTATTCTTGACTTGGTGGCACTGAATTCCTTCCATATAAAACAGCTCTAGACGGACGCGGAGATATTTGAAACGTGGAGCGTGAATCCCTTTCAATATCTAACACTATGGCCTGTACTTACACGGCTTAGAACCGTAGTTACAGTAGTAACTATGGCCAGTACTTACACGGCTTAGAACCATTGTTACAGTAGTAACTATGGCCAGTACTTACACGGCTTAGAACCGTAGTTACAGTAGTAACTATGGCCAGTACTTACACGGCTTAGAACCGTAGTTACAGTAGTAACTATGGCCAGTACTTATACGGCTTAGAACCGTAGTTACAGTAGTAACTATGGCCAGTACTTACACGGCTTAGAACCATAGTTACAGTAGTAACTATGGCCAGTACTTACACGGCTTAGAACCGTAGTTACAGTAGTAACTATGGCCAGTACTTACACGGCTTAGAACCATAGATACAGTAGTAACTATGGCCAGTACTTACACGGTTTAGAACCGTAGTTACAGTAGTAACTATGGCCAGTACTTACACGGCTTAGAACCGTAGTTACAGTAGTAACTATGGCCAGTACTTACACGGCTTAGAACCATAGATACAGTAGTAACTATGGCCAGTACTTATACGGCTTAGAACCGTAGTTACAGTAGTAACTATGGCCAGTACTTACACGGCTTAGAACCGTAGTTACAGTAGTAACTATGGCCAGTACTTACACGGCTTAGAACCATAGATACAGTAGTAACTATGGCCAGTACTTATACGGCTTAGAACCGTAGTTACAGTAGTAACTATGGCCAGTACTTACAACGGCTTAGAACCGTAGTTACAGTAGTAACTATGGCCAGTACTTACACGGCTTAGAACCATAGATACAGTAGTAACTATGCCAGTACTTATACGGCTTAGAACCATAGATCAGTAGTAACTATGGCCAGTACTTACACGGCTAGAACCGTAGTTACAGTAGTAACTATGGCCAGTACTTACACCGGCTTAGAACCGTAGTTACAGTAGTACTATGGCCAGTACTTACACGGCTTAGAACCGTAGTTACAGTAGTAACTATGGCCAGTACTTACACGGCTTAGAAACCGTAGTTACAGTAGTAACTATGGCCAGTACTTACACGGCCTTAGAACCGTAGTTACAGTAGTAACTATGGCCAGTACTTACACGGCTTAGAACCGTAGTTACAGTAGTAACTATGGCCAGTACTTACACGGCTTAGAACCGTAGTTACAGTAGTAACTATGGCCAGTACTACAACGGCTTAGAACCATAGTTACAGTAGTAACTATGGCCAGTACTTACACGGCTTGGAACCGTAGTTACAGTAGTAACTATGGCCAGTACTTACACGGCTTGGAACCGTAGTTACAGTAGTAACTATGGCCAGTACTTACACGGCTTAGAACCGTAGTTACAGTAGTAACTATGGCCAGTACTTACACGGCTTGGAACCGTAGTTACAGTAGTAACTATGGCCAGTACTTACACGGCTTAGAACCGTAGTTACAGTAGTAACTATGGCCAGTACTTACACGGCTTAGAACCGTAGTTACAGTAGTAACTATGGCCAGTACTTACACGGCTTAGAACCGTAGTTACAGTAGTAACTATGGCCAGTACTTACACGGCTTAGAACCGTAGTTACAGTAGTAACTATGGCCAGTACTTACACGGCTTAGAACCATAGTTACAGTAGTAACTATGGCCAGTACTTACACGGCTTGGAACCGTAGTTACAGTAGTAACTATGGCCAGTACTTACACGGCTTGGAACCGTAGTTACAGTAGTAACTATGGCCAGTACTTACACGGCTTAGAACCGTAGTTACAGTAGTAACTATGGCCAGTACTTACACGGCTTAGAACCGTAGTTACAGTAGTAACTATGGCCACACATGCAGTGAAGATTGTTCTCCGCATCTACCCATCCTAGTGCTAGGAGCAGTAAATACAACAATATAGCGCTACTGCAATCAAAACCATACGTTACCGGGAGCGAGAGCACTGCCCTCACCGGCTGAGTTAAATAATGAAGCTGAACAGTATGCAAGGTGTTTGCCAAGCGGCTACTGCTAACAATCAAGCGACACCAAGTCCCCAAGCTGTGGGGTTCATAAAAACACGTTCTTACTCAATATCAAGCCACGATTATTGCTTTTATTTTAAATCGTATAATGTTGGACTTTTTTTGTCGTCTGTGAGGAAAGGATACTGAAATCTGTATTTCTTTTAATCTTTTTTTCCTTCTAATTTGTTATTCTTTTCAAAATAACACTCTGTTATTTACTCTCCAATAACACACAATTATCCTTGCTTTTATTTATTTGTTTAATTCCATAATCTCGGGCTTTGTTGGCGTCCGTCAGGAACTGAATTTCAAAATAAAAATAACCGGAAACAGACGTAGGCCTATAAGGGACATTTCGAGCATCATTGCGATACACAGCCACTGAACTGATTAACTTCAAGTAGCTTATAATGATGCCATGAGAATATTGCTGAAGAGACCTCCATGGTCTCGTGCAAGTGAAATGTTTGTGGCTGCAGGAGTCAATACTCTACAAGCTGTTTTAAGAAATCTTATGTAAATGTATTTTACGGCTTAATGACTCTGATAATGAAATCCTCTTGGCCTTATCGAACATAAGGTTTAGTACTACCCGCTACCAATCACAGCTGTGGAGGCATTGGTATAGCTGTCTCTTTGTAGGACACTGATTTAAATTATTCTTAAAACTATTGATTTTTTTAATGCTGTGTATGCAATTTATTTAATGGAATGCGTTGTCTTTTATCTGGACCCTGAGTCTGTAATAAAGTTTTCATTCATTCATATCTATCTATCTCTCTTTATCTATCCATCTATCTCTCTTTATCTATCCATCTATCTCTCTTTATCTATCCATCTATCTCTCTATCTATCTATCTCTCTATCTATATATCTCTCTATCTATCTATCTCTATCTATCTATCCATCTCTCTCTCTATCTATCTATCTCTCTATCTATATATCTCTCTTTATCTATCTATCCATCTATCTCTCTGTCTATCTATCTATCTATCTCTCTTTATCTATCTATATCTATCCATCTCTCTCTATATATATCTATCTCTCTATCTATATATCTCTCTTTATTTATCTATCTATCTATCTATCTATCTCTCTATAAGGAACCGCAGTAAACAACAGGCGTTGCTTTAGCAACATGTCATGTTTATGTTTTCGCGCAAGATCAATAGCGCGAAAATCACTGCATTTTGGGTGATCTGTTTGGTATGTTCAAAACACTTCAGAGAGATGTTTTGTATAAATATGGCCCTATGATATGTTGTTCAAAAATAGCAAATTAGGTGAGCTTTAAAAGAGGTTTACGAGTCATTTAATGAATAACTCTGGCATGATGCACAGTACGAATGGTCTTACTTTTCCAACAAATTATCTCAACGGTTTTCTAGTTAAATAAATCAAACTAAGTGACAATGCTTTTACATTGTGCCCACATGAATGAATTTGAGGAATAATGGTGTCTTTCTTGTGTTTCTTCACCCTTTTCTTTTAGACTAAACAACGTCAAGGGTATAATTGTTTTCACATTCCTCATTCTTTCAGCCACTTATCAGACTCACATTCTTCATACTGTAACTCGTATTTCAACAGGCTTTTTTTGGGTTGTTTGTGTAGGAACTCAACTACAGCAAAATGCAGAATATTTGTATTAACAGACCTATAAATACATCTGCTTGATTAAAACTGTGTCCATTGTTTTGCATCCAGGTCACATGACACCTATAGAACTTTAACAGAACTATCAAAATATTTCCTTTACAATCATGCCTGTTTAATTCCAGTGTTCCTCCTCACCTGTCATTGTGAAGATCCCCACCACCAAGCTAATGCTCCGGTTTCCCAGCAGAGCCATATCCATCCCAGTGGCTGCGCTTCTCTTCTGTTCCCTTTTGGACTTGAAAGAAGCCCAGATGCCGGTCCCAAGAACCAGCAGGTAGAAAATCACCATGGCTATCAGTCCTGGGATGTTAACAGCCATGATAGATGCTGACTGACTCCCCGACTAGCTGACGTCTGGCTGGTTATAGAGTTGGTCTCTGTTGACCTTGCCTCTTATCTTTCTTACAGTGCAAACGCTTTTCTGCTTGCTCCTCCCTCTGCTTACTTTTTATGCTGATTTTCCTATTCTTATTCTCTGAAAACTTCGAGCAGCAGCTCCTGGACATTAACTTATCACTGGGACAGTTCATCTTCGTAAATAGACGGAGGGTTTCAGCCATATTTCAACATTTTTACGACGACCTCAGTCTTACAGTAGCGTGGCCTAGCAACAGCTAAAGCCTGGTAGGCTACTGCATGCTAGTTGGTAGCAAAATGCCTCCGTTCTCTACAGATGACTTCCACAAACTTATACAGAAGATGGCTGTGTTGGAAATGAAAATGCAACGGTTGGAAGTTAACGTGGAAGTGAATGGACTATGTCATGGGAATGACACCACTTTACCAGTGTTGCAAAATAATGGAAAAGGGTATGCTAGTTAAGCAGTTAACTGCTAGTTAGCAGCTACAAGGATTCCAAGGAACAGGGGGCCTGTGTACTGGGTAATAAATCTACAAGTGGTAGTCCTCCCTGGAACTCTCTGGGTGCAAAGCCGAAGAGTAAATCATTTCCATGGGATTTGGGAGGACGGATAACAGGCAGAGCCCAGCGCTCCGAAATCTGTGATGCGACCGGCTGGCCTGCATTGTTATCACCCAGGAAGAGCGCCTCTTCAACCCCTAAGCAGCAGTGGACATCTGCTAAAGGGAGAATTACAAACAATCCTCCTAAACCACCAAGTGTGCCAATCCAGAACAGATACGCTCCGCTGACCGAGAACCGGAGATCTCTTTCTGATGACCTGGATAACCTGTCCTCTTCACACAACAGGGTAAGGAACAAAAGTAAAAGGCTAGAGGGAAAGCTAACGGCTGGGCCTGAAACTCTGATTGTGGGTGACTCTGCTGTAAGAGATGTAAAAGGTCTGTGTAATAAGAACAACACCAAAGTACTCTGTTTTCCCAAGGATGTGGTCTCTGACTTGGCTGAGAAGATCCTGCATATTGGGGCTAAACATCCAACTGTGAAGAATGTGGTACTACACATTGGAACAAATGATGTTGTGAAACAACAGTCAGAAGTGCTGAAAGAAGACTTTAAATGTTTGTTGCAAACTGTCAGCTCTCTAAATGCAGAGGTGTTCATCAGTGGCCCTCTACCGCCAGTCAGAAGAGGAGTGGAGAGATTCAGCAGATTGTTTGCACTGAACACCTGGCTTTCCAATGCCTGTACTGACCATTCTGTCCATTTTATTGACAATTTTAACTTTTCTGGGATCGCAGACATCTTTTCAAGGCAAATGGAGTTTGCCTGAACAAGTCAGGAGTGAAATTGTTTATCTCTAACATTTTCAACTGCCTGCGTCATCAATCTGTTCCCTCTGCCAAGGACAAGCAGCAAGAGGAATCAAAACAGGAGAAAGACACAACACATCGTGCAGAAAACCCTGAAGAATTATCACTGCACCCGCCTGAGGAATGTTCTGATTATGGGAGACCTATGACACACATGGAGGACTCTCCACTGCCCGTCACCCCCCCCCCCCCCTGACAACGCCTCTGAACACATGAAGGCGATACAGAGGGTTGGCACCGATTCTTTCCTGGAGTTCAAAGACCAAACTAAGGCGATACGCAGGGCTGGCAGCATTTCCTTTACCCCCGCTCCTCAACGACGCCCACCAAAAAGACGGGCACCATCTCCCCCCCCGTCTTCATCACCGAGCCTACGTCAACCACCTCCCCCCCCTGGCAGCATGTCTTCTACCCCTACACCATCTCCTCCGTCTCCATCACCGTGCCTACGTCAACCACCTCCCCTCCCTTCAAGAAAGCATCTGCAGTCTCCGAAGCCTGATAAGGATGTGTGTGTACAAAATGCTTACTGATGTGTGCTGGGTCCAGGCTCAAGGGCGTATGGCACTCTCAACTCTTTCCAGGACATGCCAGGGCCCTGCCTGCCTGTAGCTTTGCCGATATCTGTGTTGATAGGTAATAGATTAAGAGCGGTGAATCATCGTAGATACAGGAAGCGCTCAAACGTTTGTGTGAGTTCATCTAATTTAGCAGTGATTCCATGTCAGCGACAGCTTGTTACAAAAAACATGACTGATAGTGTGTTTAACAAACTTAAACTAGCTTTATTAAATGTCAGGTCTTTGGCGGGAAAAACATTTTTAATCAATGATTTTATCACTGAGCACAATCTCGATTTTATGTTTTTAACAGAAACTTGGATTGAACAAAATAATAGTGCAGCTGTTCTTATCGAATCAACCCCCCCAACTTTGGTTTTATGAGTCAGGAAAGAATGCATAAGAAAGGGGGTGGAGTTGCTATTCTGTTCAATGATTCCCTTCAATGCAGGAAGATATTTTATGGGAACTTTGCTTCTTTTGAATATGTGGCCCTTCAGCTGAAATGCTCCTCTCGAGCTCTGTTACTAAATATCTATAGACCACCCAAATACTGTGCAAGCTTTTATGATGACTTTACTGAACTGCTGTCTATAGTGTGTATTGACTTTGACCGTTTAGTCATTGTTGGTGATTTTAACATCCATGTTGACAACCCTCAGGACAGAGGGGCAAAAGAACTGTTTTGTGTTCTTGATAGCCATGGACTGACTCAGCATGTGACGGAGCCCACGCACAATAAGGGGCACACTCTGGACATAATTATCTCAAAGGGTCTGAATATCTCTAAGGTTGTGGTGACTGATGTTGCACTCTCTGATCATTCCTGTGTTTTCTTGAGAGCTCTATTTCTGTTCACAAAAATGTTCAAAAAGAGGTAACCACAAAGCGATATTTAACTGAAAACACTAGGGAAATGTTTACTCAGAATTTTTCTTCCACACTTGCCCCTGCTAACATCTCAGTAAATGAGCTAGTAGATCATTTTAATTCAAAAATTAAAAATATTATAGATGCCATTGCTCCAACTAAGGTAAAAGAAGTGACTGGCAAGAAAATATCTCCATGGAGAAAAGCCATGACCGTGAGAGCAGAAAAAAGAGAGTGTCGAAAAGCTGAACGCAGGTGGCGAAAAACAAATCTCCAGGTTCACTTTGAAATCTATAAAGAGAGACTTGGCCTTTATAATTTGGAATTGAAAAACGCACGACAATCGTTCTTCTCTGACATCATTACCAAAAACAAAAACAACGCACGTGCCTTGTTTGCTACCGTCGACAGACTAACTAACCCCCCAGTGTCAGTAGCCTCTGAATTTCTATCCACCAGGGCGTGCAATAATTTTGCCTCCTTTTTCACTGATAAAATTCAGAAAATAAGACAAGCAGTCAGTGCCTCTGCATCAGGAACAGCAAATGTGTTGTCTCTGTGTCCACTTAACATCAATTCAAACACCATGACACAATTCCATCAGATTAATGATAAAAACCTAGAGGACATTATTCAACTTCTGAAATCCTCCTCCTGCTGCCTTGATATTATTCCAACAGGATTTTTCAAAGATGTTTGGCCTTGCATGGCCTCAGATCTACTTCATATAGTAATCAAATCTCTTCACTCAGGTATTTTTCCACAGGCCCTGAAAACTGCAGTCATTAAACCGCTCTTAAAAAAGAATAATCTAGATGCTTCAGTAATGAACAATTACAGGCCCATATCAAACCTGCCATTTCTAGGTAAAATCATTGAAAAAGTTGTTTTTCAACAGCTGAGTAATTTTTTGCATTTAAATGACTGTTTCGATGTGTTCCAGTCAGGCTTTCGTCCAAACCACAGTACTGAGACTGCTCTTGTAAAGGTCTTTAATGACATCCACTTAAACACAGACAGTGGCAGAACTTCAGTGTTAGTATTATTAGATCTCAGTGCTGCATTTGACACTGTTGACCACAGCATATTACTAGACCGACTAGAAAACTGGGTGGGACTTTCGGAAACAGTTCTAAATTGGTTTGAATCCTACTTAAAGGACAGAAACAACTCTGTTTCTATTGGTAAATACACATCTGAGTTGACAAATATGACATGTGGGGTTCCTCAAGGCTCCATCCTGGGGCCGCTTCTCTTTAACATCTACATGCTACCACTGGCTCAGATAATGAAAAACAACAAAATAAGTTACCATAGCTATGCAGATGACACACAAATTTACGTAACAGTTTCAACAGGAGACTATGCTCCAATTCAAACACTGAGTAAGTGCATTGAACAAATCAATGACTGGATGTGTCAGAACTTTCTCCAATTAAACAAAGATAAAACTGAGGTAATGGTTTTTGGAGCCAAGGCAGAACGTATAAAAGTTAGCGCTGAGCTTCAGTCTGCAATGTTCAAAACAACAGATAAAGCCAGAAATCTAGGTGTAGTCATGGACTCTGACCTGAGTTTCAACAGCCACATTAAAACAGTTACTAAATCAGCCTACTATCACCTAAAGAACATATCTAGGATTAAAAGACTAATGTCGCAGCAGGATTTGGAAAAACTTGTCCATGCTTTTATCTTCAGTAGACTCGACTACTGCAATGGTGTCTTCACAGGTCTCACTAAAAAGTCTATTCGGAAGCTGCAGCTGATTCAGAACGCCGCTGCTCGAGTCCTCACTAACACTAAGAAAGTGGATCACATCACTCCTGTTCTGAAGTCTTTACACTGGCTTCCTGTGTGTCAAAGAATAGATTTCAAAATACTGCTGCTGGTTTATAAAGCTTTGAATGGTTTAGGCCCAAAATACATTTCTGATCTACTGCTAAATTATGAACCATCCAGATCTCTCAGGTCTTCAGGGACTGGTCAGCTTTCTGTCCCCAGAGTCAGAACTAAACATGGTAAAGCAGCGTTCAGTTATTATGCTCCATCTGGAACAAACTCCCAGAAACCTGCAGGTCCGCTGCAACTCTGACTACTTTTAAATCCAGACTAAAGACTTTTCTTTTTGTCGCTGCTTTTAATTGAACTATTCATATCTTAGACTGCACTGTAACTTTTATCCATGTATTTTTTCTTTTAGTGTTTATCCATGTATTTCTTCTTTTAATGTTTATTTTATTAGCTTTTCTTTTTAATGACTGATTTTAAATGCCATTTTCTTAATGTCTTAAGAAATGTCATTTGTTGTAAAGCACTTTGAATTGCCTTGTGTTGAAAAGTGCTCTATAAATAAACTTGCCTTGCCTTGCCTTGCCTTGTTGGAAAGGGGAAGGATGTTCCTGATAAAAAACAAGACATACAGAAACCTGCTCCACCAGAAACCCCTTGCTCAAGGCTGATGTTCAAGTTTGTCTTACGAACATAGCTACAGTGTAGCTGTAGAGAGTCTATTATGCAAGTTATTGGAATATGATCTCTTAGATAAATAGATACATAATTTCTAGCAGCCAGATAAATGTTATGGATGCTGTTTCAGCAGTGCAGGTGTTTAACAGTCTTATTGCCTGTGGGGTGAAACTGTCCCTGAGTCTGGATACCTGAATTGCAGTAGATCGGTCATTCTACAGAAAAGGTGGAATCAGGGTGATACAAATCTGCTGAAATATATTACATTACATGTCACTCGTTAGACGCTTTTATCCAAAGAGACTTACATACTCAATACTGTGGGCAATCCCCACAGGAGCAATTTGGGGTGAAGTGTCCCAGGGACACAACGACATGCTGACTGCAGCTGGGTTTGAACCTGTGACCCCCTGATCCCAACACCAGGGCTCTATCCACTGCACCACACGCCTCCTCATATATTCCTTCTAAAAACATCTAAAACCTGTTAAATAGCAATAACTAACTCTTAACTTAATGAATCCGCAACAAGTAGAGCTTAAAATATTTGTATTATTTATTTATACAAAGCTTATTTGTATAGGAACGTCACTGGTGTTACGTGTTACCAGGAAGAAGAGTAACACCAGTGACAATTTGGAGAAAACACTACCATTTTAACAAAATGGCTGCCATGTATCAGACAATGGCTTCAGTCAATATCAACATCGTTTATCTCTTCAATACATCTTCCCATTCAAAGGTTCACCCTTAGGGCTATGCAACGAGTAACTAATGCAGACTTGAAAGACGCCCGAAACATTTGAAGATAAAATGACACCTTTAACAATGTGTCCATGGAACTGCCCCTCCCTACCTCAAGGAACTCCTCACCCCCCATACCTCCTTACGGACCACCCGCTCCAGCAACTCCAACTTCCTCAAACCCCCCAGGACTAAGCTCCGTACTATGGGAGACCGGGCCTTCTGCTCGGCTGCTCCCAGTCTGTGGAATGCTCTCCCCGACCAAATGAGAGCACCACAGACCGTGGAGGCTTTTAAAAAAGGCCTCAAAACCCTTCTCTTCAAAAGAGCCTTTGCCTAGACCCTTTTATATCCCTTTTATTTATTTATTTTTTATTTTTTTTTATTTTTGTATTGCTTTTTTTCTTAATTCCACCGTGTTGTGTAATGTTTATTTATACTGTTCTGCTGACTACTTGTAGCACTTTGGGATCTGAGATCAGAAATAAAGTGCTTTATAAATTGAATCCATTATTATTATTATTATTATTATTATTAACAAACAAAGTAAGAAGTATCTGACTTATGTCTTTGTCCACTGCTTCAAATGATCTCTTGTTACAGGAGGCACTTCAGAGACAGTACATCATTTCAAAATAAAAGCGTTTTGTGTAGCAGTAACACCAATGACGTAATTTTGGGTGACTGACATTTATTTGATATTATTAATAATAATTTTACCATTTCAGTGTTAGCCTGTATTTAATGCTTGTAATGTTGTGTAAATATAAATTTGATTTATTTATTGAAAAAAAAATCTTTTAAATTAAAACTATAGGCTCCACTTCCATGTATGATCAAAGTGACAAGGCAGTTCCTTGAACTTGACATTTTAAATAAATTGCAATTTACGTATAAAACCATATTTTATTTATTTTTTATTTAGTACCAGACAATCTCTATTTATTCAACATATATAATGAATGTGAGTATTAGGTCAACGTCATGTATTTTGGTGTCTGAAAAAAGTAAGTGACAGCACTTCCACCTTTTCTGTAGAATGACCCGGATGCATAAATGAGCATTGGCAGGATTCTTTGTCCTGAAGGTCACCATACTAAAACCTTTCACTGAACACACAACACAACAGAGATAAAGTCAATAACTAAGTAAGCTTGTAATCATTCTGCTTCATTTGTATTATTGTTGGATTAGAAACCTTGATGCATACTTCTACTTAATCGAGTCTAAGAAGAGGTGGTGATATGATCATCTTAAACTATTCATGCAGAGGTAGGATTGCCATGCAGAATTTGTAGGACATGAACATTTACCTAACACAACACTTTAAAACAGTGTTTGGTTGCACTTTAAATAGTTTAAAACACTGGCGTTTTACAGCTCCTTTCATTCTTCGAAAACCAGTTGTTTCACATTTTTAAAACACTAGATGGTAGCTGTTACGATCCTGGGTCGTTATGTCATTGTGTGCAGACATTTCTTCCAGGGTTTCCGTTAGCCGTACCGGTTTTTAGCTGGTAAAATTGAATAAAAACCGGTAAATTCAAAATCTGCCGGTCAAAATGTCCGATGCTCCGATCGATTGGCCGCCGGTCATTATCACTGTTTAGCGAGCTGCATGAGAAATGGGCTGTCAGGA
>CADEHL010001474.1:0-124119 GCA_902827135.1 Harpagifer antarcticus | reverse complement strand
GAGTTCAACAATGTAAGAAGTAAGAAAGTACAGGTATTGAGTTCAACATGTAGAAGTAGAAAGTAAGGTATTGAGTTCAACATGTAAGAAGTAGAAAGTACAGGTATTTGAGTTCAACATGTAAGAAGTAGAAAGTACAGGTATTTGGGTTCAACATGTAAGAAGTAGAAAGTACAGGTATTTGAGTTCAACATGTAAGAAGTAAAAGTAAGGTATTTGTGTTCAACATGTAAGAAGTAGAAAGTACAGGTATTTGGGTTCAACATGTAAGAAGTAGAAAGTACAGGTATTTGAGTTCAACATGTAAGAAGTAGAAAGTACAGGTATTTGAGTTCAACATGTAAGAAGTAGAAAGTACAGGTATTTGAGTTCAACATGTAAGAAGTAGAAAGTACAGGTATTTGTGTTCAACAGTGAGAAGTAGAAAGTACAGGTATTTGAGTTCAACATGTAAGAAGTAGAAAGTACAGGTTTGGGTTCAACATGTAAGAAGTAGAAAGTACAGGTATTTGTGTTCAACATGTGAGAAGTAGAAAGTACAGGTATTTGAGTTCAACATGTAAGAAGTAGAAAGTACAGGTATTTGGGTTCAACATGTGAGAAGTAGAAAGTACAGGTTTGGGTTCAACATTGAGAAGTAGAAAGTAAAAGTCGTCAGAGAAAATATGTAGTGGAGTAAAGTACTGATACCAGAAACATGAATTTTGGGGAGGGGTTACCTTTATTTTAAAGGGTTTTAATGCTCACTCTTTGTGTCGTCCCCTTCAGATAAAAAAAACTACTTCCTGCCGCCCATTCCCAAGCCGCGAATCATCGGCATCGACCCGCTGCTCCTGAAGGTAACACACAAACACTGTCACACACACGCACGCACACTGACACACACACCACACACACACACATAGAGTTGCAAAGGGGTGGAACATTTCCGGAAAGTTTCCATGGGAATTTAAGCTGGGGAATTTTGGAAATATTCGATGCAAAATTAAAAAAAAAAACATGATATTTCAACAGATTTAAAAATATATAATTTATTGAACAATTATTTGTTTCATTGAAGAACGAAAACAGGAATGTTGAGTTACATATACTCACCTGTGCATGTGATGGAGGAATGCACAGTGCCTGTAGGGCAGGGGTCTCCAACCTGTCTTCATCTGAGAGCTACTTTGACTCACATATTATTATGGCCCACATAGTAAGTACTTCACTGAGAATTCACATATGTCCTTAATCACCACCTGAGATGAATGGCGCTGCATGGAGTCCACCATAGAGCGGTCTGCTGGACCCACTTAGGTTCACTCTAATAGAGTCATTTACATGTTCATCAGTCGGTCTTGTTCTGTATTTAGATTTCATTGATGTCAGAAAAAGCTGCTTCACAAAGGCATTAGAGCCACATGAAGCAGACGTGTTCAGTGCTGCTTGGTGAATGTCCTTAGAGTTTTCTGGGCGTACAAGGGTCCAGAAATGTTGTGAGTTTTGCTGAGACTTAAGCTGAACATTATTTATAACCTCCATCATCTCCACAGGATTGACACTGAACAGTTCAGCCATCTTTTCATCTTTCTTCGTCTTGACATGAAATTATAAACCATAATAAATCAATTGTATAGGTCTAGCCTCCCTATATCTGTGTGTGACATTGTTCCATCCTCCAATGCAGTCTAGCTGCAGCTTCTAGCTACGGGCTTCTGTTAAAAAAGGACACTGAATGTCCTGAATGTGGCATCACACACATGACTTGAGTCTGAACAGCAGACAACAGGAGTATTTACAACAGCATTATAAAAAAAAAATACTGCATGTGTCTCACTGTTACATGAATCCCATGAATGTATGAGACTAAGTTAGCTTCATCATCTCAATCAGTGATTAAGTGAATAGTAAAGTTTCTATCGGGTCACGATCAGCCATTAGGGGAGGGGGCGGGTTTGGAGGAACAGAGGAGACGGTGATCGCGGAAGCTTTCCTCCTGCCTTCACAAACTTTACAAAATAGCAAGAGGACATTCATACTCTGAGCCGCAGCGACAGGGCCTGATTCAGAGCGGGTCATTCTGCTGTTGGTTCTGGACTGCTGTTGCTGGAGAAAGCAGACTGGTCCGTGTGTGGTGCCGCTGTCACGTCTGTTGCTTGACCACTGCGTCACGGACCAATTTGATATTCGTGTGATAGAAACAATTCTAAAATAAAAAAACGTTATTGTCCAGCCGCGGCCGAGAAATCAAGAAGCAACCCGACTACGCTATAATCGATAATCGAGCGGCGAGCTACTGAAAAGCATACGTGGATATTCAAGTGTGCTTGAACGGCATCTGTTGTTCCATTTAGAAAATTCCCATAAATTCCTGTTAATTCCCATGGAAGGTTTCCATCTTTGAAAATTCCCGGAATTTTGCAACCCTACACACACACACTGACACACACACACACACACACACACACACACACACACAGCACTGCAGATGGAAATGAGCTATTAGCTATAATCTGGCATCATTCATCTCTTCTCTTTTCTGAGATTAATGTGTTTGTAGGCATGGTCCTCGTTCAAATAAATACATAATAATTAACACACACACACTCTCACAGGCACACAAACACACACACACACTGACACACACACACTCACTCTCACAGTCACACACACACACACAGAGTCTCACACACACACACACACACAGAGTCTCACACACACACAGAGTCTCACAGTCACACACACACACACAGAGTCTCATAGTCACACACACACACGGACACACACACACTCACTCTCACAGACACACACACACACTGACACACACTCTCACACGCACACACACTCACTCTCACAGTCACACACACACACAGAGTCTCTCACACACACACACAGAGTCTCACAGTCACACACAGAGTCTCATAGTCACACACACACGGACACACACACACTCACTCTCACAGACACACACACACACTGACACACACTCTCACACGCACACACACTCACTCTCACAGTCACACACACACAGAGTCTCCACACACACACACACACAGAGTCTCACAGTCACACACACAGTCTCACAGTCACCACACACACACCCACACACCAACACAGAGTCACACACACACTCTCCCTTTATCTTTTTTTACTGGTTCTGTTTCTGATTGGATGTAAAGCGTCTTTGAGCTCCAGGAGAAGCGCTATGAACATGAAATGTATTCTTGTTATGATTGTGATCTGTGTGCTGACCCTCTCCTCTCTCCTCAGAAGGGGAACCTGGAAGAGATAAACCGTCACTTCAGTAACTTCCACAGCTACACGTCCCCAAAGTACAGGGAGGAGGCGTGGGACGCTGTGAGCGACGCCTACCTCCCGACCAACATGGACGCCATGACATCACAGAGTCACGTGACACCGGTGAAGAGCGGTTCTCCCTCGTACCTGGAGAGCGGTTCTCACCTGAAGAGCGGTTCTCACCTGGAGAGCGGTTCTCCCTCGTACCTGGAGAGCGTTTCTCACCTGATGAGCGGTTCTCACCTGGAGAGCGGTTCTCCCTCGTACCGGGAGAGCGGTTCTCACCTGGAGAGCGTTTCTCACCTGATGAGCGGTTCTCACCTGGAGAGCGGTTCTCCCTCGTACCTGGAGAGCGGTTCTCACCTGGAGAGCGGTTCTCACCTGGAGAGCGGTTCTCCCTTGTACCTGGAGAGCGTTTCTCACCTGAAGAGCGTTTCTCCTCCTTATTGCTCCTTGCTTCCTTTAGCTTTCGATCCGCCGCCGGAAATCCTGTCTCTCCCGGGCACAGAGTACAGCATTATGGGTAATCCTCACCCTCCTCCTCACCCTCCTCCTCATCCTCAGCGTTCTCCCCAGGACTTCTACACCTGTGTGCAGCTGATGAAGGACAGCGGCGAGGTGCACCTGGTGCCCTGCCTGACCCCCCCGTACTGCCAAGAGTCGCAGGAGGAGAAGAAGGAGAAGATGGCCGACAGCAAAGCTAGGACACATGTGGGCGAAGGAGGGGAGGCGGCGGTGCCTCTGCTACCTGTCGGCTACACGAGAAACTGAACACCTGGATGGCTTTGAAGCAGAAACTGAACACCTGGATGACTTTGAAGCAGAAACTGAACACCTGGATGGCTTTGAAGCAGAAACTGAATACCTGGATGACTTTGAAGCAGAAACTGAACACCTGGATGGCTTTAAAGCAGAAACTGAACACCTGGATGACTTTGAAGCAGAAACTGAACACCTGGATGGCTTTGAAGCAGAAACTGAACACCTGGATGGCTTTGAAGCAGAAACTGAACACCTGGATGGCTTTGAAGCAGAAACTGAACACCTGGATGACTTTGAAGCAGAAACTGAACACCTGGATGGCTTTGAAGCAGAAACTGAACATCTGGATGGCTTTGAAGCAGAAACTGAACACCTGGATGGCTTTGAAGCAGAAACTGAACACCTGGATGGCTTTGAAGCAGAAACTGAACACCTGGATGACTTTGAAGCAGAAACTGAACACCTGGATGGCTTTGAAGCAGAAACTGAACATCTGGATGGCTTTGAAGCAGAAACTGAACACCTGGATGGCTTTGAAGCAGAAACTGAACACCTGGATGGCTTTGAAGCAGAAACTGAACACCTGGATGACTTTGAAGCAGAAACTGAACACCTGGATGGCTTTGAAGCAGAAACTGAACACCTGGATGACTTTGAAGCAGAAACTGAACACCTGGATGGCTTTGAAGCAGAAACTGAACACCTGGATGGCTTTGAAGCAGAAACTGAACACCTGGATGACTTTGAAGCAGAAACTGAACACCTGGATGACTTTGAAGCAGAAACTGAACACCTGGATGGCTTTAAAGCAGAAACCCCGCCTTTTCTATCATGCTACAGATCTACATCAAGAACACGTGTTTGTTTGCGGACAACTAGGTGCAATAAACAGCGTTCCTCCTCCTGTGTTCTTTCTCTTTCTGGAGAAACCCCTCCACGCTCCAGCCGTGACCTCAAAAGTACCAAAGCTGCAAACCAGATGCATTGTGGGTAATGAAGTCCGCCACACTTGAAGAGAGTTAGACGATGCTGCTCTCCACGTTCAAGGCGTCCTCCTCATAGGAAACAGAGAGGTGCATCACCTGCTTTAATCCTCCACATATTGGGATTTTAAAACTCTGTGTTGATGGGATATGTAGTTTTTTAACCTCCCTGCTGGTGAACGAACACCATTTCCCAGCGAGCGCCTCACATTCAGGATATTGGAGTATTCTGATCATGAAATGAGTATGATGGCAATGTCTCATGATCTCATCTGCAGGTCAAATCTAACATGTATCAGGAAGACAATGCCTGAAACAACCACTTGTGTTAATGCTATATGTTATTATCAGACGAGCAGGCCCCTCTCTCACGTTACAAGAAGTATTTTGTATATTATAAGCCACCAAATCACTAAGGCTAGTTCATTTCCAATAACAGTGAAGGTGTGGTTCAGGTAAATCAGACACTAATATATATATTTATCTTAACATATACAAATGTTTCTTGCTGAACCAATGGGTGTATTATTAAAGTGTGGCCCTTAAAGAAGCTGGTGCTTGTTCAGCGCAGTGTTTCTCTCACGTTTTAATGTCGTTGTGCCTTTTCTTCACCGAGCCGTCGCTTCCTCTCCTGGAAAACGCGCTCAAATGACTCTTTAAATATAAATATATACAGTATATAAAATGCACATGTGTAATGTATAAAACAAGCCGCTATTTTTGGACTTTTATTGTGACAGAATACCACTATGTGAACTTTATTCTTGTCAGAAAAATAAAAAAGTGAAAATGTAGATTAACGCGTGCACGGCTCCTCTCTTTCCCCCTAACACACAGGTTCTGGTACCTCAACGTCAGATTAAGTACATAAATAGAGATTATAACGCCTCCTCTGGAACCCTTTGTTTACTTCCTGAACATAGTGACATCACCACTGCTCCAACACATTGTAACGTGATGGTTGGCCAATCATGACAGAGAGAGAGAGTGTGTGTGTGTGCCTGTGTGTGTGTTACTGTGTGTGCCTGTGTGTGTGTTACTGTGTGTGTGTGTGCCTGTGTGTGTGTGTGCCTGTGTGTGTGTGTGTGTGTGTGTGTGTGTGTGTGTGCCTGTGTGTGTTTACTGTGTGTGCCTGTGTTGTGGCCTGTGAGTGGTGTGTGTGTTGTGTGTGTGTGGTGTGTGTGTGGGTGTGTGTGGTGTGTGTGTGTGTGTGTGTGGGTGTGTGTGTGGTGTGTGTGTGTGTGTGTTTGTGTGTGTGTGTGTGTGTGTGTGTGTGTGTGTGTGTGGAATTAGCTGCAGGTTATTTATAGACGATTGTCAGTTGACTTCAGATAAACAGGAGGTGCGTTCAGGTTCAGAAAATAAAGTCGTTTTTTAGAGAGAGGTTGAGAAAATCCTAGATAGTCTTTGGTGTTAAATATGAAGTAATATTACGTTAAATACAATCATTTATCTTTATATAGTATCTCTGTTATTCATAATAATAGGAATAATATATATGAAGGCTCCCCCCTCCAGAGCTGCAATACAGTGTGTACTAATACAACTAATAAATACATTTGTCATGATTTCTGGCCTCATTTCCAAGGCTTAAAAACACCCAACGAGAGGCAACAATGAAGATAAATAATAATGTATCAGTATAACATAGAGGGACACAAGGGGTAAATATGTAAAGTATGACTGTGGGGGAAGTGTCATAGTGATGTGTATTATTTAAATATGTTTCCCAGTACCAGTACTCTCGATTACTCTGTGGTGTCAGGTGTCAGTGGGGGGGGGGGGGGGTCTCTGGGGTCTCTCTAACTTTAGTGGCAGTCTGACCGTCATCAGCTACAGACGACCAGCTTCCACACACACTGTGTCCGAGGTAAGCTCACACAGCACTCCCACCACACGGGTGTTTTATATGAGATATTCTCTCCAGTTTTTCTCACTTTGTGTTTCGTTTTGTTGTTGTTGTTGTTTCTGTTGTTTAAGTTTAGAGCTGTGAGGCCTTTCAAGAGCTCAACAGGCTCTCAGACAGCTGCCGACTCTGGTGTTATAAATAGATATGACACACACACACACACACACACACCTTACAGACTAACAGTAACGTCATTAAAACTCATTTTCTAAGTTAGTCTTAGTGGGTTTGTTTTGATTAAGGTAACCAATGAACAGACCATAATAACACGCCCCCTTTTTATACTACAGGTTTTGTTTAGATAGGCTATTGAAGCTAATGCTAGCCTTTTGGTGATCTAAACTCAAATGGAAAACATCCCCCAAAAAAAACTAAAATCAACCCGTGTTTGGGGTGTGTAGTGTTCCCCCTTTAATGGAATCTTTGTCCCCCTTTAATGGGATCTGTGTCCCCCTTTAATGGGAGCTGTGTCCCCCTTTATGGGGATCTGTGTCCCCCGTTAATGGGAGCTGTGTCCCCCCTTTATGGGAGCTGTGTCTCCCTTTAATTGGATAGTGTCCCCCTTTAATTGGAATGTTGTCCCCCCCTTAATTGGAACTGTGTCCCCCTTTAATTGGAACTGTGTCCCCCTTTAATTGGAACTGTGTCCCCCCTTTAATTGGAACTGTGTCCCCCTTTAAATGGGAATTGAAGTTGCTGTTTTTTTATTGAATGGAAGCAGGGATCTTGGTTGCCCATGGCGTCGACCAATGAGAGCGGAGAACTGAGTGATCAGACGGTTCCTGGTGAAGACGAGGAGAGGAGCGTCCTGGGGGTTCAGTCGCATTACCTGCGCTGCTCCTCACCCAGGGTACACATACAAATATATAAATAAGATATATTAATTCAGTAAAATAAATAACAATAGTACGTTATATCACAACAACATGAGAAGAATAAAAGAATAGTGATAAATATAAAGTCATACAGACACAAGTGGCATATAAAAGAAAATAGATAAGAAATTTGAGTCAAACGTGTATACTTACGCCTGAAAACATTTAATAAATAGAGTTATAAGTAAGTAAATAAAGTCAAACTAATACCACTACCTAGTGTAATAACAATAAGGTGAGGTTTTAAATACAAGTCTTCCACTTGTTTGATCCTCTTGATTGTGTTGGGGATATTTCAGTTTCTCTAAACATACATATAATCATGATATGTCTGAATGCTTTTCCTGCAGCTTCTCCGTGGCGTCCTCCTCCCGGTTCTCCATGATCTCCGGATCGGACGCTGAGAGCATCTTCATGGAGCCCATCCACCTGTCCTCCCGCCATCGCTGCCAAACAGATCATCAACGAGGGTGAGGTGTGTGTTGTGTGTGTGTGTGTGTGTGTGTGTGTGTGTGTGGTGTGTGTGTGGTGTGTGTGTGTGGTGTGTGTGTGTTTGTGGCCTAGCATTACTATACTTGTGGGGACCTAATCTGTTTACACAGTCACGTGTGGGGACTCGCCTCCCTCATGGGGACAAAATGGAGGTCCCATGAGGGAATCATTAATTTTAGGGTGAAGACTTGGTTAGGGTAAGGTTAAGGGTTAGGGTTAGGGTTTAGGGTTAAGGGTTAGGCATGTGTTGGTTAAGGTTAAGGTTAGGATAAGTCTCCAGGAAATGCATGTAAGTCAATGTAATGTCCCCTGAAGTGATGTATACATGGTATGTGTGTGCGTGTGAGACTGTGTGTGCGTGTGAGACTGTATGTGCGTGTGAGACTGTGTGTGTGTGTGTGTGTGTGTTGTGTGGTGTGGTGTGTGTGTGTGTGAGACTGTGTGTGTTTGAGACTGTGTGTGTGTGTGAGACTGTGTGTGTTTGAGACTGTGTGTGTGAGAGACACTGTGTGTGCGTGCATGTGAGACTGTGTGTGTGTGTGTGTGTGTGTGTGTGTGTGTGTGTGTGTGTGGTGTGTGTGAGAGACTGTGTGTGTGTGAGACTGTGTGTGTGTGTGTGTGTGAGACTGTGTGTGTGTGTGACTGTGTGTGTGTTGTGTGTGTGAGACTGTGTGTGTTTGAGACTGTGTGTGTGTGAGAGACACTGTGTGTGCGTGCATGTGAGACTGTGTGTGTGTGTGTGTGAGACTGTGTGTGTGTGTGTGTGTGTGTGAGAGACACTGTGTGTGCGTGCATGTGAGACTGTGTGTGTGTGTGTGTGTGTGTGGTGGTGTGGTGTGTGTGTGTGTGGTGTGTGTGTGTGTGTGTAAGACTGTGTGTGTGTGAGACTTGTGTGTGTTTGAGACTCAAAGTACATTTCAAGGAAACTTGGGAATTTTCTTTGAGATTCAGAACTTAAATGCAGACAGAAATCCCAAAAACGTTAACATCCTCTGAGATGATACGTTTATGATGGCAGAGGTTTGACAACCCTCCCTCTGAGTGGAGCAGAACGTTAACTCCTCTTCCTCTGAGTGGAGCAGACGTTAACTCCTCTTCCTCTGAGTGGAGCAGACGTTAACTCCTCTTCCTCTGAGTGGAGCAGACGTTAACTCCTCTTCCTCTGAGTGGAGCAGACGTTAACTCCTCTTCCTCATGCAGACGCTGTTCTGTCCTGCTCTTTGAACATGTCTAATGAGGTGAAGATCTGTTTCCTCTCGGGCACACCACTGACGCTTTATTAGACATAATGCAGGGAGGACACTCATCTCTACATCTCACATACTTTGCGATGATATAAACTGGACCCACAGTGTTGCATGCTGGGAGGACACTGTGGTTTTCACTGACTGCAGTCTAAAGGAATTCAGTCCCTTTTTGCAGATGTATTTTGGTTGTTTGCATCTTACACTGAACAAAAATATAAACGCAACACTTTTGTTTTTGCTCCCATTGTTCATGAGATGAACTCAAAGATCTAAAACATTTTCTATAAACACTAAATAAACCATTTCTCTCAAATATTGTTCACAAATCTGAAAGAATGTGTGATAGTGAGCACTTCTCCTTTGCCGAGGTAATCCATCCCACCTCACAGGTGATATCAAGATGCTGATTAGACAGCATGGTTACTGCACAGGTGTGCCTTAGGCTGGCCACAATAAAAGGCCACTCTGAAACGTGCAGTTTTGCTTTATTGGGGGGGTCTGGGGGGGGGCCGAAAACCAGTCAGTATCTGGTGTGAGGGTTAGGGGTAGGGTAATGTTGTGAATCGAGTGGCCCATGGTGGCGGTGGGGTTATGGTATGGGCAGGCGTATGTAATGGACGACGAACACAGGCCACTCGATTCACAACATTACACTAACCCTAACCCCTGCAAAAAACAGCGCTGAAAAGAGCCACCACCATAGGCCACTCGATTCACAACATTACCCTACCCCTAACCCCTACCCCTCACACCAGATACTGCCTGCCACCCAGACCCCCCCAATAAAGCTAAACTGCACGTTTCAGAGTGGCCTTTTATTGTGGCCAGCCTAAGGCACACCTGTGCAATAATCATGCTGTCTAATCAGCATCTTGATATGCCACACCTGTGAGGTGGGATGGATTATCTCAGGCAAAGGAGAAGTGCTCACTATCACACATTCATTCAGATTTGTGAACAATATTTGAGAGAAATGGTTATTTTGTGTTTATAGAAAATGTTTTAGATCTTTGAGTTCATCTCATGAGAAATGGGAGCAAAAACAAAAGCGTTGCGTTTATATTTTTGTTCAGTGTATCTTTGCGTGTTTTGCATTCATTTTGAGTCTCTGAGTCGTATTCCTGTCTCTTTGTGGGCGTTGTCATCATTTAGCAGACTTTTAACGTGTCTTTAAGGCAATACTTTCTCTATTTGCATCTGTTGTGGTCGTATTATGTATTTTTTGTCAGTCATGCTGCGTCTCTTTAAGGTCTCTTTGTGGTCCTTTTCATCGTTTGAACATGTCTTTATGGTCGTACTCTGTCTATATACGGTTGTTTGACATGTCTTTATGGTCGTACTCTGTCCCTCCAACTGTGTGTTTTAGTGGCGAAAGGTTGTTTTTTATCAGGGACTTGTTTGTTTCGTCCACCTGGTTCATCGTTTTTGTCTCCTTCCCCCCTTCAGAGCTGCCCCCCCGCAGAGTCAGAGCCGAATCCATCCCAGAGTCGATGCTGGAGACGGCCGAGCAGCTGATGGTGGAAGACCTTTACAACCGGGTGAAGGACATGATGGACGACCGCAGCCCCTACAACACCCCCTGCGTCCTGGACATCCAGAGGGCCAGGGTGGCAGGACCCGCCGGACGTCAAAGACAACGGCGTGGACGAGGTGTGGCCCAACATCTTCATCGCTGAGAAGTGAGTCCAACACAGCGATTCATCTGAGATACTGAGAGTGAGGGTCCAGCATCCGACGAATAGAGACACAACATGACGACAAACGAGACTCAAAGAGACACAACATGACGACAACGAGACTCAAAGAGACACAACATGACAACAACGAGACTCAACAAGACGACAAAGAGACGCAACATGACGACAAACGAGACTCAAAGAGACACAACATGACGACAACGAGACTCAAAGAGACACAACATGACGACAACGAGACTCAACATGACAACAAAGAGACACAACATGACGACAACGAGACTCAAAGAGACACAACATGACGACAACGAGACTCAAAGAGACACAACATGACGACAACGAGACTCAAAGAGACACAACATGACGACAATGAGACTCAAGGAGACACAACATGACGACAACGAGACTCAAAGAGACACAACATGATGACAAAGACTACAACGAGACTCAAAGAGACACAACATGACGAAAGACTACGACGAGACTCAAAGAGACACAACATGACGACAACGAGACTCAAAGAGACACAACATGATGACAAAGACTACAACGAGACTCAAAGAGACACAACATGACGACAACGAGACTCAAAGAGACACAACATGACGACAACGAGACTCAAGAGACACAACATGACAAAAAGAGACTCAAAATGACGACAACGAGACTCAAAGAGACACAACATGACGACAACGAGACTCAAAGAGACACAACGTGACGACAAAGATACTCAAAGAGACACAATGACGACAACGAGACTCAAAGAGACACAACATGACAACAAAGAGACTCAAAATGACGACAACGAGACTCAAAGAGACACAACATGACGACAACGAGACTCAAAGAGACACAACGTGACGACAAAGATACTCAAAGAGACAAACATGACGACAACGAGACTCAAAGAGACACAACATGACAACAAAGAGACACAACATGACAACAAAGAGACACAACATGACGACAACGAGACTCAAAGAGACACAACATGACGACAACAAGACTCAAAGAGACACAACAAGACGACAAAGTGACACGAGGGACTCACAAGAACTCAATTGCACGATTCCGTGGACTTCAAAAAATATCTTTTATTAATAAAGATGAGTGAAAAACAATGATCGCTAGGATCTACTAGTTTTGCTGAACAGTTTACAATGCTTACAGACATGGCTCGACGTGGAGACAAGACGAACCGACAAAGGACAACAGGGGGACTGGGCTACTTATACACAACACTTAATGGGGCACAGGTGAAAACAATCAAGAGCAGGTGATCCCAATCAAGCTGGCAGGTGACCACATCAACAGTAAGTGATAACACCTGAAACGAGAGGACAGATTAAACACCAACATAACATGCAAGGCCACCAGAATAAACACAAAAACAATAAACTCACAGATTCTAACGTTGAAACCTTACAGTACCCCCCCTCTTACGGACGGCTCCAGACGTCCCTGGAAGCTGAGACCGACCTCTATCGAAGTCTGATATAAGGGTCTTGTCTACAATAAAGCTGCCTGGGATCCAACACCTCTCCTCTAATCCATACCCCACCCAGTCGACCAGGAATTGTCTACCTCTGCCCCTCTTCCTTTCCGACAGTATTTTGTCCACTGTGTACACTTGACCCCCCGTCGACAACCCGGGGAGGTGGAGGGGACGTGGAGGCAGGAACCAGTCTGCTTTCTTTGGCTGGTTTTAGCTTGCTGACATGGAACGTGGGGTGGACCTTGATGGATTTTGGAAGACATAAACGGACAGCAACAGGGTTAATCACTTTGGCTATGGGAAAAGGACCAACGAACCGGGGAGCCAGCTTCCTGGAGGCGACATGGAGAGGAAGATCCTTGGTGGATAGCCACACTCGTTGTCCGGCCTGGTACTTGGGGCTGGACGTCGTTTCCTCCGGTCGGGCCAATGCCTTCATGCGAACGGCACTCCTCTGCAGCATATGGCGAACTCCCCGCCCAGACCCGACGGCAGCGTCGAACCAGAGCATGGGCTGATGGTACCGGTGACCTCCTTCTCGAGCTCCGGAAACAAAGGAGGTTGGTACCCATGGACACATTGAAACGGAGAGATACCAGTGGCCTGATGTGGGTAAGGTGTTGTGTGCATACTCCACCCAAATCAGACTCTTACTCCAGGTGGTGGGTTTTCTCGGACGCTAGGCATCTCAAACAGGTCTCCAAATCTTGATTCATCCTCTCTGCTTGTCCATTTGACTGTGGGTGGTATCCGGAGGTCAGACTAACAGTGGCTTGGATTAGGCGACAAAACTCCTTCCAAAAGCGTGATACGAACTGTGGGCCTCGGTCTGAAACGACATCACTAGGAAAACCATGGATCCTGAACACATGGGACAACATGGCCTCTGCTGTTTCCTTGGCGTTAGGTAACTTGGGCATGGCGACAAAGTGTGCCATTTTGGAAAAAAACGATCAACCACAGTGAGTATGGTGGTCTTACCTGCCGATGTTGGTAATCCTGTCACGAAATCCAATGCGATGTGAGACCATGGTCTGTTGGGAATGGGGCAGAGGTTGGAGAAGACCTGCCGCAGCTTGCCGAGAAGTTTTGTTCCTGGCGCACACAGGACACGCTGCTACATATTCCGCAACATCCTTCCACATCCCCAGGCCACCAGAATCTGTGTCTCACCATGAACAGGGTCCTTTTGTTTCCAGGATGACAGGTAAGTACCGACGTATGGGCCCAATGAACAACTTGCCCTCGAAGTTTGCTCTGGCACAAACAAGCGATTCTGAGGACACCCTCTTGGGACAGGATTCCCAACGTTAGCCTGTTTGACCTTGGCTTCAATGGGCCAGGTCACACTCCCTATCACTCGGTCTGGCCGTAGTATGGGATTCTGGACTCTTGGGGACTGGCTCAGGATCATACATTCTGGAGAGTGCATCAGGCTTTCCATTCTGTGAACCAGGTCGATATGACAGAGTGAACCTGAATCTATTAAAGAACAATGACCATCTGGCCTGCCTAGAGTTCAGACGCTTAACCTTCCTGATATATTGCAGGTTTTTATGATCCGTCCAGACCAGGAAATCCTGCTCCGCTCCCTCCAGCCAGTGCCGCCACTCCTCCAAAGCAATCTTCACAGCCAACAGTTCCCGATTTCCCACGTCGTAATTCCTCTCAGCAGACGATAGCTTACGGGAGAGGTACGCACACGGATGAAGCTTGTTGTCCCCTGCTGACCTCTGGGACAGTATAGCTCCAACGCCGTCGTTGGAGGCATCCACTTCCACCACAAACTGTCGGTGGCGATCAGGTACAGTCAGGATGGGAGCTGTGGTGAACTCCTCTTCAGTTCCAGGAAAGATTCTCTGCCTGTGGATTCCACACAAACTGAACCTGGGGAGAGGTAAGGGCATGGAGAGGAGAGGCAATAGCACTGAAATTGCGTATGAACCGTCTGTAAAAGTTAGCAAACCCCAAGAATTGCTGAACTTTCTTTCTCGAGTCTGGCGTGGGCCAGTTCTCCACGTCACTGACCTTAGCTGGGTCCATTTCCACCTTGTTAGGGGAAATCACAAAGCCCAAAAATGCCACAGATTTCACATGAAACTCGCATTTTTCGGCTTTCACAAACAATGGTTAGCCAGGAGTCTCTGAAGAACAAGGTGAACATGGTTAACATGAGTATTCTCATCTGGAGAAAAGATGAGAATATCATCGAGATACACAAAACAGAAAACATTCAGGAAATCTCTTAACACATCATTAATGAGGGCTTGGAAAACAGCAGGTGCATTACAAAGTCCAAAAGGCATCACCAAATATTCATAATGTCCCGTAGGTGTATTGAAACCTGTCTTCCACTCATCCCCCTCCCGGATGCGCACAAGGTGATATGCATTCCTTAGGTCAAGCTTGGTAAATACCTTGGCTCCCTGTAACAGTTCGAATGCCGTAGAGATGAGTGGAAGGGGATATCTGTTCTTAACTGTGATCTGATTAAGTGGACTGTAATCAATACAGGGCCTTAATGAACCGTCCTTTTTCCCTACAAAAAAGAAACCTGCTGCTGCTGGGGATGATGATGGCCGAATCAAGCCAGCTTTGAGTGAAGATCCGATATACTCTTCCATGGCCTTCCTTTCCGGACCAGAAAGAGAATACAACCGTCCTTTGGGGATAGTAGAGCCCGAGAGAAGGTCTATAGGGCAATCATACGGTCTATGGGGAGGCAAGGAAGTAGCTCGTGTCTTGTTAAACACCTCCTTAATGTCCAGGTAACACTCTGGCACTTTGGATAAGTCCGGAAAGTCAGATGGTTTAGCAGACGTGACACTGTCCCTATCTGACGCCTGTTTAAAGCTCCCAGATCTGTGTGGTCTACTCGAACCTGTATGAGAGGCTAAACAAGAACGAGAGCACTCACTCCCCCACCCCTTAACCTTTCCTGTAAACCAGTCCATGTGAGGGTTATGTTTAACAAGCCAAGGGTAACCCAAAATGAGAGGCTGTTGAGCTGAGTTAAATACATGAAAGCTAATATGCTCACGGTGCTCCTGGTCTATGACAATTTCTATGGGTTCCGTGCGATGAGTAACTGTACATAAAAGGCGGCCATCCAACGCACTAGCTTCTAATGGCTGATCTAAGAGGACAATGTTTAAGTTCAACTCTTTAGCCAGCTCCCAGTCCAACAAGCTCTCATCAGCCCCAGAGTCAATTAATGCATCCTGAGTTACAGTTTTATCCTTCAGTTTTATTTGTACCTGAGTCAGTCTTCTCGAGGAAGGGTCGAAAGAAGTCATTCGGCTCACCAGCGTCCCCCTTCCCACTGATGAGCCTGATCCTTTAGCTGGACAGGCTGCCAGAACATGACCCTGCTGGCCGCAGTAGAAACAACACCGCCGCTCCCGTAGGCGGCGCTGTCGCTCCTCCGGGGTGAGTTTGGCTCTTCCGAGCTGCATCGGTTCCTCCGCGGCGCTAGGGGGGCGATGGTCGCTCTGGAGACGAAGTCCGGGTATTTCTCCGCCAACCGTAGTGCTCCTTCTGTAACTCCCGTCCGAAGAGTGTAGTGGAAGCTGCTTCCTCCTCCCTCTCCCGACGTCTCTCAGCTAGACGTTGGTCCACCCGGATAGCCATGGCAATGAGTGAGTCCAACTCTACAGGCAATTCTAATGGAGCTAACTGATCCTTTATGGGATCTGCTAATCCATGCAGAAACGCATCAAAAAGAGCCGCGGAGTTCCATCCGCTCTCCGCTGCCAGGGTCCGGAATTCGATCGCGTAATCCGCCACCCTCCTCTGCCGTTGCCTGATGTTTACCAGGGCTCTCGCTGACTCTCTCCCAGGTGCTGTCTGGTCAAAAATGTTCTTCATTGAGTCCATAAAAAACTTTACCGACTGGCAAACAGGCGAGTCTCGGGCCCATTCTGCTGTTGCCCAGGCTCCTGCTCTTCCCGTCAAGTGAGATATCATGAAAGCTACCTTAGCTTGATCGGTGGGAAATGCTGCGGCTGATGTTTGAAGTGGAGGTCGCACTGAATCAGGAATGGACGACAGTTTCCCGAATCCCCGGAGAACTTCTCCGGTGAAGCGAGGCGGAGTGAAGACGATGGCATGGATATTTGCACTGGGATCAACGGAGGGGCAAACCCGGCCTCTGCGGGACCGGAAAACTCTGCCGCAGTAATAGCAGGACGTCCCTCGAGGTGCGTAAGTATGTCCCCGCATTTTCTCTGCCAGGTGATTTACTTCTGTTGTCACTGTTACCTGGAAGTTGTGCTGACGGGCATTTACGTCTTGAACCCCCTGTATCATTGTTGTCAGCTGCTCCTCCTGCTGACGCAAGCGTGTTCCTTGCACTTGCAAAGCCGTCTTGAACACGGTGGAATCGGCTGAGTCCATCTTGTTAGGTCGGTTCGTTCTGACACGAGGGACTCACAAGAACTCAATTGCACGATTCCGTGGACTTCAAAAAATATCTTTTATTAATAAAAGATGAGTGAAAAACAATGATCGCTAGGATCTACTAGTTTTGCTGAACAGTTTACAATGCTTACAGACATGGCTCGACGTGGAGACAAGACGAACCGACAAAGGACAACAGGGGGACTGGGCTACTTATACACAACACTTAATGGGGCACAGGTGAAAACAATCAAGAGCAGGTGATCCCAATCAAGCTGGCAGGTGACCACATCAACAGTAAGTGATAACACCTGAAACGAGAGGACAGATTAAACACCAACATAACATGCAAGGCCACCAGAATAAACACAAAAACAATAAACTCACAGATTCTAACGTTGAAACCTTACACAAAGAGACTCAAAGAGACACAACATGACGACAAAGAGACTCAAAGAGACACAACATGACGACAACGAGACTCAAAGAGACACAACATGACGACAAAGAGACTCAAAGAGACACAACATGACGACAAAGAGACTCAAAGAGACACAACATGACGACAACGAGACTCAAAGAGACACAACATGACGACAACGACACTCAAAGAGACACAACATGACAACAAAGAGACACAACAAGACGACAAAGAGACTCAACATGATGACAACGAGACTCAAAGAGACACAACATGACGACAAAGAGACACAACATGACGACAAAGAGACTCAAAGAGACACAACATGACGACAACGAGACTCAAAGAGACACAACATGACGACAAAGAGACTCAAAGAGACACAACATGACGACAAAGAGACTCAAAGAGACACAACATGACGACAACGAGACTCAAAGAGACACAACATGACGACAACGACACTCAAAGAGACACAACATGACAACAAAGAGACACAACAAGACGACAAAGAGACTCAACATGATGACAACGAGACTCAAAGAGACACAACATGACGACAAAGACACTCAAAGAGACACAACATGACGACAACGAGACTCAAAGAGACACAACATGACAACAAAGAGACACAACAAGACGACAAAGAGACACAACATGATGACAACGAGACTCAAAGAGACTCAACGAGACTCAAAGAGACTCAAAATAACGGCCAAATGGTTGAAAGTTGTGTTAAGTGACTTTAACTTATTAATCTAGAAGTTGTTGCTCCACGTTCCAGATCTGTGGCGGTGAACAAGGCCCGTCTGAAGCGCATGGGAATCACGCACATCCTGAACGCAGCGCACGGCACCGGCGTCTACACGGGCGAGTCGTTCTACTCCGGCATGAGCATCACGTACTTCGGCATCGAGGTGGACGACTTCCCCGACGCAGACATCGCCGTCCACTTCAGACCCAGCGCTGAGTTCCTGGACGAGGCTCTGCTCACACACAAAGGTGAGGATTTAGGATAATACCATTTTATTGATCATCACACAAACACAACCAAACATTCCCCAACATTAGACATCGGACAAATACATAACATTACATTACATTACATTACATTGCATTTAGCAGACGCTTTTGTCCAAAGCGACTTACAATAAGTACATACGACCAGGAAGACACAGCCCAGAAGAAAAACAGAATCATATAAGTACAGCAGGTATCATAGAGCCACACACTTCAGGTGCTACTCAGCTGGCTATAGATAAGCCAGTCCTATGTTAGTATATAAGTGCTTTGATAGTAATTCTATCGCTCGAAGTGGAGTCGAAAGAGATGAGTTTTCAGTCTGCGCCGGAAGATGTGCAGGCTTTCTGCTGTCCTGATGTCAATGGGGAGCTCATTCCACCATCTTGGAGCCAGGATAGCAAACCCACGTGTTTCTGCTGATGGGAACTTGGGTCCCCCTCGCAGCGAGGGTGCAGCGAGTCGTTTGGCTGATGCCGAGCGGAGTGCACGCGCTGGGGTGTACAGTTTAACCGTGTCCTGGATGTAGGAAGGGCCAGATCCATTTGCAGCATGGTATGCAAGTACCAGTGTCTTGAAGTGGATTCTAGCAGTTACCGGGGAGCCAGTGGAGGGAGCGGAGGAGCGGCGTGGGGGGGGGGACATTTAGGAAGGTTGAAGACCAGACGAGCCGCTGCATTCTGGATGAGCTGCAGAGGTCGGATGGCACATGCAGGTAGACCAGCCAGGAGGGAGTTGCAGTAGTCTAGGCGTGAGGTGACGAGAGCCTGGACCAGAACCTGGGTGGCTTTCTGGGTCAGCTGGGGACGTATCTTCCTGATGTTGTAAAGCGTGTATCTGCAGCAGCGGGTTGTAGCAGCGATGTTTGCAGTGAAGGACAGGTTGTTATCTAGGGTCACACCCATAAAATACATAAAATACAACGTGTGCAGTTACTAGAAATCAGTTTAAAGTACAGACCAAAGTGTGTGTGTGTGTGTGTGTGTGAGTGTGTGTGTGTGTGTGTGTGTGTGTGTGTGTGTGTGTGTGTGACTGAGTCTGTGTGTGACTGAGTCTGTGTGTGTGTGTGTGGGTGTGGTGTGTGTTTGTGTGTGTTTGTGTGTGTGTGTGACTGAGTGTGTGTTGTGTGTGTGTGTCTGTGTGTGTGTGTGTTGTGTGTGTGTGTGTGTGTGTTTGTGTGTGTGTGTGTGACTGAGTCTGTGTGTGACTGAGTCTCTGTTGTGTGTGTGTGTGTGTGTGTGTGTGTGTGTGTGTGTGTGTGTGTGTGTGTGTGTGTGTGTGTGTGTGTGAGTCTCTGTGTGTGTGTGTGTGTGTGTGTGTTGTGTGTGTGTGTGTGTGTGTGTGTGTGTGTGTGTTGGGTGTGTGTGTGTGTGTGTGTGTGTGTGTGTGACTGAGTCTGTGTGTGACTGAGTCCGTGTGTGTGTGTGTGTGTGTGTGTGTGTGTGTGTGTGACTGAGTCTGTGTGTGACTGAGTCTCTGTGTGTGTGTGTGTGTGTGTGTGTGTGTGTGTGTGTGTGTGTGTGTGTGTGTGGTGTGTGTGTGTGTGTGTGTGTGTGTGTGTGTGTGTGTGTGTGTGTGTGTGTGTGTGTGTGTGTGAGCGTGTGTGAGTGTGTGACCATTGACCCCGAGCATCTCCACACTCACACAACGTTTTCTCAGAAGTGTTTTTTCTGAAGAGAGGTCTTGTGTTCGATGGAGAGGATCGCGTCACGGTCACACTGGAAGCACAAACACTCTCCGTTGTTTCCTTCAGGTCTCGTTGAAGTCAGATAACGTCGACCTCATGTGTCTATGTTCACAGTGAGAGCCTCACCGATATCCAAAGGCTTATTAAACTCTGAATCTGGAAACGCTCATTTTCATTTGAGATGAATGTCCGGTTGAGAATTCTTCAAATGCCGTCATGCTCGCCATGAAACACGGCTTTCTCATAACTTCAGTGAAAATGCTCCAAACAGCCCAAGACGTCACAGGTCTGGTAACGATGCAGCCATCAACGCATCTAAGCGTATTATGGGGTGTCATCAAATGCCGTTGCCATGTCGACAGATCATTCGCCATCAACTTAGTTCAGAGGTTTGCGGTTCAAATATTCTGCTGCCTTTCCAAGCCTTTTTACTTTCTTCTCTCATCACACATTCAAGCCCCCAGTGTTCACGTATCATTTCAATCTAAATGTTTCACTTTCTTCTTACACATTACATTTCAGTTTTGTCACGATCTGTCCGTGTTATGTTTTGTCTGTCTGTTTCTGTCTTTAGTTTCCTGTTTTATTTTGTAAAGTGTTCACCCCCCGTTTCCTGCCTGTTGTAATCTGTCTGTGATTCCCTGTCAGTTTCCCTGGTGTGTCTAATTTACCCGATTGTGTTCACCTGGTGTCCCTGTGTTTTCTCCTCCCTCCTCACCTGTGTCTTGTTTGTGTGATTAGTCTTGTGTGTATTTAAGTTCTGGTTTTTCTGTCTGTCTTTGTCGGTTCGTCTTGTGTCATGACCTGGTCTGCGGTGAGTGTTCTGTTCTGTCTTTGTGATTATGTAGCCTTGAAATAAAGGAGTCATTTTTGTCACTATAATCTGCATTTGGGTCCTGCTTCCCACACACACCGTAACAAGTTTAGCGTCAGCTTTTCAGCGTAAAGCATTCCCACTCGCAACCTCTTCAGGAATTGCATTCTCTAGTTAAGAAATGTTTTTCTGCTTATCTTAATGCACTGAAAAACTGAAACGTTGATTTGAATTAAACGCATTACGTCAACAGGTTCCACATAACCTTATTAGTTAGTTGAAAGTAATCGTATTAAGTGGCACCTAATATTTAAACTTTGAACTTAATATTATTGCTTTCGACTAACCTAATGCAGTTATGTGAAATCTGACATAATACATAAGTCAACATTTCAGTGTTGTTTGGTCTGTGCAGTAAGTGCTTCTTCCTAAGATAAGAAGTACTTGTTGCAGCAGCAGAATAGAAATCTCTGTGTTTTCCTGCAGGGAAGGTCCTGGTGGCGTCCATGATGGGCGCGAGTCGCTCCGCCGTGCTGGTGGCTTCCTACCTGATGATCTTCCATAACCTGAGCATCATGGAGGCCCTGAGCTCCATGAGGAAGAAGCGCTTCATCAACCCCAACGAGGGCTTCCTGAAGCAGCTGAGGAACCTCAACGAGACCCTGATGGAGGAGCGGGACGACGACGACACGCTCAGCCAGTGCTCCGTCATCGACGCCCACGCCAGGAACCGCATCTTCGGAGACGGTGATGATGATGATGATGATGATGAGGACGAGGATACGGATAAAGACGAGGAGCAGAGCATGATCGGGGTGAAAGCGCACTCCATCATGATGGAAGAGGAGGAGGACGGAGGAAGCGTGATGAGCAGCGTCGCGTCCTCCGCTGCGGCGCTCAGGAGCAGATTGATCGGACCCAACAACCAGGGACCAGAGGTGGGATACAAATACTTCGTTACTGTACTTAAGTTCATTTATAAAAGCAACCAGGAAGCCGTGGAGTACAAATACTTCGTTACTGTACTTAAGTTCATTTATAAAAGCAACCAGGAAGTCGTGGAGTACAAATACTTCGTTACTGTACTTAAGTTCATTTATAAAAGCAACCAGGAAGCCGTGGAGTACAAATACTTCGTTACTGTACTTAAGTTCATTTATAAAAGCAACCAGGAAGTCGTGGAGTACAAATACTTCGTTACTGTACTTAAGTTCATTTATAAAAGCAACCAGGAAGCCGTGGAGTACAAATACTTCGTTACTGTACTTAAGTTCATTTATAAAAGCAACCAGGAAGCCGTGGAGTACAAATACTTCTATTGATTTAAACACGATCCGTGTGTCCATCATTTCCTGAAACGTTGACATTTTGAAGACCATTCATTCGTCGATTAGTAATTTCCTAAAGCATTTCTCAGACTGAATGAGCACAACTCTGGTTAACACAAGATTTAAAATGATGCTTTGTAATCGTGAGATGTTTTGATTAGATTGAATTATGGAAGAGTGGAAAAAAGTGTTTTATAGAATATCTTCAATCGAGGACAGCCCTTCTATTGACTCACATATTTAAACTTAAAATACCAATAATCTTAGTCATGCATTACAGTCTGAATGAGGCTCATAACAGAGGTGGGAAGTATTGGATTACAAATACTTCATTACTTTACTTAAGTACATGTTTCTGGTATCAATACTTTACTCCACTACTTATTTTTCTGACGACTTTGAACTCAAATACCTGTACTTTCTACTTCTTACATGTTGAACCCAAATACCTGTACTTTCTACGTCTTACATGTTGAACTCAAATACCTGTACTTTCTACTTCTTACATGTTGAACTCAAATACCTGTACTTTCTACTTCTTACATGTTGAACCCAAATACCTGTACTTTCTACGTCTTACATGTTGAACTCAAATACCTGTACTTTCTACTTCTTACATGTTGAACTCAAATACCTGTACTTTCTACTTCTCACATGTTGAACACAAATACCTGTACTTTCTACGTCTTACATGTTGAACTCAAATACCTGTACTTTCTACTTCTTACATGTTGAACTCAAATACCTGTACTTTCTACTTCTTACATGTTGAACCCAAATACCTGTACTTTCTACTTCTTACATGTTGAACTCAAATACCTGTACTTTCTACTTCTTACATGTTGAACTCAAATACCTGTACTTTCTACTTCTTACATGTTGAACTCAAATACCTGTACTTTCTACTTCTTACATGTTGAACTCAAATACCTGTACTTTCTACTTCTTACAGTACACTTCAAAGTTCTTTACTTTTACTTGAGGAAAGAAGTTTAGTCAGTACTTCTACTTTCACCAGAGTACTTTTAAACACGAGTATCTGTACTTCTACTTGAGTAAAGGATGTGTGTACTTTCGTCCTCTCTGCCTCCAGGGATCCACGCAGGATCAGGAAGAGATCGTCCTCCCCGAGCAGGAAGGCGGAGAAGACGACGATGAAGACGGACTCGACAGCATGATCCGAGAGTGGCAGCGGAGAAACGAGAAGTACAAAGACGACGACTGGTGGGAGGCGCAGCTGAACAGCGACGGAGAGGACGGGGAGTCTCTCTTTGGGGGACGAGTGAGGAAGGAAGGCGCTGATGCAGACGTGGAAAGCGTGACCAGCGAAGATGTTCGAGTCGTGAAAGAGAAGTTGAAGCGCCGCTTTAAACGTCCACCGTCAGACGCCATGTCCACCTCCAGCTGCAGCAGCTACTCCGACCTGTGGAGGCAGAGGTTGAAGGAAATCGAGGAACAAGCGGCTGCTCGCTACCGTAAGAAGGAGGACGAGGAAGGCAGCGAGAGCACAAACACAGAAGAAGACAAGACAAAGAAAATGGACGAGGAAGTGGAGAGCATCATGTCCGACACCACCTCCATGTACAACTTCTGCCAGAAGAACAAGGAGAAGTTGACGCCTCTGGAGCGCTGGCGAGTCAAGAGGATCCAGTTCGGCTGGAACAAGAAAGATCGCGAGGACGGCGAGAAAAGTTCAGTAGGAGACGGAGACGGCGGCGAAGGAGAGGCCAAGACGCCGGCCTTCCAAGACGTGAACCTGACGGCGTATCAGTCGTGGAAGATGAGGCAGAAGAAGCGCCTCGGGGAGGAGAACACTCACGAGATTTTGGAGATGAGCCGCGGCGAGGATTCTGCGACGGTGAAACGAAGGCAGAGGCGCGAGGAACTCCTGGAGCGCTCCAAGAAAACTCTGGAAGAAAGTCAGTCCATTTGCAGCTTTGATGAGAACGAGAGCATGGTCAGCGGCGGGACGATCCCGCTTTCCGCTTTCTGGGCCGGCGCCGGAGTTACCGGGCCTCCGAGTGTCGCCAACGACGACACCATGTCCATGCTCAGCGGCAGATCCTCCGTCATATCTTCAGTGTCGCAGCCTCGCAGCGTCAGATCAGCGCAGAGCGTTCCTCCGATCCTCCCGGTTCCTACGATGCAGGGACCGGGAGGAGAACCCATGGTGAACCTGGCGAGCATCCAGAACTGGATCGCTAACGTCGTCTCGGAGACCATCAAGCAGAAGCAGAGCGAGATGAGCCTGCCTCCGCCGTCACGAGCCGGGACTGAGGTTAGCTACGGCGGCGCGGCGAGTGTGATTTCAGGACGTGTTGTTGACGACGATAGGGCGTCTTTGTTGAGCGGCGCTTCCTGTTCCAGCGCTCTGTCGCAGAGTCGAAGCCGGGCGACGTCCGTCCTCTCAGGAAACTCCGGTCTCACCCTCGGCTCCAAGAGAAACAAGATCACCACCACCAGCGTGCCGCTTTACAGCCTCTTCCAGGACCAGGTGGACATGGGGAAACTGAACGCCATGGACAAGGAGATGAAATCAGAGATGAGGGGCAAGATGTCCACCTACGAGAAGAAGAAGATCCTGGAGGACAACAAGCGCAGCACCTTGTACAAGAAGAAGAAACCGAAGGAGGACGAAGACGAGGACGAGGAGGCGGCGGAGAGGAAGAAGAAGGAGGAGGAGTTCCTCCAGGAGCCGAAGAAAAAGGAGAGACCTGTGAGGAGTTACGGGCTCTCCGGGTGCTTGAATCTGAACCCTGTGCTGGAGAGAGATAAAAACACGAGCATCGACGACTGGCTGATCAGCGTCCGTCCTCCTCCCAGGAAAACAGAAGTCGTGGAGGATCCTTACGACGATCTCGACGCGTCCGCTTCCGAGTTCGACTTCTCGAGCCGCAGGGCCTCGTACGCCGTCGCCGACGAAGAAGAGGAGGAAACCTACGCCTCCAGATTCAGATCAAGGTTACAAGAGGAGCCTTCAAGTGGCGCCGGTTATTCCAGCAACGGCTTCGCTCAGTCGCAAAGTCGGGGAGCGGGGAGGTCGCACGGAGAGGAGAGCTACCACGATATCGCCACCAAGAGGAAGTTCGCCAGTCATTCTCAATACGGAAGCAGCGAGACCGAAGGGAGGAGCAGCAGGAGGGAGGAAGCAAGCGAAGAAGACGACGATATCGCCACCTTCATCGCCCAAACCAGGCAGAGGGTCAGGGAACGAGCCGCCGCAGAATGTGAAGACGATGAAGTGCTGGAAGCCTGGCGAGCACAGCAGGACGCCAAATCACAGAGCAGGAGCGACACTTCAGAGATTTAGGAAAGAAAGTGTGACGACTGGAAGCGAGCCGTGAGGTGCATCGAGTGCCTTCCCATCATGCATCAGATCTTCATGAAGATTAACTGTATTGTCTTTATTATTATTTTAACTAGTTTATTCCATATTGAAGGTTTTGGTTGCACCACCGTTGAATGTAAAACTGATTGTAAAACACGTTTAGTAAATACTTTAATGGAAGATGACGTGACAAAAAACACTTTGTTTTATTGTTGCAATAAATATTCTGACAAATAATGGCTTGTGGTTATTTCTTTATAATTACATTAACAAATTAATAATAAAAGAGAAAAAAATAACAAATCCATGAATTATACTTTGAATGATTGGTTTGAACGTTTCTTAAATGTGTGAATGTTATACTTTTGTTGTTGTTGTGATCCACGATAATCGACTGGGTGGATTTGAGTTAATCGATAATGAATGTAATTGATACTTCGAGTCCTAGGATTTGCATGCTATCATATTATGTTCTCTACAACCACCTTATCTTTGGTCAATCTATGGATGTAAGATGACGAAAAAGCACTTTCTCCATTTCTTTGAGCCTTAAAGCAGCATTTTGTCATGGAAATCAGTTAATCAATACTAAAAAATAGTATTAAATATTATTGTTCTTGGTAGTAAGGGAAGAGGAGATTGAAGTACTCGATCACATCCACTCAGTGTCAAACCATAAACATTTCAGTGTGTAGTTCCTAGTATTACTTCTTACAATCCACCAAAAAGAGCTTAAAGAAACGCACCTTTGGCACAACGACGGGACCCGGATGTAACCAATGCATCCTTATCAGGGTAAGCTAAATGAAATTAAAGCAAGCGAACATTGAAATAAACGTTAAATCATACATGCATACATCCAACAAAAATATATAAAGAATCAGACTGCCTTTAAAGATGTATATATATATCCATGTTCTGTTGGAGGAAGTGCACACTGCCAAAGCAGCCTCCCTCTCCTCTGTCATCATCCTGTTGGACCTGTCTGCTGCATTCGACACGGTGAACCATCAGATCCTCCTTCGCACTCTCCAAGAACTTGGAGTTTCAGGCTCTGCACTTTCCCTCCTCGCCTCATACCTCAAAGACCGCACCTACAGGGTAACTTGGAGAGGGTCCGAGTCCGCCCCTTGTCAATTAACTACAGGGGTCCCTCAGGGATCTGTTCTTGGTCCCCTCCTCTTCTCCCTGTACACAAACTCGCTCGGATCTGTCATTAGCCCGCATGCTTTTTCATACCACTGCTATGCTGACCACACACAATTAATTCTGTCCTTTCCCCGCTCATAGACCCAGGTCGTCGCACGCATCTCTGCTTGTCTAGCTGACATCTCTCAGTGGATGTCTGCTCATCACCTCAAGCTCAACCTTGACAAGACTGAACTGCTTTTCCTTCCAGGAAAAGATTGTCCCACTCTTGACCTGACGATCAACATCGGCACCTCTGTTGTTTCCCCGACTCAGACTGCAAGGAATCTGGGTGTGACCCTAGATAACAACCTGTCCTTCACTGCAAACATCGCTGCTACAACCCGTTGCTGCAGATACACGCTTTACAACATCAGGAAGATACGTGGGTTTGCTATCCTGGCTCCAAGATGGTGGAATGAGCTCCCCATTGACATCAGGACAGCAGAAAGCTTACACACCTTCCAGACTGAAAACTCATCTCTTTGGACTCCACTTCCAGCCATAGAATTACTAACAAAGCACTTATATACTAATAAAGGACTGGCTTCTCTAAAGCCAGCTGAGTAGCACTTGAAATGTTTGGCTCTATGAAACCTGATGTACTTTATGATTCTGTTTTCTTCTGGGCTGTGTCTTCCTGGTCGAACGCACTTATTGTAAGTCGCTTTGGATAAAAGTGTCAGCTAAATGCAATGTAATGTAATGTTGGAACAAAATTAATTAATAAAAAATGTACATTTTTAGAAGCTTTTATTTTGTAAGTCTTCACCGGAAGTGGAGTGCTTTTATACAATGTCTAACTTTACTATAATTCCTCTCGGTTTTATGAGAATAGTAACTAACTCATTAAAAGTTATACATTAAACTATTGTGTGTTACTCAGATAGTGTGTCTGCCCTCGTGCTAGTGGTATAAATAAATATTTTAACATTATTTAGTTTGTTCGCCGTAATATGAGTCACATTTCAAAGTAAACTGGTCGGTAAAAGGCCTCAGTGAAATTGTATATTAAAGGCTCTATGTTCAGAAAGTGGGTATTAACGCCCTCTTGTGGTCACGGTGAGGTACTGCAGCCGCGGTTCTGTCAAGCTAGAGGAATTGCATATTACATACCACTTCCGGTAACATCCTACAAAATAAAACATGTTCTCTAACAGACGGAAGTGTATTTTTGTTTTTTTTAACTCTCAATTACGGCTAACACTAAAGTAACCGGGAGACTCGAGGGACTAACTGAGAGCTTCAAACATTGGTTCTGGTTATTTTCTTGCTGTTAAAAGAGAAACAGTAACATCAGTACGCTAGATACAAAGTCATTATCACATAACATCCAGTCCATGGGAACATTTAGAGGAGCTTTGGCGCCCTCTTCTGGCCACAGTCGGTAACTACAACTCCGTTATCAAGTTAGAGGACTTCCATACATACAAGACTTCCTGTTAAACCCAACCTTCAACAATAAAACATTAGTACGCTCGATACAAAGTCATTATCACATAACATCCAGTCCATGGTAACATCGTTCTGTTCCATTATGAGTTTTATTTTGAAGGATGTTACAGGAAGTGGTATGTAATACGCACTTCTTCTAGCCTTTTAGCGTCCAATTTACATTGAAATATGACTCATAATACGCGAAATAAAGACAGGATACATGTTCAAACGTGTATTAACTCCCGATTACCTAGCTCTACGTGTTAGCAGTATGTGTTTTCAGCGCGTCTCGGCCACCGTATTATTAGCACGCAACATCAGCCGAAGCTAAACGAACTGTTTCCTTCAAATACAATGTCTTCCCGCTTAGTGAGTAGATGTAGAAGATGTGATACGTTTCTATATCAAGTTGACTACAATACCGAGCAGTCAGATAAAGTCTTAAAGTAAAATTGTTACAAACAATGTTTTATTTTGTAGGATGTTACCGGAAGTGGTATGTAATATGCAATTCCTCTAGCTTGACAGAACCGCGGCTGCAGTACCTCACCGTGACCACAAGAGGGCGTTAATACCCACTTTCTGAACATAGAGCCTTTAATATACAATTTCACTGAGGCCTTTTACCGACCAGTTTACTTTGAAATATGACTCATATTACGGCGAACAAACGACAGAATCATGTTTAAAAATGTATTAACTCCACTAGCTCGAAGGCAGACACACTATTAGTAATACCTAGTAGTTTAATGTATAACTGTTACTTCAAGTCTGTGTTATCAAGTTAAATAAGTCACTTAAAACACTGCATTACCTGTAAATGTATATAAAGTATAAATGAAAAGGAATATAAAAAATTGTACATGTGTATGAATGAATTACATAGTAGTTCCTATTCCTATTGCAGGATGTTCTGTGTTTATTTATATATATATTGGTGTCAACATAATACTGAAAATCGCTTGAATTTGACTTTTATTTAATTAAATAATTGTAATCTTGTGGTTTATAATTCTCTTATTATGTGTGCATTTTATGTTTTTATTATATACTTGTTGACATGATTCAAATGCAGGATGTTATATTTGTATGATATTATATACTAGGTAATATGATATCTGAAAGCTTTTAACCCATCCTAGTACCAGGAGCAGTGGGCAGCTATTGCATAGCGCCCAGGGTACAATGGGGGAAGGGGGATGTCCGGTGCCTTGGTCAAGGGCACCACGGCAGGGACCAGGAGGTGAACTGGGACCTCTCCAAGTAGCAGACCACACTCCATATTTACGTCTGGTCGGGGACTTGAACCAGCGACCCTACGGCTCACAGTCCAAGCCCCTACTGACTGAGCCACTGCCGGACAGTAGTAGTGCTTGAGGAAACATTTTAAGAGTTCATAAATGGCTCATTATTGACAAAAAACAATTGAATAGTCAATACATCTAAAATATAGCATTTCTTTAAACATGTTCCGGTGACCTTCTGATGTATTTCTCTCCTGATAACGTGTTTATTTAAAGAAACGCAGGTGTGTGCTGCAGTAAAGACATAATGAGAGTGTAGAACAAGCTTATTGAGAAGCTTTGCATACCGGCTGGATCAACCAGCGTGGGAATGTTGATCTGCTGCGAGCAGAGAGATAAAATAACAGGAGCAAAGCCTCTGGGTATTTCTACAGTTCGGCAGTGGCTTGGACTGCTACTTGGAGAGGTCCCAGTTCACCTCCTGCCTTGCCGTGGTGCCCTTGAGCAAGGCACCGGACACCCCCCCACTCCCACTGCTCCTAGTACTAGACTCCTGGTTCTAGACTCCTAGTTCTAGACTCCTGGCTCTAGACTCCTGGTACTAGACTCCTGGTTCTAGACTCCTGGTACTAGACTCCTGGTACTAGACTCCTGGTTCTAGACTCCTGGTACTAGACTCCTGGTACTAGACTCCTAGTTCTAGACTCCTGGTACTAGACTCCTAGTGCTAGACTCCTAGTTCTAGACTCCTGGTACTAGACTCCTAGTTCTAGACTCCTGGTACTAGACTCCTGGCTCTAGACTCCTGGTACTAGACTCCTGGCTCTAGACTCCTGGTACTAGAATACTTGTACTAGACTCTAGACTCCTGGTGCTAGACTCCTGGTACTATACTCCTGGTGCTAGACTCCTGGCACTAGACTCCTGGTGCTAGACTCCTGGTACTAGACTCCTGGTACTAGACTCCTAGTTCTAGACTCCTGGTACTAGACTCCTAGTTCTAGACTCCTGATACTAGACTCCTAGTGCTAGACTCCTGGTGCTAGACTCCTGGTTCTAGACTCCTGGTACTAGACTCCTGGTACTAGACTCCTAGTTCTAGACTCCTGGTACTAGACTCCTAGTGCTAGACTCCTAGTTCTAGACTCCTGGTACTAGACTCCTAGTTCTAGACTCCTGGGTACTAGACTCCTGGCTCTAGACTCCTGGCTCTAGACTCCTGGTACTAGAATACTTGTACTAGACTCTAGACTCCTGGTGCTAGACTCCTGGTACTATACTCCTGGTGCTAGACTCCTGGCACTAGACTCCTGGTGCTAGACTCCTGGTGCTAGACTCCCGGTACTAGCCTCCCGGTACTAGACTCCCGGTGCTAGACTCCGGGTTCTAGACTCCTGGTGCTAGACTCCTAGTGCTAGACTCCTGGTACTAGACTCCTGGTACTCCTGGTGCTAGACTCCTGGTGCTAGACTCCTGGTACTCCTGGTGCTAGACTCCTGGTACTAGACTCCTGGTGCTAGACTCTAGACTCCTGGTACTAGACTCCTGGTTCTAGACTCCTGGTACTAGACTCCTGGTTCTAGACTCCTGGTACTAGACTCCTGGTGCTAGACTCCTGGTACTAGACTCCTGGTTCTAGACTCCTGGTACTAGACTCCTGGTACTAGACTCCTGGTACTCCTGGTGCTAGACTCCTGGTACTAGACTCCTGGTACTCCTGGTGCTAGACTCCTGGTGCTAGACTCCTGGTACTCCTGGTGCTAGACTCCTGGTACTAGACTCCTGGTACTAGACTCCTGGTACTCCTGGTGCTAGACTCCTGGTGCTAGACTCCTGGTACTCCTGGTGCTAGACTCCTGGTACTAGACTCCTGGTGCTAGACTCTAGACTCCTGGTACTAGACTCCTGGTTCTAGACTCCTGGTACTAGACTCCTGGTACTCCTGGTGCTAGACTCCTGGTGCTAGACTCCTGGTACTAGACTCCTGGTGCTAGACTCTAGACTCCTGGTACTAGACTCCTGGTTCTAGACTCCTGGTGCTAGACTCCTGGTGCTAGACTCCTGGCACTAGGAAGGGTTAAAAGCAGAGAACACATGTCACTGTGTGCTGTGTGCTCTGCATGTGTGACCATTAAAGAAGGTTTCATCCCCTCCCATTCTACTCTATAAAGTTAATACAATGACTGGTGGTTTTTTAAAGAGGTGAAACTGAACCAGAGCTCCTGAGAGATTAGAAGCTTACGAACTCGAGGCAGAAAACGTGGCCGGTGGATTTCAAAGTGACGTTCTGCGTTTCTCTGCCAATCAGCATAAATGAAACCCTTTCATAACGAAGTGGAGGACTCAGGGTCTGGGTTTTTCTTATTGTGTGCATCATGGCGAGCTGGTGGACGACTGAAGACAAGGAGGAAAACTCCATCGTCTCTCGAGTGATTCAGGCCGTCGGACTCTTTGGAGATATTCTGTCTTTGGAGGACACCATGCTGCGTGACGAAGAAACAGCGGAGGTGGGAAGGGAAGGAGGAGGGAGGCGAGGAGTGGAAGGTGGAAGGGTGAACAGGTTGGCAGAAGTGAGAGAAGAACAGGCGGGAGAGATGGTGGACCAAGAGGAGATGCAAGGAGAGGAGGAAGAGGAGGAGGGAAGAGAGGAAGAGCAGGAGCTAGAAAATGAGGATGAAGAAGAGCAAGGAGAGGCGGATATAGAAGATGAAGAAGTAGAGGAGGAAACAGAAAGACAGGGTGAAGAAGAAGAAGAAGAAGAAGAAGAAGAAGAAGAAGAAGAAGAAGAAGAAGAAGAAGAAGAAGAAGAAGAAGAAGAAGAAGAAGAAGAAGAAGAAGAAGAAGAAGAAGAGGACGTTGTGGGAGAAGAGGAGATGTTTAAAGAGGAAGATGATGGAAGGAGAGAGGAGGAAGAACCGGAAGTGAAGAGGAAGTACGAGGAGGAAGAAGAACCGGAAGTAACAGGGAAGTACGAGGAGGAAGAACCGGAAGTAACGGGGAAGTACGAGGAGGAAGAGGAAGAAGAACCGGAAGTGAAGAGGAAGTACGAGGAGGAAGAAGAACCGGACGTGAAGAGGAAGTACGAAGAGGAAGAAGAGCCGGAAGTGAAGAGGAAGTACGAGGAGGAAGAAGAACCAGAAGTGAAGAGGAAGTACGAGGAGGGAGAGGAGGGAGAACCGGAAGTGAAGAGGAAGTACGAGGAGGAAGCGGAAGAAGAACTGGAAGTAACGGGGAAGTACGAGGATGAAGAACCGGAAGTAAAGAGGAAGTACAAGGAGGAAGAGGAAGAAGAACCGGAAGTAAAGGGGAAGTACGAGGAGGAGGAACCGGAAGTGAAGCGGAAGTACGAGGAGGAAGAAGAACCGGAAGTGAAGGGGAAGTACGAGGAGGAAGAACCGGAAGTAAAGAGGAAGTACAAGGAGGAAGAAGAACCGGAAGTAAAGGGGAAGTACGAGGAGGAAGAACCAGAAGTAAAGAGGAAGTACGAGGAGGAAGGAAAGGAGTTGCAGGAAGAGGAAAAAGAAAATGAGGTTTTAGAGGATGGAGGTGAAGATGAAAGAGCAGGAAACGAGGAGAAGAGCGATGATGAAGACGAGGTTGAAGAACAGAGGGATGAAGAGGAAAATGAGGTTTTGGAGGAGGAACAAGAAGAGAGAGAAAAGGAGGAAGAAGAGATAACAGGAGGTCATGTTGAAGAAGAGGAAGAGATGGAGACAGCAGGAGAAAAGGAGGACGAGGAGGAAGAGGTAGAAGAGGAGGAAGAGGAGGAAGAGGACGTTTATCCCAGCTCAGCGAGCAGCGACAGAGAAACAACACAAAGTCTGACGGACACAAAGTCTGCTCGTCTGGATCTGAGAGAGGACGAGACGCAGAGTTTGGAGGAAAGACTCGAAATAAAGACGTCGTCTCCGGGAGAAACATCTGCCGTCGTCATGGACACTACACCTGCACCACAGACAGGTAAACTCTGGCTCTTATGGCTGCCTTTTTTTACCTTAATTGTACTGTATCGTTAAGCGTTCAGTGTTAATTAATTAATTGAAACCTAATTAAAATTCCCCAGAGATGACAGTCTCTCAGAAGCAAATTTAAAAAAAAACTCGACAGGACAAGACAAGATAACTAATTTTCTAAGTTAGTCTAATTGGGTTTGTGTTGATTAAGGTAACCAATTAACAGACCATAATAACACTCCCCCATTTTTTATACTACATGTTTTGTTTAGATATGCTAATGAAGCTAATGCTAGCTTTTGTGGAGTTCAGGTGAAATCTAAACTCACCAAATGGAAGGAAAACAGCCCCCAAAAAACCTAAAATCGACTGGTGTTTGTGTGTTTGTGTCCCCCTTTAATGGGAGCTGTGTCCACCTTTAATGGGAGAGAGATAAGATAAGATAGGACTTTATTTATCCCGAAGGAAATGGTTGTGCCAGAGTTACAAAAATACAATAAACACAGCAGCATAATAATAAAACTGTACACCAACAGCGCGGTAAAAAGAGCAATTAAATAACTACATGTAACATAGACGGTCAAATAATTAATGTAAAAAACTGTACAGTGACGAGCAGTATTGAGTAGTGCAAGATACGTAACGCACGTTATTGTAGACAATTATTAATAATATTGAACATGTTATATAGCAGAGAGTGTTTTGTAATGGTAAAAATAACCTTTCAAATGTATTTTAATTAACATAATAGTTTCCATTATTCGGCATCAGCTTGCAGGTTGAAGAAGAGAGTGGCGTTGATGGATCCAGAAGCGTCACTAATGGCCGAAGAGGAAGGAGGAGGACGAGGAGCACAAAACTCATCCAATCCTGTGCTGGAGGCTAAGGATGGAGAACCGGATGAAGGTCAAAACTCTGGCCTTACGAACGGCAAGGCTGACAACAAGAAGAAGAACGGCAAGCCACAAGCCTCGAAGTTCAAAACCGTGTCGTACAGAAGGATCCGGAGAGGAAACACCCGGCAGAGGATCGAGGAGTTTGAGGCCATGATGGATTCGTAATTTAACCAGAAAGAGTTTTGGTTCTGTTGGCTCTCTGAGCTCTTGCGGTTAAAGATGATAGCGGCATCGTTTAGAGAAAAGTATAGGGGCCCAGGATAGAGCCTTGTGGTACACCTTAAGCATCAGATTTTTGGGAAGAAACTGAAATAAAGTATAAATGTATAGCTCTGTGATATGTGTTTTCTAGTTATTGTAAACTGCACAGTCTAATAATCAGTATTGCATCATATTTATTATTGAATAGTGATATTAAACAAGATTACAAAGCATCATACTGATTTAAGTTATTTGAGGTAACTTATAATTTATATATTTCTAAATATTTATTATGATATTTTTGTACTACAATGTTAACTAGTGCATTTTTACTTTTTACTATCATGTGTAATGAACATCGCAGACATGTATTTTCTATAACAACTTACCAAACCAACATTTTTTATATGGAAATAACCTTTAAAGAGTTTCCGCTTTACTTATATTTAAATAATTAAACATTTGGACTGGACAGGACTACAAATCCCACAATATAGAAAGATATATAATAACTTTTAATGTGAAAAAATGATTTGTGAGTGTGATCAATATACGTGTAATTGACCTGAAACTAACAAATGAATCGCTAACAAATAAATTCATTATTTTAATCTGTTATCTTTGCTTGAAAGATAAAACCAAAAAGATCAGAATCCGAAGTCCTTTGTTTGTACCACAACAGGGACATTTACATTATCATAGCAGCAGAAGTATTGAGAATATACTATATACATATTCAAACGTTTAAAAATAGCTAAATATACACATGTTGTAAATAATAAAAAAGAACAATAAGTAAAAACAAGTAGCAGATAAGTAGCAATATATATTTTGAAAGCGACCATATGTGTACAAAAAGCAATATAATAAGGTTGGTTAGCAAACCAAAATGATTTCTCTTAGTAGAAACTCCAAAAATGGAAGTGTTTTGTTGCCGTAAAACAGGTGTATCCAATAAGGACTACAAATCCCACAATCCTCTGCTCCTGTCACTGACGTCACCGGGAGCCCGGACCCGGCGTGTCAGCAGCGAGCTGGATTTGCACTCGGCAACAAAAGAGCTAATTTTAAACAGTTTGCGAAACTTTGTCGAGGACAGTATTTCGGGGGGACTTTATCACAGGTACGTTTATCCGCGAGGGGGCATTTAGGATTGTAGTTCTCACCCGAAGTTTGTAGTTTTTACGGTTTACATTTTGAATGTTGGAAGTTGGCTAACTAGCTAGGTGGCTAACAAGATGGCCGCGTCTATTTACTGTGGAACAATAACAAACATGTTGACAAACAAACACGTGTTGTTTAGCATCATATCACATTGAAGACTACCTTTTAAACTGTCATTTACTGAATTGAACAAGTCATCTCTGATTAGTGTACACGTTTTGGGACCGTTTCCATAGTGATGACACCAATGAGGAAGAGGAAGGAGGTGGTGAAGATGATGATGATGATGATGATGATGATGATGATGATGATGACGATGACGATGACGACGACGTTGACTTCATGCAGTTAGCTGGACTTCAGCCCCGCAGACAGAACCGGATCCGGGACAGAAAGAGACACCATGCCGCGGAGGAAACAGTCCAACCCGCAGCCGGTCAAATGTGAGTTTCCTCTCCAGCTGTTTCACTCTTTATTTACTGTTTTAAATGTTGGTTTCCAGCTGTTTGAGTCTCCATCTAGTGTTCAAATGTAGTTTGTAAACTGTTGTTTGAGTCTGTATCTAGTGTTTTAAATGTTGTTTCCCAGCTGTTTGAGTCTCTCAAGTGTTTAAATGTAGATTTAACTGTCGTCTTCTCTCGGTTTCTACTGTATTCAGAGTGTTGGTCTCTCTCTACACACCAGTCGCACTTTAAGGAAGTGTTTCTTTCTTGTTATTGCTCCATGTAGAAATGCAGTTTAAATCCCACGTTATTAAAGATGAGACTCAAGCTGAACAGCCATGATTAACATATGGACGTCCTCATGGAGTTAAAGCGAGCTGTAGTCCTCTCAGTAGACGACATGTTCGTGTTTTAGTGTTTTTATCTCATCCTGGATTTTTTGGCGGTCCACTTCCTCCTCTCTGCTTCCTGTCTCCACTTCCTGTTTGCAGGCCTGACCCTGACCTCTCTCTTCATGCTTCTTCCTCTCTTCCACGTCTCTAATTGAATCCTCCACATGTGTTCTGTGCAGAGAGGAGAAGTACACACATCCTTTACTCAAGTAGAAGTACACATACTCATGTACTTCAGTAGAAAGTACCCATAACTAGCAGCTGCTTTAAAGAGTACCTGACCTCCCTTTATATCAATAGAACAATAATGTCATTGTTAGCTAATGAATGTTTCCATGCTGAACAACGGCAACATGACAACGTTTCCATTGGTCCCTCTTCTTTAGAGAAGACCAGGAAGTGATGGATACACGGATCGTGTTCAAATCAATAGGCACGCAATGACTCTAAAGAATAATGATCACGCATCAAACACACATTCAGACTAAAGGAACCAGCTGTTTGGGAAATGAGAGAAGTAGAAAGTACAGGTATTTGAGTTCAACATGTAAGAAGTAGAAAGTACAGGTATTTGAGTTCAACATGTAAGAAGTAGAAAGTACAGGTATTTGAGTTCAACATGTGAGAAGTAGAAAGTACAGGTATTTGAGTTCAACATGTGAGAAGTAGAAAGTACAGGTATTTGAGTTCAACATGTAAGAAGTAGAAAGTACAGGTATTTGAGTTTAACATGTAAGAAGTAGAAAGTACAGGTATTTGAGTTCAACATGTAAGAAGTAGAAAGTACAGGTATTTGAGTTTAACATGTAAGAAGTAGAAAGTACAGGTATTTGTGTTCAACATGTAAGAAGTAGAAAGTACAGGTATTTGAGTTCAACATGTAAGAAGTAGAAAGTACAGGTATTTGAGTTTAACATGTAAGAAGTAGAAAGTACAGGTATTTGAGTTCAACATGTAAGAAGTAGAAAGTACAGGTATTTGAGTTCAACATGTAAGAAGTAGAAAGTACAGGTATTTGAGTTCAACATGTAAGAAGTAGAAAGTACAGGTATTTGAGTTCAACATGTAAGAAGTAGAAAGTACAGGTATTTGAGTTCAACATGAGAGAAGTAGAAAGTACAGGTATTTGTGTTCAACATGTAAGAAGTAGAAAGTACAGGTATTTGAGTTCAACATGTAAGAAGTAGAAAGTACAGGTATTTGAGTTCAACATGTGAGAAGTAGAAAGTACAGGTATTTGAGTCAACATGTAAGAAGTAGAAAGTACAGGTATTTGAGTTCAACATGTAAGAAGTAGAAAGTACACGTATTTGAGTTCAACATGTAGGAAGTAGAAAGTACAGTTATTTGGGTTCAACATGTGAGAAGTAGAAAGTACAGGTATTTGAGTTCAACATGTGGTCAGAAAAATAAGTAGTGGAGTAAAGTACTGATACCAGAAATATATACTTCAGTACAGTAACAAAGTATTTGCACTCCAATCCTTCCCACCTCTGCTTCTTATCCCATGTGTCCACTCCTCTTCCTGCCCCCCCCCTCACTCTTCCTCCTCTTATCTCCTCCTCGTCCTCTTGCTTCCTCTCCACCCTCTCTCAAATCTTCTTTTTACTTTCATTTCATTTGTTTTCCGTTCATGGTACGCACAACTTAACGTAAAACAATTATTTCTGTCTCTATAAACACACCGTACCCGAAAGGGAGCAGGGAGAAGAAAACAATCTCACATTACCTGCCCCTTTCTAGTCCTTCATAGGTTCTGATTCATTCAGAGAAACACAACAACGTACAAAGAAACATCCTATTTACAGACACACAGCGTGTTTGATTTCATTCCTGCAGGCTACAAAACTCATGAGAAATGTCAAATAGAAACCAAACACTTCCCCCTGCTGTGTGTGTTGTGTGTGTGTGTGTGTTTGTGTGTGTGTGTGTGTGGTGTGGTGTGTGTTGTGTGTGTGTGTGTGTGTGGTGTGTGTGTGTGTGTGTGTGTGTGTGTGTGTGTGTGTGTGTGTGTGTGTGTGTGTGTGTGTGTGTTGTGTGTGTGTGTGTGTGTGTGTGTGTGTGTGTGTGTGTGTGTGTGTGTGTGTGTGTGTGTGTGTGTGTGTGTGTGTGTGTGTGTGTGTGTGTGTGTGTGTGTGTCCATTACTGTGTATGTGTGTCCATGTGTTACTGTGTGTGTCCATGTGTCACTATGTGTGTGTGTCCATGTGTTACTGTATGTCTCCATGTGTTACTATGTGTGTGTCCGTCCGTTACTGTGTGTCTCCATGTGTTACTATGTGTGTGTCCGTCCGTTACTGTGTGTGTGTCCATGTGTTACTGTGTGTGTGTCCGTCCATTACTGTGTGTGTGTGTGTCTGTTACTGTGTGTGTGTGTGTCCATGTGTTACTGTGTGTGTGTGTCCATGTGTGTGTGTCCATGTGTTACTGTATGTATGTGTTACTGTGTGTGTGTGTCCATGTGTTACTGTGTGTGTGTGTTACTGTGTGTGTGTCCATGTGTTACTATGTGTGTGTGTGTGTGTTAGACTGTGTGTGTGTGTCCGTCCGTTACTGTTTGTGTGTCCATGTGTTACTGTGTGTGTGTGTCCATGTGTTACTGTGTGTGTCCATGTGTTACTGTGTGTGTGTCCATGTGTTACTGTGTGTGTGTGTCCGTCCGTTACTGTGTGTGTGTCCATGTGTTACTGTGTGTGTGTGTGTGTCCATGTGTTACTGTGTGTGTGTCCATGTGTTACTGTGCATGTGTGTGTGTCCATGTGTTACTGTGTGTGTCCATGTGTTACTGTGTGTGTGTCTCCATGTGTTACTATGTGTGTGTCCGTCCGTTACTGTGTGTGTGTGTGTGTGTTACTGTGTGTGTGTCCATGTGTTACTGTGCATGTGTGTGTGTGTGTCCATGTGTTACTGTGTGTGTGTTAGACTGTGTGTGTGTGTCCATCCATTACTGTGTGTGTGTCCATGTGTTACTGTGCGTGTATGTGTGTGTCCATGTGTCACTATGTGTGTGTGTCCATGCGTTACTGTGTGTGTCCATGTGTTACTGTGTGTGTGTCTCTCCATGTGTTACTATGTGTGTGTCCGTCCGTTACTGTGTGTGTGTCCATGTGTCACTATGTGTGTGTGTCCATGTGTTACTGTGTGTGTGTGTGTCTCCATGTGTTACTATGTGTGTCCGTCCGTTACTGTGTGTGTGTCCGTCCATTACTCTGTGTGTGTCCATGTGTTACTGTGTGTGTCCATGTGTTACTGTGTGTGTGTGTCTCCATGTGTTACTATGTGTGTGTCCGTCCGTTACTGTGTGTGTGTGTCCATGTGTTACTGTGTGTGTGTTAGACTGTGTGTGTGTGTGTGTTACTGTGTGTGTCCATGTGTTACTGTGTGTGTGTGTGTCCATGTGTTAGACTGTGTGTGTGTGTTACTGTGTGTGTGTGTGTGTGTGTGTGTGTGTGTGTGTGTGTGTGTTAGACTGTGTGTGTGTCTTGATTTGAAGAGTGATATTTTTTGCAAGATAATGTGTATCGTCCTCGTTGTTGTTACACTCCTGGAGAGTACTTCTTCCTGTATTTTGTGTTTGTTATTTTAATGCAGTGTGTGTGTGTGTGTGTGTGTGTGTGTGTGTGTTCAGTGGATTCAGAGGACGGGGAGGGGGTGTGTGAGCCCGGCTGCCTCGTTCTGGAGAGCGACTTCCTGCTGAGCGGGGAGCTGGAGTTTGGAGACTCTGACATCATGGGGCTGGATAGAGAGTCCGGTCAGTGGCGCACACACACACACACACACACACACACACACACACACACACACACACACACACACACACACACACACACACACACACAGTCACAGTCACACATACACAGACACACACACACACACACTCACTCACTCACTCACAGTCACACACACTCACACAGTCACACTCACACAGTCACACACACACACTCACTCACTCACTCAGTCACACACACTCACACACAGTCACACACAGTCACACACACACTCACTCACACACACACACACACACACTCACACACCCACATACTCACACACTCACACAGACACACACTCACTCACTCACTCACACACACACACACACACTCACACACCCACATACTCACTCACTCACACATACTCACACAGTCACACATACTCACACAGTCACACTCACTCACAGTCACACACACACACACACACACCCCCACATACTCACTCACTCACACATACTCACAGTCACACACACTCACACACACACAGTCACACTCACACACAGTCACACACACACTCACACACTCTCCAACACATACACTCTCAAACACACAGACACTCACACACACACACTCTCAAACAGACACACTCGCACTCACAGTCTCACACACACACACGCATTCGCACAGTCACACACATTCGCACACACACACACATACACACACAGTCACACACACACACACACACTTGTCAGGTACTGAACAACAGACGCTGGAGCGTTTTGAGTCATTGTGTTTTATGGTCAAACCTTCAAAATAAAAGCTCTGTGTCTTCGGGGGAACCTTGTATCTGCGCTCATGTTTCTTCGTCTCGTCTCCAGGTATGACGGTGTTTTCTCTGAGCGTGGAGGAGGATCCCTCGGCTCCGACAGACTCCACCTTCCCAGCGTTCCTCTCCTGTCGAGGCTGTGGTCAGCTGCTGGGAGACACTCCTCTGGGAGCAGGGCTGGATCTAGGTAACTCTCATGTTGCTGTGTTTTTATAGAGAAAGCCACCTGGACAGAATGTTTAGGAAGTTCTCGGACATTTCAGTCTTTTGGTTCAAATGGATGTTTCCCTGCTCTTCATTTAGTCTCTAGGGGCTTTAGTCATATTATCCACAGAAGAGAGAAGCAGAGAGCTCAGTCAACTTTATTGTGAATCTTTCAGTGTGTGTACAGACAGAGATCTAAATACTGTTTCCCACAATCCAGAGGAATACATAAATACAAATATGTATATACACAATCATCAGACACATTTACATTAGCACACATTAAGACAATAAAATGTGTGTTTTCTATCCATTGTGTAAGTTAGAAGCAGAGGTGGGAAGTAATGCAGTACAAATACTTTGTTACTGTTCTTAAGTACATGTTTCTGGTACCAGTACTTTACTCCAATACTTATTTTTCTGACGACTTTTTACTTTCTACTTCTTACACTTTGAACACAAATACCTGTACTTTCTACTTCTTACATGTTGAACCCAAATACCTGTACTTTCTACTTCTTACATGTTGAACTCAAATACCTGTACTTTCTACTTCTTACATGTTGAACCCAAATACCTGTACTTTCTACTTCTCTCATGTTGAACTCAAATACCTGTACTTTCTACTTCTTACACTTTGAACACAAATACCTGTACTTTCTACTTCTTACATGTTGAACCCAAATACCTGTACTTTCTACTTCTTACATGTTGAACCCAAATACCTGTACTTTCTACTTCTCTCATGTTGAACTCAAATACCTGTACTTTCTACTTCTTACACTTTGAACACAAATACCTGTACTTTCTACTTCTTACATGTTGAACCCAAATACCTGTACTTTCTACTTCTTACACTTTGAACACAAATACCTGTACTTTATACTTCTTACATGTTGAACCCAAATACCTGTACTTTCTACTTCTTACATGTTGAACCCAAATACCTGTACTTTCTACTTCTCACACTTTGAACTCAAATACCTGTACTTTCTACTTCTTACATGTTGAACACAAATACCTGTACTTTCTACTTCTCTCATGTTGAACTCAAATACCTGTACTTTCTACTTCTCACACTTTGAACACAAATACCTGTACTTTCTACTTCTTACACTTTGAACACAAATACCTGTACTTTCTACCTCTTACATGTTGAACACAAATACCTGTACTTTCTACTTCTCTCATGTTGAACTCAAATACCTGTACTTTCTACTTCTTACACTTTGAACACAAATACCTGTACTTTCTACCTCTTACATGTTGAACACAAATACCTGTACTTTCTACTTCTCTCATGTTGAACTCAAATACCTGTACTTTCTACTTCTTACACTTTGAACTCAAATACCTGTACTTTCTACTTCTTACATGTTGAACACAAATACCTGTACTTTCTACTTCTCACATGTTGAACTCAAATACCTGTACTTTCTACTTCTCTCATGTTGAACTCAAATACCTGTACTTTCTACTTCTTACATGTTGAACTCAAATACCTGTACTTTCTACTTCTTACATGTTGAACTCAAATACCTGTATTTTCTACTTCTTACATGTTGAACTCAAATACCTGTATTTTCTACTTCTCACATGTTGAACTCAAATACCTGTACTTTCTACTTCTTACATGTTGAACTCAAATACCTGTACTTTCTACTTCTCTCATGTTGAACTCAAATACCTGTACTTTCTACTTCTTACATGTTGAACTCAAATACCTGTACTTTCTACTTCTCACATGTTGAACTCAAATACCTGTACTTTCTACTTCTTACATGTTGAACCCAAATACCTGAACTTTCTACTTCTTACATGTTGAACTCAAATACCTGTACTTTCTACTTCTTACATGTTGAACTCAAATACCTGTACTTTCTACTTCTTACATGTTGAACCCAAATACCTGTACTTTCTACTTCTTACATGTTGAACCCAAATACCTGTACTTTCTACTTCTTACTTCTTAGAGTCATTGCGTGCCTATTGATCTGAACACGATCCGTGTATCCATCACTTCCTGGTCTTCTCTAAAGAAGAGGGACCAATGGAAACGTTGTCATGTTGCCGTTGTTCAGCATGGAAACATTCATTAGCTAACAATGACATTATTGTTCTATTAATATAAAGGGAGGTCAGGTACTCTTTAAAACAGCTGCTAGCTATGGGTACTTTTTACTGAAGTACACTTCAAAGTTCTTTACTTTCACTTGAGCAAAGAAGTTTAGTCAGTACTTCTACTTTCACCACTTTTAAACAGGAGTATGTGTACTTCTACTTGAGTAAAGTAGTGTGTACTTTGCCCTCTCTGGTTATAAGTGCTGTCTGTGTTCCAGGTGTGGGTCTGGACCTGGGGGCGGAGCTCTACTGTCTCACCTGTGATGACGGCCTGCAGCAGGGCGCCTCCTCTCAGGTGGAGGAGTCGAGCGGGGACTCGGACAGTAAGAGGAGGAAGGCGACGGAGGACGCTCCCAAACTGTTCTCCTGCTCGCTGTGCGCCTTCACCTCGCGCTACTCCAACCACCTGAAGCGCCACATGAGGACGCACGACGGCCACAAGCCCTACCGCTGCCCCGTGTGCGACTACGCCTCGGCTCAGCTGGTGAATCTGCAGCGACACGCCCGCACACACACCGGGGAGAAACCCTACCGCTGCCCCGTCTGCGAGTACGCATGCAGCTCGCTGGGGAACCTGCGCAGGCACCAGCGCATGCACAACCAGGAGAGGAAGGAGAAGAGGGAGAAGGAGAAGAGGAGAGGCCGCAGGAAAAAGGCTGAAAGTGAACAAGGTAATGTCAAATCATCGTATAATCATCCACAACATCCGAGAGAAACACTCACTTCAAATGTAACGCACAAAGCTAACGAGAACCAGGAGGAACGACTTCTTTGAGTATACTGTCGTGTCAAATGATCATATAATCATTTAAAACATATAGTCGTATGTTCAGTCTTGTCTATGTTTAGAGACAGATGGTAAGGATTTACATGTCAGGAGGGCAAAGGAAGTAAAAGGTGGATTTGCAGATGGATAAGGGCTGGAGGGTTTGATGGTGGGATGGAGGAGCAGCTGGTTTTCTCATGAATATACAGAGAGACTGTGAGCAGAACTTCTTTATCCTCTGGGGATGAAGCTGCATTTCAGATCCATTTCACTTGGATATCAGGGGGTCTGCGGGGTCTTACAAAGTATTAACCGTTGATAAATCAATATAGAGAAATGTAAAGCTACTAAATAGTATTAAACGGCATTTTCCAAGGTGTTACATGTTGTATCTTGTTTCCAATAAGTATCTAAATGGTCCAGAGAGGTTGTGTTCTGCAGTCTGCCTGAATGTAATCATGGCGTAGGTGTGTAGTGTGATTCTGTGTAGTTTATTGATGGCATCCCGTTGGGTTTGACGTCATCTGAACAGGACATCGCACGCGCACTGCTTGATGGCGCCCGAAGCTCCGTTTACGCCGGTTGTTAAACAACATCGTTTTGGGGAAATGCAAGTCTGCGTCCAAATGGTTGGAAGATAAGGAGGAAGGACACTCAATACTGTATAAAGTCAATGTGAGGTAAAGTGTGTCGCCAAGGTAACCGGTTAAAACTCCAAGTGGAGATGAGGTCTTAAAATGTATGGAAAGGGTCTTGGGGTGCATTCACACCTAATAGTCCGCTCTCTGGTGCGCACCTGACGACAGTTTGCTTCATTCTTCAGAAGGTTCGGTTTGCGTTCACACTGCAAAACTCAAACGGACTATAAACTTTAAACACAAGTCATGTGCTCGGAGATGCTGTTCAACCATTGGTCAGACATTAAGGGGGTAAAAACGCAAATCCCGACAATTTCTCCCGGAGCCTCCGCCATGGAGCATCGGCACTTTCTGCAGGTTATTCTCATGCTGCTGTTCATCTGGAGATCAACAGACACTAGCGTATATGATTATATAATCAGACAACGTGCGTTAAAAAACATTTTAACGCAATGAGAGACGTTCTGCAGTCAGGAGGGGGTTTCACCGACGACAGGTGGCTCTGACTTTTATGTAGCTGAGTTTTTACTTTACACGACACTGTTCAACTCTTCATTCTGCTTCACTCTTTAACTAAACAACCGCGGATGTCTTGAAAGACTCTTCCGCTAAAGATTTTTGAAGACATCCGCGTTCTTCCTATGTTTTGGTGCGGACTGCGTTCACATCAGCAATGAACCGCTCCAGCAAGCAAGCGCTCCGAGACCACCTATTTTAGCGGATCAGAGTCCGGTTGTTTAGTTCACTTCAGAGGTCTCGGACTGCGTTCACACCGACCCAAACGAACCGCACCAAGCGGCTAAACGCACCAGGGTTCGATTCAACCGGACTATAACAGGCAGGTGTGAACGCACCCTAAAACACACTTGACATTTGACTTCAGGATTCCTGCATAGACCCTGATTATTTACTTTCTTTATTACTTTAAGACACGGCAGGCAAAAACATAGTTTCTCATGCACTGGTCAATTTTGAGATTTTGTGCTATTTTGATTCTATAACATGTTTTCTTTCAGGCTTTTGGAAGGAAAACGTACAAAATATACATTTAAGTGTTTATTTTACTGTAGTTTGTCTATTTGCGTCTGTAGATTTCTCCTAAATTCACCAAAGGTTAGCATCTAACGTAACATAAAGCACCGCGACCGCTGTGTGCCCCATGTCAACAGAGATATCGCTGGAAAGCTCCGTCTCTCCTGCACAATCTCATCAGATCCACATATGGTCATTTCCTTTGTATCAGCAACCAATCGTGAAAGCACAAAGGGGTCTTAAACCAAGAAACGAAATCTCATTGGCTGGTGTCAATTTCTGACGACGTGATTCGTTCAGATGCGTCACGTGGTGTGCTAAAACACTTCCTGGTTAGCTTTCCGCTAGAAATTCAAATCTCAAAATGGGAAAAGAACGGCGAAAAAACGTTCACAGAGAAGACGACAACAATTGTCTCTTGCACGAAGCAAGGTTATACAAAAAACAAATGACCCTGAACATGAAACACCTTCACGGAGTGCGTCGATGCGCGAGCTGTCATCCGAAGAACAGGACGGTTTAGCTAGCGCCTCACTGCAATCTTTAAAGGTCGTTTTCTCAAAATGAGTTTTTTCTCATACTCTGAGTTCGACCTTTCAACTTCAGTGCCACGTAGAGACACCAAACCTTCCAGTTATATTCCTATCAATATTATGAAGGCTTTTACTGAAGGGTTTGTTCATATATAATTCATAGCCTGAATTATACAACATTGTATTCCTAGAAACATGGCGAAAATGGATATTTTAGGGCTGTTGACAGTATTTTCTGATTTATGGAGTGATAAAAAGAGATATCCAATATCCCTTCTGTAAAAGCCTTAGATACTAATATGACTAGAAAATGAAACAAGAACTTTGAACCTGGCTTTATCCAAAGTTCAGATTTCGATTCCTGAAATGTGTTAAAATAGGCGCATATTTAATGAGATAATGGATAATTTGCATATTTAAACATGCTATTTCAGAAAACTTGTAATACAAAAACAATTGCCTTGTTGTAAGTAATTAACTGGAGACATTTCTAGCTGATACCTATTTAAGTTAACAAAATTACCCTATTCACCTGGGGTGTCTCGTCCTCCACAGGAAACACACACATTAGACGAACAAGAAGGTTGTGTGGTGGATCTGAAAGCTTAGACACTCAAGACGTATTGATCGTTGTCGGACCCCCTCCCCCTGGACGGAGCTCAGAGGTGGTTACATGTCCCTGGTTATCACCTGGTATCAGTCCTGTCTCAAGGTTTTATGTTTTAATGTTGTGTGGTTAAGCATTGAGCTAATTGACCTATGGTACACACGTCCAAGAATCTCACAGGTTTTAAACACTTATTTTTAGTTTGCACCGCTCTATATTGTACCTTTGGACCTGTTTGAAGACCCTATGCTCAATAACACGCTGCACACAGACTGGCTTACAGCACGTGATGATATAATATAGACGACACTTAGCTCTCCCTGCTGTCCTCACTTCTTTACTTGAGTTTAAGCTCTGAGCAGAGAAAGAGGAACTGACGAGTTGAAACTGAGAGAGTTTCATAAAAGAGGAAGAGAAATGGTTTCTGGTTGAGTGCTCCTCGACCTGAGTCACCCCCGCTGAACTCAGCTGCTGCAGGTCATCTTTCCCACCCTTTAATATCACACTTTATAGCTGTCCACACGGCCGCCTCAAATGCACCTGCAAAGCTCAGGGTCCTCTCAGAGCTGTCTCTCTCTGTCTCTCCTCTCAGAGCTGTCTCTCTCTGTCTCTCCTCCTCTCAGAGCTGTCTCTCTCTGTCTCTCCTCTCAGAGCTGACTCTCTCTGTCTCTCCTCTCAGAGCTGTCTGTCTCTCCTCTCAGAGCTGTCTCTCTCTGTCTCTCCTCCTCTCAGAGCTGTCTCTCTCTGTCTCTCCTCTCAGAGCTGTCTCTCTCTGTCTCTCCTCCTCTCAGAGCTGTCTCTCTCTGTCTCTCCTCTCAGAGCTGACTCTCTCTGTCTCTCCTCTCAGAGCTGTCTCTCTCTGTCTCTCCTCTCAGAGCTGTCTCTCTCTGTCTCTCCTCCTCTCAGAGCTGACTCTCTCTGTCTCTCCTCTCAGAGCTGTCTGTCTCTCCTCTCAGAGCTGTCTCTCTCTGTCTCTCCACTCAGAGCTGTCTCTTTCTGTCTCTCCTCTCAGAGCTGACTCTCTCTGTCTCTCCTCTCAGAGCTGTCTCTCTCTGTCTCTCCTCCTCTCAGAGCTGACTCTCTCTGTCTCTCCTCTCAGAGCTGTCTCTCTCTGTCTCTCCTCTCAGAGCTGTCTCTCTCTGTCTCTCCTCCTCTCAGAGCTGTCTCTCTCTGTCTCTCCTCCTCTCAGAGCTGACTCTCTCTGTCTCTCCTCCTCTCAGAGCTGTCTCTCTCTGTCTCTCCTCTCAGAGCTGTCTCTCTCTGTCTCTCCTCCTCTCAGAGCTGTCTCTCTCTGTCTCTCCTCTCAGAGCTGACTCTCTCTGTCTCTCCTCCTCTCAGAGCTGACTCTCTCTGTCTCTCCTCTCAGAGCTGACTCTCTGTCTCTCCTCTCAGAGCTGTCTCTCTGTCTCTCCTCCTCTCAGAGCTGACTCTCTGTCTCTCCTCTCAGAGCTGACTCTCTGTCTCTCCTCTCAGAGCTGTCTCTCTCTGTCTCTCCTCTCAGAGCTGTCTCTCTCTGTCTCTCCTCCTCTCAGAGCTGTCTCTCTCTGTCTCTCCTCTCAGAGCTGTCTCTCTCTGTCTCTCCTCTCAGAGCTGTCTCTCTCTGTCTCTCCTCTCAGAGCTGTCTCTTTCTGTCTCTCCTCCACACAGAGCTGACTCTTTCTGTCTCTCCTCCACACAGTGATCTCAGAGCTGACGTTCCTCCAGACGTTGGGGGGTCTGGGCTCTCCCTCCGCCCCGCTCCCAGTGCTTCTTTTCCCCCTGTGCTGCCAGATGTGTGGCCTCACCCTGGAGGACTCTGACCTGGAGGGGGACAAAGCTGAGGGCGACGGGGAGGGCGACGCAGCACAGGTAGCTTCACCATGTTTAGGAGACAGCAACAGGCTTTAGGGAACATAGGAGGTTCTCTGCATCACCCCTTACCTCCTACACCCTAACCCCCTCCCCTCCTACACCCTAACCCCCTCCCCTCCTACACCCTAACCCCCTCCCCTCCTACACCCTAACCCCCTCCCCTCCCCTCCTACACCCTAACCCCCTCCCCTCCTACACCTACCCCTCCCTCCTACACCCTAACCCCCTCCCCTCCTACAACCCTTACCCCCTCACCTTCTACACCCTAACCCCTCCCTCCTACACTACACCCTAACCTCCTCACCTTCTAACACTACACCCGTACCCCCTCATCTCCTACACCCTAACCCCCTCACCGCCTACACCCTAACCTCCTCACCTCCTACACCCTAACCCCCTCCCCTCCTACACCCTAACCTCCTCACCTTCTACACCCTAACCCCCTCATCTCCTACACCCTAACCCCCTCACCGCCTACACCTTAACCCCCTCACCTCCTACACCCTAACCCCCTCACCTCATACACCCTAACCCCCTTACCTCCTACACCCTAACCCGCTCACCTCCTACACCCTAACCCCCTCACACTGCTTCCACTCCTACTGCTATTCATTTCATTTGTACTTTATTATTTGCCCCTCTTGTTTGTTTGTTTGTTCACCATGAAGCGGCCTTGTGTCCCTTGAAAGGCGCTATATAATCTATTATTATAATTGAGTGTGTGTTTCCAGGTGTGTCGGAGCTGCTCGCTGCTCTCCAAAGACTCCTCGGGGTCTCGTGGTCGCTCTCGAGGCTCCAAGCTGTACGGCTGCCCTCACTGCCCCTTCCTCTCCCACTACCCCAACCACCTGGCCCGCCACGCACACACACACTCCTCGGAGAAGCCCCACCGCTGCCCCCACTGCTCCTACACCTCCTCGCACCCCGACAACCTGAAGAGGCACCTGCGCGTTCACACGGGAGAGAAACCGTACGAGTGCCCGTCCTGCAGCTACGCCTGCGGGAACCTGGCCAACCTGCGGAGGCACGAGAGGATCCACTCGGGAGCTAAACCTTTCCACTGCGGAGTGTGCGGATACTCCTGCAACCAGAGCATGAACCTGAAGAGGCACATGCTGCGGCACACGGGAGAGAAACCCTACGCCTGCGCAGAGTGTGACTACACCACGGGACACTGGGACAACTACAAGAGACACCAGAGGAAACACGGACACAACACGGACAGCTGGGACAAACACGCACCTGGAGACAGTCTCCGCTGGGGAGGAGAGGCCGGAGAGGAACACAGAGAGAGAGAGTGTGTGTGAGAGGAAGTGTGTGGCTGTGTGAGGGAGGGAGGGTCAGGAACACATAGATAGAGAGAGAGTGTATGTGAGGGAGTGTGTGTGTGTGAGGGTTAGGAACAGAGAGGGAGAGTGAGGCCCAATTCCAAACCACGCCCTACACCCTACCCCTACACACTCCCCCTCCGTGACGGAGTGAACTCCATGGAGTGACCCTCTCAGCCCAACGAGGCTCCTCCTGTCAGATGGAGTAAATACAGCAGCAAGCTTTGGGACAAACTCCCCTCTCTCCGGCAGAAAGAGGAAATGCCGTAACTGTGTGTAACAACGGTTTCTTAGACAAAACATTAACATTAATAACTAAAGAAGAACTCCAAACATCTTTAATTTTGTTACTTTTTTGTAAAGCTCTTTTAGTTTTAAATGTTTATAAGCTTCTTAGTTTTTGCAAAAGTCTGTAAATATACACAGCTTTATAATAAAATGCACACATGTACCTTTTTCTAGACTAAACACAGGTTTGATCCTAAGTTAAAAACATATGAGTTTGCTAACATCGCAGTTTATCAGTGGATGTTTGCTGACGGACACACACAGCGTTGAGTCCGGTCAGGTAGAGACCGGACTCAAGTCAGCACCGCTGTTTAGAACAGCACTTAATATGGCGGACCCTCCGCACGAACGCGCAAATGGAGGGGTAGTGTGTAGGGAGGGGTTTGGGATTGGGCCGAGTGTGTGTGTGTCAGGAACACAGAGAGAGAGAGAGAGTGTGTGTGTGTGAGGGTCAGGAACTGTGTGTGTGTGTGTGGCCTAGCATTACTATACTTGTGGGGACCTAAATCTGTTTACACAGACACGTGTGGGGACTCGTGACTAGAAGGTGTGTGTGTGTGTGTGTGTGTGTGTGTGTGTGTGTGTGTGTGTGTGTGTGGAACCTCCAGCTCAGGTGCCTTCTGACGGACTGTGATGCTGCACTGCACACACACACACACACACTTTGAATCAATGACAGTGTGTTTTCTTCAGTAAATGCCGTCCTCATGCTTTCTGTGTGTCTTGGATCTGAATCTGCAGATAATCTATATTTTGTAAATGTGGGTGGGTGGTCTTCATGAAGATGATCTCAGAAGCTTTCAGGTTGTGTTGGACTGCTTCTGTTTCTCAGCGGGGGCTCATTGTCATTTCTCCACCAATCACAGCGCAGTGAATGGGGGTCTGGCAAGAGCTGTAATCAAACCAGAATTAAAGGAGCAACACGTGATTATTGTGACATGAAATCAGGACATTTTTCCACAGGAGCCCAGCTGTGTTTTTATCCGTAAAGTTTGACATGGAGACGGAAATGTGTTTGTATTTAAGAGGATATTATAGCCAGCCTGTTTACCTCTCAGACGGCAACAAATCAGGGAAAAATAAAAACAAGTTTAGTGATGAAAGGACTCTCGCTTCATATTTCCACAAGGGGTTTTCTTTAGATTTTCTCCAGGCGTTATTTAAGCTTGAAACGAGTAGCTGTCAGTCAAACCCAGGCTCTTTTCAAAACAAATCTTAATACCCAAGGATAACAGCATTTAGCTTTTAGTAATAATGGTTTCTGCACACTTCTTATCTCTTATTAAAACCCGTCTGATTGAAGCTGCGTTGAAGCTACTTCCTGTTTTCACGCCTTCCGTTCAGGAAGCACCTGCTTCACACACCCAGAGGTGGAGGGACTCCGTGGTGCGTGGAAGACACGTCCCCAAAAGAAAATCACCCTCCAGCACAAATGACATCTGAAGGGACGCGAAGACACAGCGACACAAAGTCTATCACACACACATGAGACTGTGATCTGTGTGTGTGGGTTTCATTTCAGAAGTAAGCTGCAGTATTGACTCAAACCCATGGGCCTGGTGAGTACAGATGAAACATCTGGATTTGTAATCTTTATCTGCTTTGTTGTCTCCAAAATGAGTGCAGGAATCCTTTAAAGTGTATTTGTCCACATGTTGGTAACATTATTTTAATTCTCTAATATTTTTAAGCCATTTAAAATGCACATTTCCAGGATATGAAAGTGTGAGAAAACTCTCTTTGTCTCTTAGTGTAATCAAAGTGACTCTAAATAGACCATTTGACCAAAGAAAGTAAATCATTCTCTTAATATTTAGATGTTCAACAAAGTTGTTTTTCCCACACTAGGAATTCGACTTGATATGTTTGTACGTATACTAATTTAAAATCTGCAGACACAGTCCCGTCCCGTGGTGTTCCCGGGGGACATCGTGGAGTATCCCAGGAACAAATACTTCTCTCACTTCGCTGTGTACTACGGAGAGAAGGACGGCGTTCCCTACGTCGCGCACCTGACCTGTCGAGGTCAGTGTTTCCTGCTTTCCTTACTGACCTCATTTGACCCCAATTAGGTTGTTGTGTTGGACAAGTACATTTAAATCAAGATTATGAAGTTAGAATAAAACGTGTGTATTCAGTTCAGCATGTAGTTCCTCTGCTTGTCCAGAGCTGAGGAACATTAATTAACATTAACGTAAAGGCGTTTTATAATCTTTATTTTCAGCACTCTTATTCTTTCTTGTGACACATCCCAGATAAAAAGCTTGTGTGGTTCAAATATTCAGAAATGATGATATGGGGATGTATTTTTTAGCACATTTGGTTAATTTACTGACACGTGTGACTCTTCAAACTCTTTATGATATTATATCTGTTTGTTTGTTCAGATTCAGACTCCAAGATGATTCTGTTTGGCCGGGCTCTGAGGTCAGAGATCAAACTGGATCCACTGGAGCTGCTGGGGAAGAAATACAAGGTGACACACCATCTCATATCTGAAGAATATTCAAATGTATATTTAGATTGTAATGCTTTGTACATCAAACAATACAAATAGTGGGGAATATATTGTTAAGAAAAGCTTTATACTGTTAGAGAACTCTCCCTGGTCCCCGGCTTGAACCTCAGGATCCATGTGTCTGTGATCCTCTCCAGAAGGAGTCATCACATACAGAGACTAGTTCCTGAACAGTGTCCTTCACATGCTGATATCCAAGAGAGGGAGTTACACAGTCACAAGATGGAGGGATAGAAAGCAGTACATCCTGTCATGTACAACATTCTTAACATTCTGACTTTTATCCAAATCCAGACTTTTTCCTAAAAATCTCAAAATTCTGGCTTTTTCTCAAATTTGTCTAAAAATTCTGACTTTTTCCTCAAAAATCTGACTTTTTTCCGAATACTTAAAAATGTTAATTCTCCCTGGTCCCTGGCTTGAGCTTCAGTCTCAGGATCCATGTATCTGTGATCCTCTCCAGAATGGAAGTAGTCATCACATACAGAGCATCAACTAGTTCCTGAGCAGTGTCCTTCACATGCTGATATCCAAGAGAGGGAGTTACAGTCACAAGATGGAGGAATAGTTCTAGGGATCATAGGATTGTCCTGTACAAAATGTCGAGTTTTTTTCTCAAAATGTTGAGTTTTTTTCTGAAAACTCAACATTCTGACTTTCTTTCAAAATCTCAAAATTCTGAATTTTTCTCAAAATCTCAAAATTATCACTTTTTCTAGTGAATAAATTAAATTGTTTAAGTTTTCCGCTCTCAGGCGATTTGTAATCTGTTCTAGAAAAACGATGTGGTTTTTAGGATTTCAAGAAGCATATAAAACAAACAATGGATGTATTTCATGAACATTTATCCATGCTGGAAGTAGATTTAGATGTGTTAGGAGTTAGTATTTTTAAACACGAGTATCTGTACTTCTACTTGAGTAAAGGATGTGTGCTTCTGCTCAGGTCAACAACATGATGGACGGCTGTTTCTCCGTCAGGGATTTCGACAGCGTGGTGAAGCCGGCCATCGACGACCTGATGGAGCGCGAGGTGACCTTCGACATCCTGTTTCATAACAGCGAGCACCAGGCCACGCTCCTCAGGTACGGAGTCAAGAAGTCCCAGCAGGTGAGGCTTTTGAAATAGTATCAGCATTCTTGACTTTATTCCTCAGAAACGAGCAGAGATGGTACAAGTACACACATCCTTTACTCAAGTAGAAGATACTCGTGTTAAAAGTACTGACTAAACTTCTTTACTCAAGTCAAAGTAAAGAACTTTGAAGTGTACTTCAGTAGAAAGTACCCAGAGCTAGCAGCTGCTTTAAAGAGTACCTGACCTCCCTTTATATTAATAGAACAATAATGTCATTGTTGGCTAATGAATGTTTCCATGCTGAACAACGGCAACATGACAACGTTTCCATTGGTCCCTCTTCTTTAGAGAAGACCAGGAAGTGATGGATACACGGATCGTGTTCAAATCAATAGGCACGCAATGACTCTAAAGAATAATGATCACGCATCAAACACACATTCAGACTAAAGGAACCAGCTGTTTGGGAAATGAGAGAAGTAGAAAGTACAGGTATTTGAGTTCAACATGTAAGAAGTAGAAAGTACAGGTATTTGAGTTCAACATGTAAGAAGTAGAAAGTACAGGTATTTGAGTTCAACATGTAAGAAGTAGAAAGTACAGGTATTTGAGTTCAACATGTAAGAAGTAGAAAGTACAGGTATTTGAGTTCAACATGTGAGAAGTAGAAAGTACAGGTATTTGAGTTCAACATGTGAGAAGTAGAAAGTACAGGTATTTGAGTTCAACATGTAAGAAGTAGAAAGTACAGGTATTTGGGTTCAACATGTAAGAAGTAGAAAGTACAGGTATTTGAGTTCTACATGTGAGAAGTAGAAAGTACAGGTATTTGAGTTCAACATGTAAGAAGTAGAAAGTACAGGTATTTGAGTTCAACATGTGAGAAGTAGAAAGTACAGGTATTTGGGTTCAACATGTGAGAAGTAGAAAGTACAGGTATTTGAGTTCAACATGTGAGAAGTAGAAAGTACAGGTATTTGGGTTCAACATGTAAGAAGTAGAAAGTACAGGTATTTGAGTTCTACATGTGAGAAGTAGAAAGTACAGGTATTTGAGTTCAACATGTAAGAAGTAGAAAGTACAGGTATTTGAGTTCAACATGTAAGAAGTAGAAAGTACAGGTATTTGAGTTCAACATGTAAGAAGTAGAAAGTACAGGTATTTGGGTTCAACATGTAAGAAGTAGAAAGTACAGGTATTTGGGTTCAACATGTGAGAAGTAGAAAGTACAGGTATTTGGGTTCAACATGTGAGAAGTAGAAAGTACAGGTATTTGAGTTCACAACTTTTTACTTTGACTTCTTACATGTTGGAGTACTGATACCAGAGAAAGTACAGTAAGGAAGTATGTGTACACTACTTCCCACCTAAACGAGTTTAGACTGTGTAAAGGTTGGTTAACATGCAGTTAAATGAGAACGATGGTATGTGTTTTACAGATCGAGAGGATTTATGAGCACATCATGCCGTCCTGGAAGAAGCTGTTCGAGCAGAAGAAACTGTGAAGCGTCTTCAGTTCACTTCCCATCTCCAACACCAGGGGGCGACACCGTGCTCACACATAGGAGGAGGAGGATTATTTTCATAATAAAGGAAGTTATTATGCAAGTCGTATTTTTTAAATGTCCTAAATATTTCTAAAATCATTATTAAAAAAACAAATCCATCTCTCTGTTTTTTTAGAATTTTATTTTATATGTATTTTTTCATTTCTGCGGTTTTCATTGTTTTTCTTTGTATAACAAGTGCATTTCTTCCAGCCCAATTAAACACATTTTATTAACATTAAATGATATTCATTCACACCTGAATTGTCAGCTATCATTGTAGTATTAAATAAAGGTGCACATTCCACTCGTAAAACCCCCATAAATGTGTTATTTTAGTCCAAAAAGCTGTGAAATGGAAGCAGATGTTACATTATGATTGATTTCTTCCGTTCCGAATCTTTTAGTTGTGATGTTATTTCAGAGTCTCTGAGAGCCAGGAGATCAGGATCCTGTTGGTCTCCGCCGGACGCTCCATCTGGATCCAGTGTCCGCACTCCTCGATGTGTCCTCGCTTCAGGTCAGGGATCTGCATCAAAAAACATATACGAATCACTCCTGGGGGGTTATAGGAAACGGGCCCCACACCTCACAGTCTCTGGGTGTTATACGGTCTTTTTCTGTCCCTTAGTGTGTCTATTGTGTCTCTTAGTGGGTCTTTGAGGTCATTTTGTGTGTCTTTACGTGCAATTTCAGTCCTTTTCAGTCATTTTGTGACTTTATGGTCCTTTTGTGTCCCTTCGTGGGTCTATTGTGTCTCTTTGAGGTCATTTTGTGTCTATTGTGTCTCTATATAGGCAATTTCAGTCATGGTGTGTCTTTTTGGTGTCCCTTAGTGGGTCTATTGTGTCTCTTTTAGGTCGTATTGTGTGTCTATATAGACAATTTGAGTCATTTAGTATCTTTCTGGAAAATTTGTGTTTAGCCATTATGGTCCTTTTGTGTCCCTTAGTGGGTCTTTTGTGTGTCTTTAGGCCACTTCAGTCACTGCGTGGTCATATTGTGTGTCTTTGCTCAGTTGTGTGTCTCTGTGGTTGGTTAGGAGGGTCTCGCTGTTTGTTTTCCTCACCAAGTCCTCCATCCCCTTGGTGAAGGCCGGCAGCAGCACCTGGTCTTTACCTGCCGTCACCATCAGAGCAGGCATCAGCAGCTAACACACACACACACACACACACACACACACACACACACACACGTATTATTTTTAATGAAATATATACACGATAATATTCAAAGAAATGACGGTTCAATAGGAAATCAAAGCACACGTCTCACTATAAAGAAATACTAGTTAAAATGCATCCATGTGTTGGAGATCAGATGTTTTTAATGAGCTGGATGAAACAGACCTTTGCAGAGGGCTGAGAGCACTTCCACCTCCAGCTCGCCTCCCCGTTACGATACCAGTTCAACGGCCTCCTGTCACACACAAGGCTCGGTGTTACACTCACTGGAGAGCTACTAAGTGTTTTCTGTCAGATCTGTTAAATGTTCCACCTGAAGCCTCGCTCCTTGTACTGGCTGACGTAGTACTGCAGCTCGGCCTCCGTCAGCATGCAGCCGCGGGGAATCTGCTCCGGCAGACCCACAAACAGACCCCCTGGAACACCACGTTGTTAAGGAGTTATCATATGTATTAAAAAGTGTGCGTAAAGACACGTAAATCCTCATAGTCACCTCGAGCACAGACTCCTGCAGTGCTGAGTGCAGGGCGCGTCACCTGAGAGGCAGACACATGCATTTCTTATATTTATCATATTATTAATATATCTATCACCTCAGGAACATCTCCCGTCTACGACCATCACTCTCTGATTCCGTGGCCGAGACCCTCATTCATGCATTTGTCTCCTCCCGGTTGGATTATTGCAACGGAGTCCTGTTCGGGGTTCCCAGTAAAGCCCTGGACAGGCTCCAGTATGTGCAGAACTCAGCTGCCAGGGTGCTCACTCACACCAAGCCCTGGCAGCACATCACCCCCACCCTGATCCACCTCCACTGGCTCCCAGTCAAGCACCGTATCACCTATAAACTCCTTCTTCTGACTTACAAATCCCTCCATGCCCTCGCCCCCCAATACCTGTCTGACCTTCTCCGCTACCACACTCCATCCCGGAACCTAAGATCATCTGGACAGGATCTCCTCTCCACCCCCCGCACCAGGTTGCGGACTTTTGGTGACAGAGCCTTCAGTGTGGCATCCCCCACTCTCTGGAACTCTCTCCCCCCCCAAATCCGCAGCGCCCCAACCCTGGACAAATTCAAAAAAGCCCTCAAAACGCACCTTTTTACCAAGGCTTTCCCCACTGTATAGATAGTTTAATAGGTTTATTTTTCCGCTACATCACCCCCCCCACCCCCCTTAACCTGTCTGCCTCTTTTCCCCTACTCCCCCCCCCCCCCCCTACCCAAATTGTAAAGCGACCTTGGGTTTCCTGAAAGGCGCTATAAAAATATTATTTATTATTATTATTATTATTATTAAGAACTAATGTGTCTGTCTGCCTCTCTGTCTGACTCTCTGTCTGTCTGTCTCTCTGTCTGTCTGTCTGCCTCTCTGTCTGTCTCTCTGTCTGACTCTCTGTCTGTCTGTCTCTCTGTCTGTCTCTCTATCTGCCTCTCTGTCTGTCTCTCTGTCTGTCTCTCTGTCTGTCTGTCTGTCTCTCTGTCTGTCTGTCTGTCTGCCTGCCTCTGTCTCTCTGTCTGACTCTCTCTGTCTGACTCTCTCTCTCTCTGTGTCTCTGTCTGTCTGTCTGTCTGTCTGTCTGACTCTCTCTCTGTCTGACTCTCTCTCTCTGTCTGTCTGTCTCTCTCTCTCTCTGTCTGTCTGTCTGTCTCTCTCTCTCTCTGTCTCTCTGTGTCTCTCTCTGTGTCTCTCTCTGTCTGTCTGTCTGTCTGTGTGTCTGTCTCTCTCTCTGTCTGTCTGACTCTCTGTCTGTCTCTGTCTGTCTGTCTGTCTCTCTGTCTCTCTGTGTCTCCTCACCGCTTCTGCACTGCTGAAGAAGAAAATCTTAAACGTTCGCTCCAGATCTTTCTCCAGCTCTGCCTCTGCTACACCCTGGAACACACACACACACACACACTCACACTAAGTGGAAACGCTCCTAGCAGGAAGTAGAAGAACTTTCAGTGGCAGAACTGGTTTCAGTTTCAGACTCACAGGCTGTTGGAAGTAGAGCTGGTAGTCGAAGATAGGAATATCCTTCAGTTTCTCACCAGGATTCACAGAGGGGGAGGCGGGAAACAGAGGCGTGTTCAGAGAGGCCACTGCCCTGCACACACACACACACACACATTTTACAGCAACGTGTGTGTGCCACAATCTGCATTTTCATTTACGGCCATCAAACACTGGAATATTCTTCCAGTTGAAATGAAATCCTGTACTGACTTGAACTCTTTCTCTCATGGTGCAAACAATGTGATTGCGTTTTTCAATTTGAACTGTCTTGTAATATTATATTTTAACTGTAATATTTGATTGACCTGTACTTGATTGTGTGATAGAGATGATGCAATGTTTTTAGTGATTATTGATTATGTACCTGCAGATGGAAATTAGCTATTGTGTGTGTGTGTGTGTGTGTGTGTGTGTTGCAAAGCTGCTCCTGGGAGATCCCCATGAGGGGGATCTTTAATTTTAGGGTGAAGACTTGGTTAGGGTAAGTCTCCAGGAAGTGTGTGTATATATACCTCACTCTCTCGGGGTAATACTGAGCCATGTTCCACACCAGAGCGCCGCCCCAGTCGTGCCCCACCAGCGTGACCTGTGGCATCGCCTTCAGAAACACACGAAATAAAAGCTTATTTTTAAACTGCAATTTAATTTACTGTATTTTAAAAAGTGCTTCACTCAGTGTGTATTCACTCACCATTTTGTCCATAAATGTGATTAAATCCTGGAGAAAAAGCACGTTTTGTGGGGTTTAGTATCGTTCCTCGTAACATCGTTTCATATTATACTGAAGAGTAGTTTCTGAACCTAAATATTATTATAAATATCAAACAATCATTCCATTATTTTCCACATTAATGGTTTGGTGCATGTCTGAACATTTTCAAAAATGGTTCATTCGAGTTTCAGCCCTAAAAGAACAATAACATGAAGTGTGTGTGTGTGTGTGTGTGTGTGTGTGTGTGTGTGTCTACCTTGCAAAGCTGCTCCTGGGAGTACTCCTCGATGTCTGTCAGTGGTAAAAACAACGTTGAAATAAGTAGTTCTTGCTATCTATGTAGTTTATCATTGACTATACTTCTACGGTGGCCCTGAGGGTCAAAACATTTCAACTGTTTTGTGAATTATTTTAGTTGTTTTGATATGTTTCGGTGAGACGTGTAAAATGTGTTTTTTCTGTGAATTAATTTGCATTTTGATCATCGTTGTTGTGTTTTGACCTTCAGGGCCACCGTATTACGGCTGCATGTGCAGGTGGTTCACCTGGAGGCGCGGTGGACTCCCCGAACCCCTTCATGTCCAGAGCCAGAACCCTGAAGCCAGCGGCCGCCATCGCAGGGATCTGCAGCAGAGAGAGAAACACTGTTATGGGATGTACTATATGAAATGGTTGTTGTTGGAAAGATAGTGAGTGTCCTCTTCCAACGTGAGAGTAGCATGCTAACAAAGGTATCAACTGCAGCTGTGTACATGACAGGATGTGAGATTACCTAGAAGAGCATCAGGACTGTTTGAGGCAGATGATAGCTATGTGATTAACATGATGATTCAGCCTCTATGGAGAGAGACATCAAGCATGCTCATTTCTGACGTGGAGCTAATCTGAAGTAAACATTGAATACTGCTTTCTATCCCTCCATCTTGTGACTGTGTGACTCCCTCTCTTGGATATCAGCATGTGAAGGACACTGCTCAGGAACTAGTCTCTGTATGTGATGACTCCTTCTGGAGAGGATCACAGATGGATCCTGAAGCTGAAGCTCGAGCCGGGGACCAGGGAGATTTGTCTAACAATTGTACTTTATGAAAGGTTTCATGTTACCTGGAACCTCCAGGAGAACCAGCTCTCAGGGAAGCCGTGGCACAGCAGGACGGGCGGACCTGAGCCCATTTCAACAAAATGGGTCCTCACACCGGGCTGACACGTGAGAAACATTACCGTTAAACATACATGAAACATCACTGTGGTTTACTCTCTTCTTGAAGAGATGATTACCCTGATGGCAACGAATCCATGAGACACTTCCTCAGGGCTGCAGGAGGGCGGAGGACTCTCTGCTCCATCAGCCTGAAACACACATTCACTTTCACTAAAGCACAGGTCATCTCTAACAGACTTAACTCCTTGTCTGCCTGCGGGCTTACATTGCATATTTATGTTGTGTTTAAATATTCAAATGAGGCTTTATGTGATGCTACCTTTAAGTAATCTTTCTACAAATAGACAGAGATGCTAAAATAAATCAAAAAATGGACATGCTTTAGCCTGTCTCGCCGTAATCCACCCTGATGTGTCTTTATCTATCCATGCCCAGTTGTGTTTGTCCTTCCTATAAAGCAGAAAGGTAGAAACTGTCCACACCTGAACTCCTGTGAAGTGGGCCAGTTTCTTCAGAGCGTCGTCCAGGTTTTCCACCAAGATGGCCTTCATCCCCACTCCCTCTGCTGCCTTCACACCTTCCTCATCTGCATCCAGCCACACGGCCTGAGAGGAGACGGGCTGATCAAACTGTACAGACCGTCTGCACACGTTACTAACACTACCTTTTAGAAGGTGTTTATCTGGTGCATTCAGGCTTAGCTGCAGTCAGATGTGTTCTCTGTAGAAAGTTGCTTGTACACTGAGAAGGAAACGCTGTATGTTAAGGCTCACAGCGTTAAGACAGAAGACTTCGCGTTCCTGTTTCCCTGATTTTACAAGCTGGAAGTATTAGGCATGTTGTTGCATTAGCAAAGCTCCTCTTCCAAGTTGACAGTAAATATAGAAAGATGATCTAGGGCAGGGGGGTCAAACTCAATTTCATCACGGGCCACATCAGCATTATGGTTGCACTCAAATGGCCGGTTGTAACTTTAAGACTATATAAATATTTAATATATAATAATGTATTATATTACATTATTTCCTCTGCTTTGGATTATTATCGGATAGGGTAATAACTTCATAATTAACTACGTCTGAAAGCAGAAGTCTGGTGCAAATAATTGCAAGTCTCTTAAGTGATAATGTCACAAAATGATTTTAAAAGAAAAGCCAAATTCTGGAAGAACAAAAAACTAAAAGTGAAATTTTGGAGAGAAAAAAAGTGAATTCTGAGAAAAAAGTCAAATTCCAGATGCATTGTGGGACATGTAGTTTATGGACAACGTGCTTCTGAAAAGTAGCATGTAACCTTATAATAAACATATTATATTCTTTGCATGCTCTTATGGGGCCACATAAAGTGAATCGCGGGCCGGATTTGGCCCACGGGCCTTGAGTTTGACACGGACACCCCTGATCTAGGGTTAGGGCTGATGGATTACTGAACAGGTCTACAGGGACGGTTCTAGGGGGGTTCAGTGCCCCCCTAACACTGACCTCTGACCCCCCTGTGGCCCCCCTAACAATGAAAAGTTTTTTGTTTTTTTTAAATGTATATTTCCTGGAAACTCGGTTTGCCGAACACCGCAGGATTGTGTTGCTGTAATGTGAGATTGTGCAGACACCCTTATGTAAAGTAGAGATGTAACCGTTCAAATGCCTTTATGGTGTTAGTGCAAACATTGCTCTATAACTTAAGCTGAAGCTCACAGTAATAACTATAAGATCTATCTGAAATAAATAAGTGTACTGAGACAAATACCAATAACTGTATTGCATTGTTTTTCTTCTGCGCAATTACTTCATACTGTCTAGTTCTCTTTTTCGTCCTGCATTTATTGAGCCCCCCTCAGAAAATAACTGGCCCCCCCAGTCAAATTGGTCTAGAACCGCCACTGCTGCACACAGAGCCTCTTTTGAAGCTACTGCTTTATTCTTGGGATGTCACAAATAGACACAGAGAGGATAAACAACGTCTGTGAAGTAGTGAAGAAAAGACAAAAACGACATCAAAGAGACACACAACGGCCAAAGTGCTGCAGAGAGCTAAAACAAAAACCCTGCTGAACTCAATATTTAGTATAATTTCATGCCTTTAGCTATGCGCTGTTCACCTGTTGTGACGTCACTCCCAGGTGCTTCAGAGCGCACCTGAACGTGGCGGGCCTCGGGGACCATGTGACCTGAGCGACACGACTGGAGGACCAGGTCGAAACGGCCGCCAAGCAGCGAGAGCAGGTGGGCGGGGCCATCTCCGTCCGCGCTGTCATCCAGCCAGTGATTGGCCAGCACGGCTGTCAGTAACCCCTGATTGTTAGAAAAATATCTCTCGTCACCGGCTTGAGCTTCAAACCTCAGGATCCTCTCCAGAAGGAGTCATCACATACAGAGCATCACCTAGTTCCTGAGCAGTGTCCTTCACATGCTGATATCCAAGAGAGGGAGTTACACAGTCACAAGATGGAGGAATAGAAAGCAGTATTCAATGTTCACTTCAGATTAGCTCCACGTCAGAAATGAGCATGCTTGATGTCTCTCTCCATAGAGGCTGAATCATCATGTTAATCACATAGCTATCATCTGCCTCAAACAGTCCTGATGCTCTTCTGGGTAATCACACATCCTGTCATGAACACAGCTACAGTTGATACCTTTGTTAGCATGCTACTCTCATGTTGGAGGAGTACACTCAGTATTTTCCCAAACAGGTGTGTGTACAGGTGTTTGCAGATGTACCTCTGTGGTGCAGACGGGCAGCTGTCTGCAACACGGCTGTTGGGACGTCCATCATGGCCTCGTTGAGCTCCTTCAGCAGGCCTTTCACTGACCAATCAGACGGCAGAGACACACCACTGGACTTTGGCCTCCTTCACACACTCTGCCTCGAACGCTGGTATCAATCTATACACACACACACACACACACCACACAACACACACACACCACACACACACACACACACACACACAGTCCAATGAAAGGTAGATTATTGTGGAAGTTCATGACCTCCCGTCACCCACCTGAGAAAGGGTCATCTCGCCTCGCTCTGCACGGATCATGGCGCTGTCCCTTTTTGGACGCCACGCCGCACAGAAGAACCTCTGGAAACATGAAGATCAAAGATAATTATAAGGAGTGTTTTGGCGTGAATATGAGAGTGTGAAGGTGACCGTAAAATGGAGGTTAAACATACAGAAGCATTAGGTCACATATGAGAGTAGAAAACACTCTCCTAATGTGTTAATTTAATTATATGTTTATTTATTCCTCTTTAAATGTCCAAATACTATTTGACTGAATTAATCCTTTTAATGCCACTCCACAGACGGCTGGTCTAGTGTGTTTAACATCCAACATGATTAAAAACTGGTAATAAAAATCAATTGAAGCTGTAAATCTTCAGTGTTATAGTACCAGTGACCTTAGTTATATAACACAGCACAGTGCTAAGTTCAACATGTTTTAAGAGTAACCAGTTCAAACCCTACCGAATATTTGACTGCCTCCACTGACACATTAGAGTCAATGCAGACAAGCGCTAGTTTTAATAAAGACGTATTAACAACCAACTTCAACTTATCCATATCACTCTTTCGTACAAGAGTCTTAAAAACAAGAGTATTTAATCCACTCTCGTGCAGCAGCATCTGTTCCCACGGTGTGATCAGATTTTGCTCGGTGTCAGTGCAGACATGTGGGGGTAGAAGTCCGTCTCCTTACCCTGGCAGATTGTGCACCGCTCCTCTCAACGTTTGGAAAACTTCCAGAGGAGTGGAAGAGGCAGTAACTCCCCAGAAGTTAACACAGACGGCTTTTCTTCTCGGCCATCTTAACCTTTCTTAATGTCTGTGTGTTTCCGTCACAGAACGTGTTTCCTCTGCTGCTGCAGGGAGCTTCTGTTCGTGCTGGAGGGGAACGCTGCCCTCCTTTGTACACTGCCTACACACTCACTGCCTACACACTCACTACACACTTGACTACACACTCACTGACTACACATGGACTACACACTCACTGCCTACACCACTACTCCTACACTACTACTCACTTCCACACTCACTACACACTCACACACTGAACTACACTGACTACACACTCACTGACTACACACTCACTGCCTACACACTCACTGCCTACACACTCACTGACTACACACTCACTGACTACACACTCACTGCCTACACACTCACTGACTACACACTCACTACAACACTGACTACACACTCACTGCCTACACACTCACTACACACTCACTACACTGACTACACACTCACTGCCTACACACTCACTGCCTACACACTCACTGCCTACACACTCACTGCCCTACACACTCACTGACTACACACACTGACTACACACTCACTACACACTCACTGACTACACACTCACTACACACTCACTGACTACACACTGACTACACACTCACTGACTACACACTCACGCCTACACACTCACTGACTACACACTCACTGAACTACCATGACTACACACTCTGACTACACACCACTACTACACCTCACTACACACTCACACAACCTCACACTACTCACGATACACACTCACTGACTACCACTCACTGACTACACACTCACTGCCTACAACACTCACTGCCTACACACTCACTGACTACACACTCACTGACTACACACTACGACACACTCACTACACACTCACTGACTACACTCACTACACACTCACTGACTACACACTGACTACACACTCACTGACTACACTCACTGCCTACACACCACTGCCTACACACTCACTACACTACTACACACTCACTGCCACACACTCACGCCTACACACTCACTGACTACACCTCACACACACTCACTGACTACACCCTCACTGCCTACACACTCCTACACACTCACTGCCTACACACTCACTGCCTACACACTCACTGCCTACACACTCACTGCCTACACACTCACTGACCTACACACTCACTGCCTACCACTCACTGCCTACACACTCACTGTACACACTCACTGCTCACTGCCTACACACTCACTGCCTACACACTCACTGACACTCACTCACTGACACACTCACTGCCTACACACTCACTGCCTACACACTCACTACACTACACACTCACTGCCTACACACTCACTGCCTACACACTCACTGCCTACACACTCACTGACGACACACTCACTGACGACACACTCACTGCCTACACACTCACTGCCTACACACTCACTGCCTACACACTCACTGCCTACACACTCACTGCCTACACACACTGCCTACACACTCACTGACTACACACTCACTGCCTACACACTCACTGCCTACACAACTGCCTACACACTCACTGCCTACACACTCACTACACACTCACTACACACACTCACTGCCTACACACTCACTGCCTCCAACTACACTCACTACCTCACTCACTGCCTACACCACTCACTGCCTACACCTCACTGCCTACACACTCACTGACTACACACTCACTACACACTCACTGCCTACACACTCACTACACACTCACTACACACTGACTACACACTCACTGACTACACACTCACTGACGACACACTCACTAACTACACTCTCACTGACTACACACTCACTGACTACACACTCACTGACGACACACTCACTAACTACACACTCTCACTGACTACACACTCACTGACTACACACTCACTGACGACACACTCACTAACTACACACTCTCACTGACTACACACTCACTGACTACACACTCACTGCCTACACACTCACTACACACTGACTACACACTCACTGCCTACACACTCACTGACTACACACTCACTGCCTACACACTCACTACACACTGACTACACACTCACTGACTACACACTCACTGACGACACACTCACTACACACTCACGAGTACACTGACTATACACTCACTGACTACACACTCACTGACTACACACTCACTGACTACACATTCACTAGTACACTGACTACACACTCACTGACTACACACTCACTGACTACACACTCACTGACTACACACTCACTACACACTGACTAACACTCACTACACACTCACTACTCACTGACTACATCTCACTAACACTGACTACACACTGACTACACACTGACTACACACTGCCTACACACTGACTACACACTGACTACACACTGACTACACGCTGACTACACACTGACTACACACTGACTACACACTGACTACACACTGACTACACACTGACTACACACTGACTACACACACCACTCACTGACTCACACTCACTCACACACTCACTGACTACACACTCACTACACACTGACTAAACACTCACTACACACACTCACTACTCACTGACTACACTACATACTCACTACACACTGACTACACACTGACTACACACTCACTACACACTCACTACACACTGACTACACACTGACTAGTACACACTCACTACACACTGACTACACACTCACTACACTGACTAGTACACACTCACTACACACTCACTACACACTGACTACACACTCACTGACTACACACTCACTGACGACACACTCACTACACACTCACGAGTACACTGACTATACACTCACTGACTACACACTCACTGACTACACACTCACTGACTACACACTCACTGACTACACATTCACTAGTACACTGACTACACACTCACTGACTACACACTCACTGACTACACACTCACTACACACTGACTAAACACTCACTACACACTCACTACCCACTGACTACATACTCACTACATACACACTACTACTACACACTACTACACACACTACTACACACACTACTACACACTACTACACACTACTACACACACTACTACACACACTACTACACACTACTACACGCTGACTACACACTGACTACACACTGACTACACGCTGACTACACACTGACTACACACTGACTACACGCTGACTACAACACTCACTACACACTGACTTCACACTCACTTTGACACACTCACACAGCAGAAACGCCCCCAGCCCGCTCACCATGCAGAGCTGGGAAGTATTTACTAAAGTACATTTTGAGGTACTTTACTTGATTATTTCCATGCTATGCTACGGTCTACTTTTACTCCACTACATAATACTCTATTAGTATATAAGTACTTCTACTTTACTCAAGTACAAGATCTGAGTACTTTTACTCAAGTACAAGGTCTGAGTACTTCTACTTTTAAAATGTCAGCTCAACAACTTGATTGGTTTCTGGTCCAATAGGGACATCTTGTGGATATCAGAGGACGCTACGATCATTCAGAGTCCATGTGCATACAGGATGTGCGGATATGCATCAAAAGTGAAAGTAATACAAACCAGGGAGGATTCAGACATTGAGCTCGAGGCTCTACAGTTGGATTCATGAAAACGTCGACATCTTACCTCAGAGAGAAATCACTGAAGCTCTCTCTGTGCCACAGGTAAGTTTGATTGATTGAAAAGTTTATTATCAGCTTGTATATTGGGTACAGTACAGTACAGCTCAAAACATACAATTGTTAAGGGGATGCAGACCAGAGAAAGACTTTGGTCTTGTTTCCATCAGGGTCCCCCATTTCCAATTCATCATATCACTTAAGACATGTAAGACATATTTGACAAAAGATGGGTTTTTACAATTTACATACAGGTGGTTTTTTACATACAGATTTCTTATTTACAATTTTCATTTTAGATTTCGTTCTAATACATCCTAACCGGACATTTAAGACCAACCAAGTCTACAGATATACAGTTAGTAACAGAGTCTAAAATGCGAGTATATACATAGATGGGGGGGGGAGCTGTCCATTGTACGACAGGTTGAGATTTGTACCATTACCGGGGCCAGTTCTGCAATGCTCTCCCCCGAAGGTGCTCTTTAAGAGAGGCTTTGAAGGTAAGTATAGTTTTACTTTCCTTTACAGTTGTGGGAAGAGCGTTCCACCTCGATGTGGCATCATTGAGAAACGTGTATTCCCCCTTTGTGCCAAATCTGGGTTTCACATGATTTGGTTTAATAAATAAGAACAGGACACACAGTGTTTTAGCTATCATTCATATGAACAGAGCACACAGGCCTACCCCTGTGTTCCCGATATCATCGCACAAGGAATCATTAATGTAAATCAATCAATCAATCAATGTTTATTTATATAGCCCAATATCACAAATGTTACATTTGTCTCAGTGGACTTCACAGTTTGTACAAAATATCAGTATGACAATACGACACCCTCTGTCCTTAGACCCTCTGTCCTTAGACCCTCTGTCCTTAGACCCTCACATCGTACAAGGAAACACTTCCGAAGAAAACCCACAGTTTAAAGGGAAAATGGGAGAAACCTCAGGGAGAGCAACAGAGGAGGGATCCCTCTCCCAGGACGGACAGTCGTGCAATAGATGCCGTAAAGACAACACCTGTGGATGAGTCATTAGGTTTTTCAACTTGTATTACTTTAGTTTTTAACCTCATTCACCTCGTTTTAAGATGTCAGTGTGTTTAGTTTAACTTATTTCCCACTATGCTCAAAGTGTATCAAAAACATAGATATTATATATCTCAGGTATCAGAGCAGAGCATTCATCCAGCACCAACTTGTGAAAATGGCCCATAACGTTTGATTTGTGAAGAAATGTGATAAATTGATTTTGGTCACGTCCTGTCGAGGGTTAGGTCTTTGTTTGAAAGCAACTTCCGGATGTGACACAGTACTAACGGAAACATTAACCAACACGTTAACGGGCGGAACTCACATTATTAAATTATTCAAGTTAATGGGAGGTTAATGATGTCTTATTGTTTACCTGCTCGAAAAACACCCAAGAAGGTGGACGTCTCTCATTTATTTTGTAAGTATTTCAGAATGTTATATTTTTGTTGTGATTAAAGTTAGCTAACTGTGTAGCTTAAGCAATAGCATAAAGTTAACGGTTCTAATGACGTCACTGATGGATTTACAAACTGCCAAGCTAACAGTTACCTATTTATTTAAAAAGGAAATTATAATACTTAATACTCATAGTTTGTAAATGTGTACCTTGCTAAACGTTAAAGTAAAGATACTAGTTTGTACTTGTAACAGACACCTAACGGGTTTCTTTAACGGTTAAAACCCTCTTGATGCTCGGGCAATTTAGCTTAGACACATAGCTTTTTCGTTAGCAAGCATCTACATTTAAATTAACACAAAAAAAGAACCATAAAAGCTAATAAATGTAGGCTAATTAAATATATGACAACAAAAATATTATTTGTAACTAAGTATTTTTAGAATATGTTGTGTTTTTGTTGTGATAAGTTAGCTAACTGTGTAGCTGTAGGCAATTATAGCATAAAGTTAACGTTCTAATGACGTCACCGATGGATTTACAAACTGCCAAGCTAACAGTTACCTATTTATTTAAAGAGGAAATTATACTACTAATGAACTCATATGTGTAAATGTGTACTTGTATTTTAGGTTTACGGATAATAAGCGTTAAGTAAAGATACTAGTTTGTACTTGTAACAGGACAGCTAACGGTTTTCCTTAACAGTTTAAACCCTCGGTGCAATTTAGCTTAGACACATAGCTTTTCATTAGCAAGCATTTTTTTATTATAATAATTGTTTGATAATTATACAATGAGGTTTCTAACACCAAATTACTAATTACATACAGGTACAACTATAAGTATCCTCAAGTATTGTTGTATGAAAACACAAATGCCAGGTAAATATAAATATATAGTAATAATCCCTCATTGTAATTAAAATCGTGTCTAGTTTCATTAACAGAACCATGTCATAATAATGTTGTATATTTGCTTATTTACTAAAAACAGCATTGACCTGGACTGTCTTCAGAATCAGAATACCTTACATTTCACAGCTATTTAAATTTTTTACGGTACATACATATTGCACATGAGTAGTATTGCACAAACAGGAGTTTAATAGTCTATGTTATATGTGTGTTGTGGGGTCTACCAGGGCCGTGGTGATTGTACAGCCTGACCGCTGCAGGAAGGAAGGACCTGCAGTTTCTCTCTCTCTCTCCCTGTGAGGCATCGCGGGACAGCAGCCTGTCGCTGAAGGAGTTGCACGGTGATGACAGGGTGTCCTGGAGGGGGGACGACACATTGTCCACCACCTCTACAGTGTCTCCCCAGGACAGAGCTTATGGTTTGGTTAGTGTACATTTCTGAAATAATATTCCCTCAAATGACATTGTAGGGTTTTGTTGTTATCTGAAAAACATGCACAAGAGGTAAAAGTACTTTTTAGTATTTTTCTCAGGCTGCTTTGACTCGATTATATTTGACTGATTCTTTGTTTGCTGTTTTTGTCATCAGGAACAATCATGTATTAAAGGCTCTCAACATCTGATGAAGTCTTTCATCAGTGTGGACCTAAAGGCCTCAGTGTAAGTGTCTCTGATATACAGCTCGCATGTTGGTGAATGTATGGATGATTATATGTTCAGAGACTTGTATGTTAGAACATTTCAAGTGTTGACTGGTGGTGAAAAAGCATCTTACGTTTTGACTAGTACTGTTCACACTGGGACAAAACAGCTTTTGTTTGCATTAGCACGTTTACTGACACAATAACAACTTGTTGGCATGAATTCAATATTTTGTGTGAGTTACTTCATTTTCATACGTGCAAAAGAGTTGTGATGAAAGAGTTGTAACCATTGCACATAGAGTTAAGAGAAGGTCAAGACTGTTTAAAGAAGTGAGCCAATGAGAAAAACGGTATCATTGACGCCAGATCCTCCTCCCCTGCTCTTCTTATCTGCCCTGAATTTATTTTATTCCTTTTAGATCTACAGATTTATGTTAGTTTTTGGATGTTAACATAAGAGTTCATATTCAATTTCATTCAACCATTCTTTTGTTCTCTAGATCATTGAAGTTGAAGCAGAAGACACCGAAGTAATGAAACATGGCTTCTACAACACAGTCAGCTGTAGAGTACGTCAGGAGGGCCAGAACCCATCTTGTGAACAAATTAAAGAATCAGTCAGTGATTCTAGAGAACTTGAATCAGCAAGGAGTATTACGTGATGAAGAGGTCTGCATAATACAAGCAGAAGGGAATGACTACGATAAAAACAGAAAACTTCTAGACTTTGTAACCAATAAGGGGGAAAGCCAGCTATATATTCCTCGAAATTATTGACATGACGAGGGAAGAGGACCCTGGGGGGGATATCCCGTCTCCCTGAGAAACAGACTGTAGCTTCCGCTGAGAGCAAGACGTTCGACCTGCACCACTGGATCAGCTGCTTCGCTTTCAAGGAAGACCCACAAATGGGAATAAACAACCAACAAGGTATGTAATATAGTATAACTAATAAGAAAGTGTGTCACGTCTTCATTGCTGATGTTTGATGGTCTGTGTCATCTGGAAATATTCATCCACTATTTAGTATGAGGGTACATCTGCAATTTACAATATTTATTTACTTACTCACTGTTGTTTTTATTTTAGGTCCAACACCGTGCCACCGTTACCAGGCAAAGTTGAAGTCAAAAGCACAAAAAATATCAAAAGAGTTTGGACGGCAAACAAAGGTCTGTTTGAAGAAAACAACAAGCTGATCTGTCGTACATGCCACTTGTGTTGGACACACAAGGAAGTGTTTCTCCCTCTAAAATAAAGAAATTTAAGAGCAAGAAAAGCAATGACCGTTCTAAAAAGCTAGGGACTACATCCCTAGGGACAAAGCAGACAGTTCTCCCAGTGACCTGCTTAAAACAGATAAGAACATACTCTTGGTTGGTAAGTCTGGGATTGGAAAGACAGCACTCACTCATGAAATGTTAAAACTCTGGACAGAAAAAGATGACAAGAGCTAAACTACATGTTTTACTTTGACATGAGAAAAATATCCAACATCAAGAGCCTGGAGGACCTTCTTTTCAATGAGTTCAGTGAGCCAGATGAAGGCAAAGACGAGGTCTTACAGGACATAAAGAATAACTCTGACAAAGTTACACTTATTTTGATGGAATCACAGACTGTCTTACCAGTAGTGCAGAACTTGTAAAAAAGATTTGCTACAGACTCCAAGGTCGTTTGACTTGCAGACCAGATGACGAAGAACCTTCCTTCTGAGGACTTTCTCAGAGTGGAAGTGAAAGGCTTTAGTGAGCAGACCATAAAAACATACATATCTGCTGATGCTACGAAAGAAAGGAGAGGGTTTTGAGCAACTTGGAGTTGTTAACGCTTTGCCATGTACCGATGTATGCACTGATGGTGGCTGCATGCTTTACATTCGAGATCAGAGACTTTCAAAAGCCTTGCTGTATAACTGATATCTACATCAACATTTTCCGTTTTTGCCTTGAAAGAAACGGCAACACACAAATACATAGAGCCTTCATCGAAAGCAAGAGTAAGGAGATACTGTCTTTGGCTGAGGTTGCTTTTCGTGCAACTGAAGAAAACGGTGAACTTGACACTACGTCCATTTGAGACAGCTGTGTCCTCTCCTTGCTCAAACACTTGTATCAAAGTCGCCCCTACTGAGAGAATAACCACTTATGCATTTCTCCATTACACAATGCAGGAGTTTTTTGCAGCACTGTGGCTCTTGAAGAATCCAGATTTAATCAGTAATGTTTTTCAGCAATGCGTCACTGAGGAGAAGAAGCACATGAAACATCTGATCCCTTACATGTGTAGATTGTTGACTAGAAGAGCCCTAGTTTGATGGAGTGTCTGATTCCTCCTGAGGAGCTCAAGAATACATCAAACGGGTTCTGCAAGGAAGTGATATCCACATTCCTTCTGAGTCTGTGTGGAAACGATGAGCCTGATACTGAGGACAGTGGGCACATACTGTTCCTATGCCAGTGCTTGTATGAGTCCCAGTGTCCTGAAGCATGCATCGACCTTCTGGAAAAACTGGACTATCGTCTTGACCTCAGTGGAGAGAGTCTCGATCCTTACCCCTGCTGTGCTGTGGCCTACGTGATCACTCAGTCAAGGAGAGGAAAATATGGCTGAACCTTGAGGACGTCACAATATCACAACACGGAATGAGACCACTATTAGGATGCCTTCAAAATGTCCAATGGTATGGATGAGCAGTTGCTATTACTGCTAGGATTATAACTCATTTCATTTGGTAGAATGAAATTGTTCAAAGTTGTAACCTTTAATATATATATTATATAATATATACAGAAGTAATGAGAAAGTGATAGCTGATTATTCTTCCTATTGCAGGTGTGATTCTCTGCCACGGCAGCTGTGGGAGATCTTCCTTCTCAGCAAAGGGGAGATGGACTACATCACCTTACTTGGCCTTGATGGAAATCAGTTGCACCTTCCAGTGGAGGGGGACAGAAAGCTGTTGAAAGAGCAGGGACAGTCCTGCAGAAGATACGTTTGAAGGTTAAAATCTGCCTCCACTGGAGAAAGGAGAACCCTGACGGCCACAGTCTGTGTGAGACTCTGCCAGAGGCTCTGCCCTACGTCAGCTCCCTCAGGTATGTAGCTTGTGTTTCTGTGTGGTGGGCATTCACCCCCCCCTACGACACACGTACACATCTTGAGCTTCCAACTTCACTGGAATTTATTTAAACATTATAATTTATAAAACTGCATCTTCTTATTTAACAAAACTAAATGCATAATAAGTGACGAATCACCTTCACAGTGGAATTATTGAAAGTCTAACTGTGTAATACTTAGTGTTGGGGATGGTTTGGATTTTAGAGATTCCGGTTCAGATTTTGGTTCTTTGAGGGTAAAAACAAGTCACGTGCCAATTTAACAGATAAAGAAAAATTGTTTTTATGAACCTTTAGTGAAATAGCGGAAACGGTGGTCAAACAACATAGGATCAAACTTTGAATAGGTTTCATTACGATAAAGTTGACGGGCGTTTAGCGAGCAGCAGTGGCGTGTACCGAGAGGAAGAGATGCTGATGTGCATTGATCAGCTCACTAAACCAGCTCCCGGAGAGACAGAAAGGGAACCTGAACCGTTTCTTTACAAAAAATAGACCTTTAACCAGAACATCTTTTCAGTGACTGATATTTTCAAATCGTCATTGCAGCTGTGAGCTCAAGCATGCCGCATTAATTTGCCTGGTCGCGCCAATAAAACAACAAGCACTGCATCAGTGTTGTGTTTAGAAACAGGCGGCTCTTTGTTTCAGTTGAATCTGAACTTTGATCTCTTATGTTGACATCCAGAATTGTACTCTCAGAAATTCTTCAACAGCTGTGGAGAATTAAATATTGCAATTGCATTTGATATTTAATATTAGCACAGTGTTAACAGCTGTAACTTTGTTTTACATTTAAAGTGTATTCAGTTCTATAGTACATGCAATGACACATGTGTTTGTTATCATGCAGCTTCAGGAGGACCTACGGAGGTCCAGGATTACAGGACCAGGAGCGATGCTATGAGAAACTGAAGAGAGAAGAAAAGCAGCTGTTTCTGGATTTATGCCTGAAAGCAGCTACTCCCATTCAAGGAGAAAGCGTTCACAATGAAGTGAACAACCTCATCTCTCTGTTTTCCTTTAACACTGACTTGCATAACATCCTTCTGGATTTTTATCAACATGTCAAAACTCAAGAGAGTTCAGCTGTCATTCAAAAACTGAAGCCATTTTTCCAGTCAGCTCCTGCAGTCTGGACCATAGACCTCTCAAAGAGAAAGACCTCCATCCTGCTGGAAGTGCTGAGACTCCAACCAGAGAAGAAACAAGTGAGGCTGAGAGGCCGCTCAGAGGAAGAGAGTGGAGTGAGGACTTTGCTGCAGTGTCTGCCTTATATCTCACAGCTCAGGTCAGTCAGACAGATCATGTACATGTATTAATATTGTGTATATTTATTCAGATTCTGAAATATAAATAAACTGATAATCGACAGTGTTTCAAAAAAGACATTATTGTCATTCACAAATAAACATGATTTAGATAAAGCTGAATCTAGTCAGTATCACTTATCACAGTCTCCTTTTGTTTGGAATAATGAAATAATGTGAATCATCAAAAGAATAATGTTGCTCTGATACAACAAGAGAGTCCTGATAATACCTCCTCATACTGGAGCTATCAGAATAAAGTATATTTGGGATTAACTGTTATAGACTTAGGAGCTGATTGATAGATTTATTATCCGGCCAAAATATTGCTTTCAGTCAATAAATGAATTGTAACTGAGCGGGATGTTTGAACAATGATTGGTTAAGACGACTGAATGAGGGGATTTTACCCAAGTGGCTTATTAGCCATTTTCAAAAAGACTCTGTGATCAGGAAGTGCAAAGGTTCTCACTATGAAGAGATGATTATGTAAAAGAAGCGCTGTTTAATTTTCATGGAGTTTTAAATAATGATAGATGTTAAAATGTGTGATCCAGTATTTACAGCTTTTCTGCTGAGTGGTGAAAAATGTTTTGGTAAAGTTCCCCTTGTTGGTTTAGGAGTGGTTTTCCAGTCTAAACGACATCCTTTAATACAGAGCTGAGGAAACACCTTTGAAATCTGACTCTTGGTTCATTAAACATTTTGTTAAGTATCTAATTTCCTAAAGTTCTTCAAAGACTCACTTACAGCCCCGTTAACAGCATGTTTACTTTAATGTTGAATTCATTAATTTTACTAAATGATTCCCATTAACGGCACTTGTAAGCTTTTAGCCAATACACTCCTCATCAGTAAAGCATGGCTCTGGATGTACTGTTGACATCATCTGATAACAACAGGTTCAACCTTACATCAATACAAATAAATACAAATCCCACATTTTGATCAATAAACTACATTTTATCTTAATTCTTGTTCCAGTTCCTGGTTTGGAGACTCAGATGAACTCCAGTTCTTTGGGACTCTGTTCTGTGCAGCAGAGAGAGAGAGAGAGCAGCAGACAGAGAGAAGACACTGCAGCTGTTATCATCAGTGTGCACATATCCTACATTCCCTCTTTCTGTTGAACGGGGTTATCATGGAGAATATCAGGGTGGTTTCCTGCTGGATCTGGCCTCCCACCTGAAGGACTATGAGACTGAAACAGGTCTGAGTGTCCTTCCATCGTTACAGTCTGTTCTCCAGTCAGCTCCTGCAGTCTGGACCATAGACCTCTCAGAGAGAAAGACCTCCATCCTGCTGGAAGTGCTGAGACTCCAACCAGAGAAGAAACAAGTGAGGCTGACAGGCTTCTCAGAGGAAGGGAGTGAAGTGAGGACTTTGCTGCAGTGTCTGCCTTATATCTCACAGCTCAGGTCAGTCAGACAGATCATGTACATGTATTAATATTGTGTATATTTATTCAGATTCTGAAATATAAATAAACTGATAATCGACAGTGTTTCAAAAAAGACATTATTGTCATTCACAAATAAACATGATTTAGATAAAGCTGAATCTAATCAGTATCACTTATCACAGTCTCCTTTTGTTTGGAATAATGAAATAATGTGAATCATCAAAAGAATAATGTTGCTCTGATACAACAAGAGAGTCCTGATAATACCTCCTCATACTGGAGCTATCAGAATAAAGTATATTTGGGATTAACTGTTATAGACTTAGGAGCTGATTGATAGATTTATTATCCGGCCAAAATATTGCTTTCAGTCAATAAATGAATTGTAACTGAGCGGGATGTTTGAACAATGATTGGTTAAGACGACTGAATGAGGGGATTTTACCCAAGTGGCTTATTAGCCATTTTCAAAAAGACTCTGTGATCAGGAAGTGCAAAGGTTCTCACTATGAAGAGATGATTATGTAAAAGAAGCGCTGTTTAATTTTCATGGAGTTTTAAATAATGATAGATGTTAAAATGTGTGATCCAGTATTTACAGCTTTTCTGCTGAGTGGTGAAAAATGTTTTGGTAAAGTTCCCCTTGTTGGTTTAGGAGTGGTTTTCCAGTCTAAACGACATCCTTTAATACAGAGCTGAGGAAACACCTTTGAAATCTGACTCTTGGTTCATTAAACATTTTGTTAAGTATCTAATTTCCTAAAGTTCTTCAAAGACTCACTTACAGCCCCGTTAACAGCATGTTTACTTTAATGTTCAATTCATTAATTTTACGAAATGATTCCCATTAACGGCACTTGTAAGCTTTTAGCCAATACACTCCTCATCAGTAAAGCATGGCTCTGGATGTACTGTTGACATCATCTGATAACAACAGGTTCAACCTTACATCAATACAAAAAATACAAATCCCACATTTTGATCAATAAACTACATTTTATCTTAATTCTTGTTCCAGTTCCTGGTTTGGAGACTCAGATGGAGTCCAGTTCTTTGGGACTCTGTTCTGTGCAGCAGCAGAGAGAGAGCAGCAGACAGGAGAGAAGACACTGCAGCTGTTATCATCAGTGTGCACATATCCTACATTCCCTCTTCCTGATGAATGGGGTTATCATGGAGAATATCAGGGTGGTTTCCTGCTGGATCTGGCCTCCCACCTGAAGGACTATGAGACTGAAACAGGCCTGAGTGTCCTTCCATCGTTACAGTCTGTTCTCCAGTCAGCTCCTGCAGTCTGGACCATAGACCTCTCAGAGAGAAAGACCTCCATCCTGCTGGAAGTGCTGAGACTCCAACCAGAGAAGAAACAACTGGAGCTGACAGGCTGCTCAGAGGAAGAGAGTGGAGTGAGGACGTTCCTGCAGTGTCTGCCTCATATCTCACAGCTCAGGTTGGTGGGACCATTACTGTTTATTTTATGATGTTGATTTCGTGGATTTCTTAAGAAATGCAAAAACTAACGACATGTGATTATAGGCAGTGTTTCAGGAAGAGACAATAGTCCTTCACTTCTGAACCTGATGTAGAGGAATAGCATTTCCCAGTTCAGTCATTATTTTAAACCAGTTAGAGAATAATGACCTGATGTGAATCATAAGGAGAGAACTTAAGCTCTGAGACAGCAGCTCCATCATGATCATGCCTCATTCAGAAATAAAGACACATACAAACACAAATAAACTTGCTGATTAAACTGCTATCAGCTTTTTAACATATCTCTGCAGCTTATCAATAATCAGTTGTTACAAAAACAAATGTTATTGCACAGATAGAAGAGGTTGCATCTCTTTTAATTTAAATACAGAGCAATTCAAAGAATAAAGGCACAACAAGTAATACTCCATGTATCTACCTCTTTAACGGATACTAGCTTCAACTTTACTGACTCTAATGAAACCTCTAAAGACTGTATGGTGAGCTTTAAATACAGATTTCAGACTCATGAACGATCATAACTTCTAGTCATCAGAGACAGAGGAGGTGTTACTAAACTCTGATTCACATCTGTATTATCTCAGGAGCAAAGTGAAGAGTTTCACGATGTCATGTTCTCTGCTACTTGATAGTGACTCTAGATGTTGATGTTCCACTGTTTACATTATTACATTGGGAATATCATTCTACAAACAAAACTCATTCACAAAGTAAAATCCCCTCAGGTGAACAGAATCCTGGAAGCAAATAAGAAGTGATTTGAGGAACAGATTAGTGTCTGTGTTGTGAGTCAGCAGAAGAGCTAAGTGATGACACATGTGGGAAAAGGTTCATTTACTGAAGCTTTCCAAAATCCAAATATGATCCTTTTAACGGCAAAGTTCCTTCAATATGAGGTTGATTGACTTTACTGTGTTCTGCTCACTTGCAGGTTTTTGTAGACATTTGAAACGCTCCTATCAGAGTCTTTCTCTGCTGTTGACATCATCTGATAACAAACTGTTCAATTCTAGTTTCAGTTCCTGGTTTGAGACTCAGGTGGAGTCAGTTCTTTGGGACTCTGTTCTGTGCAGCAGCAGAGAGAGAGCAGCAGACAGGAGAGAAGACACTGAGCTGTTATCATCAGTGTGCACATATCCAACATTCCCTCTTTCTGATGATGATGATGATGATAGGATGATGGAAAATATCAGTGTGGTTTCTGCTGGATCTGTACTCCCACCTGAAGGACTATGAGACTAAAACAGGCCTGAGTGTCCTTCCATCATTACAGTCTGTTCTCCAGTCAGCTCCTGCAGTCTGGTCCATAGACCTCTCAGAGAGAAAGACCTCCATCCTGCTGGAAGTGCTGAGACTCCAACCAGAGAGAGAAACAAGTGAGCTGAGAGGCTGCTCAGAGGAAGAGAGTGAAGTGAGGACGTTCCTGCAGTGTCTGCCTCATATCTCACAGCTCAGGTGGGACCATTACTGTTTATTTTATGATGTTGATTTTTCTTCGTGGATTTCTTAAGAAAGCAAAAACTAACGACATGTGATTAGGCAGTGTTTCAGGAAGAGACAATAGTCCTTCACTTCTGAACCTGATGTAGAGGAATAGCATTTCCCAGTTCAGTCATTATTTTAAACCAGTTAGAGAATAATGATGATGTGAATCATAAGGAGAGAACTTAAGCTCTGAGACAGCACCTCCGTCATGATCATGCCTCATTCAGAAATAAAGACACATACAAACACAAATAAACTTGCTGATTAAACTGCTATCAGCTTTTAACATATCTCTGCAGCTTATCAATAATCAGTTGTTAAAAAGAAATGTTATTGCACAGATAGAAGAGGTTGCATCTCTTAATTTAAATAAGAGCAATTCAAAGAATAAAGGCACAACAAGTAATACTCCATGTATCTACCTCTTTAACAGATACTAGCTTCAACTTTACTGACTCTAATGAAACTCTAAAGACTGTATGGTGAGCTTTAAATACAGATTTCAGACACATGAACGATCTAACTTCTAGTCATCAGAGACAGAGGAGGTGTTACTAAACTCTGATTCACATCTGTATTATCTCAGGAGCAAAGTGAAGAGTTTCACGATGTGATGTTCTCTGCTACTTGATAGTGACTCTAGATGTTGTTGTTCCACTTTTTACATTATTACATTGGGATATCATTCTACAAACAAAACATTCACAAAGTAAAATCCCCTCAGGTGAACAGAATCCCTGGAAGCAAATAAGAAGTGATTTGAGGAACAGCATTAGTGTCTGTGTTGTGAGTCAGCAGAAGAGCTAAGTGATGACACATGTGGGAAAAGGTTCATTTACTGAAACGCTTTCCAAAATCCAAATCTGATCCTTTTAACGGCAAAGTTCCTTCAATATGAGGTTGATTGACTTTACTGTGTTCTGCTCACTTGCAGGTTTTGTAGACATTTGAAACACTCCTATCAGAGTCTTTCTCTGCTGTTGACATCATCTGATAACAAACTGTTCAATTCTGTTTCAGTTCTGGTTTGAGTCTCACGTGGAGTCAAGTTCTTTGGGACTCTGTTCTGTGCAGCAGCAGAGAGAGAGCAGCAGACAGGAGAGAAGACACTGGAGCTGTTATCATCAGTGTGCACATATCCAACATTCCCTCTTTCTGTTGACTAATCATGGAAAATATCAGTGTGGTTTCCTGCTGGATCTGTACTCCCACCTGAAGGACTATGAGACTGAAACAGGCCTGAGTGTCCTTCCATCTTACAGTCTGTTCTCCAGTCAGCTCCTGCAGTCTGGACCATATACCTCTCAGAGAGAAAGACCTCCATCCTGCTGGAAGTGCTGAGACTCCAACCAGAGAAGAAACAAGTGAGCTGAGAGGCTGCTAGATGAAGAGAGTGAAGTGAGGACTTTGCTGCAGTGTCTGCCTATATCTCACAGCTCAGGTCAGTCAGACTCTATATTCATAATATTAAATGGTTCCTCGAAAGGTTCATTAAAAAGATCTAGTAAAAATCAACAGCACTTGGAAGCAGTTGATTAACTGAAATGTAAAATGTATTCTGTAGATAAATAATTTTTCTGTTTAGTATTTAATTAGCACAACAGACAGAGCAATGCTTTATCACATGAATACCACACGTGCACTTAAACTATTTCATTCTAAAGACCTTGCGATAAGATGGTTGGCAGTGCAGCATTTATTGTACTTGAGCTTTGCCTTCTCACTGTTCTTCCATATGTGTTTCAGCTGTGGTCCAGAGTTCTTCCAGAGAGTGTGTACGCTCATCTCTGTCAGATCCAGAGAGGAGGCTGAGAGGTTGGCCTCTCTGCTGCAGCTCTCAGGGTTCACCCTGCTGCTATCAGGAGAGTTACCCAGGAAAACCTGCCTGTCTGTGGGGAGAGTTCTCCAGCTGTGTGGCTCTAATGTGGATCTCATCCTCAAACCCAGAAAGATGTCTGTCAAGGGAGCCTTTGCTCTCTTTAGACGAACAACACAACTACACAGTCTCAAGTGCGCATTTAAACAGTTACTCTTTCATTGTTATCATGCCATGTTTTGAATGTTCAGTTGGGGATAAAGGTAAATGATGGTGCAATTCTCTTTCTTGGTTTCCAGGCTTTCTAACGACATGGCCTTGCTGCTGGGTGGCTGGGTGAGGAGATGGGGAGTGGTCTGTCAGGTGACTGTTGAAGAGCTTTCTCTCTCCCCTCAGACCGCCCAACCATCACACAGAGTGTTGTTGAAGGTTGTCAGTAGCTTGGCTTCCCTGCTGAGATACTGGGCAGTGAGACAGTTAGACCTGACTGAGGTCTGTGTTCCTGCTCTGGGTCTCACACCACTGCTGCTCCATGATGGCCCTCTCAAAATCAAGTACAGTCTCTCTGAAGCCTCATAAACTCACAATGATTAATGCAGATGATACCAATGTTCACATATATTCATACACTGTTTCCTGCAGACTGAGTGAGAAGAATGTCCAGCAGCTCTCCCTGCTCCATGAACTCCAGGACCAGGACTTGACCTGGTCCTTCTTGAGTAAGTTAGGAGGAGACCTGACCTCCTTCTCTCTGAACTGGGAGCTTCTCCACCTTCTACTGCAGCATCCATCAGCTCAGACCCTCACTGTGAACATGAGGAAGAACCTTTTCTTACAGGAGAACACACACGTCTGCTTCCCTACCTGGACAGGATTGTGTTTAAAAGGTCAATAGAGTCGTTTATCCTGTTTTCTCATTTAAATATATTTGTTACTTCTTTCACTAAAGTGTGTTCATTCAAACTCTTTCAGGCCCTGTCCCAGCTTTGTGTTGACTGCTATCAGGGAGATTTACAAAGCTCGAGCCAGTTCCATTATACCCAGCTTACTGAGGTCCTTGGGTCATGTGATCAACCTGACCTGCAGAGAGATGTCACCAATGGACTGTGCTGCTCTGCTCTACACCCTCGCACACAGTGATGGAGTCAAACTGAACCTCCTGTGGACCTCCATACCAGCATGGAAAATAGAGTCCATCCTCTTGACCCTGGACAAAGTTTCTCAGCTCAGGTCAAATAGTTTAAACGTATTTATCTCGGCCCAGCTGTGCTTTACCATCCGTCAAACACCAATATTAGTGAATGGAAACAGCAGGGTGGAACGGCACAACACTTTCAGCATCCATCAAAGCCAAACCAACAGCAATAAAAACAAGCATACATGTTTCTTCTTAGCTGGACATCTGTTTCCAACCTTTTTGATCTGTTGTTAATGTGATATGCACTATGTTCTTATTACTGAGAGAAATGAAGGACAAAACTGCTATAAGACCCCGGTTGATGAGAAACATAATTATAATTTAAAAACATTTTCTCAGTCAATGAAGCTTTATGGATAAGTGGTTTGTTTAACTGTTAATGAATGTTCTCCCAGTGTTGACAGGACCTGCTGCTGAGGTTGGTCCACAGCTGCGCTGCCTCTGATGCCCAGCAGGGGGCCGCAGAGTCTCTGCTCAGGACTGTGCAGCACAGGCTGGATCTGTCCTGCTCCTCCTGTGTGGAGCTGCCAGATGAAGATCAGAGGGACACTCTCCTCCGTCTGACGGCTGGAGACTACAGGGCCGTCTCCAGCATCCTGAGACGCAGCAGACGGGACATACAGCTCATCCTGCAGGACTGTGAGGTTCAGGACAGCGGATTAGAACTGCTGTTTCCTGTCTTACACAAAGTTCAAACTCAGGTAGACCACTAACACTAAACCAGAGAAGAAGCTTTTTATACAAGTTTCTGCATCACATCAGTTTGCTCTGTTTTCCTGTTCAGAGCCAGTAAAGCTGTCCTCCCCAGCTGGTGTCCCTGGTTCCTGTGAACAGTGAGAGGGACACAGTGGGACGGGCACTGTCCCTCTGCAAAGCCCTGGAGGGAGAGCTGGACCTCAGTCACAGCTCACTGGATCAGAGGGCCTGTGCAGCCTTGGCCCTGATGCTGGACTCTCTGAAGAGCTGACAGAGCTGGACCTCAGTCACTGTCAGCTCACTGACCAGCTGCTGCTCACACTCAGCGCGCAGCTGCACAAAGTGCAAGTCCTCGAGTGAGTGGCAAAGGTGTTCATGTGGAAAATAGGTTTTTAGTGGAGGTAATCTTTAGTTTGGGGTGTGAATCTCTCTGTGTCGGACCATCTGATTCAGGGCTTTGTTGGCTGAAGCCTGTTGTATCAGTCTGAAGATACGCTGTGATCAGAACTCAGGCAGTCATACGGCGCAGGGTTTCCGCTAGGATCTTTTCTCGCCGGTCAAATGTCCGAACAGAATTTATTTTACCGGACACATTTGAAACTCACCGGTCATGTTTCAATAATAATAATAAGAATTGTGGAGCAGAGTTTCCGTTAGCAGGTAATTACCGGACTAGGACCGGATATGCTGATGTTTAAAACTCAGTTAATGGGAGTCATTTTTATATTGCTTCAGTTTATAATCGTAACAGATCGAAAAATTCAGATTCATTTTTCAATTAATGATTCCAAACAACATCATTATTACATTCAAAGAAACTACTTGTAGTAGATGAAGTACATTATTCAAAAGTTTACATTAACTTTGAATAATAACACGGGAGAAACGGATCCTCTCTTTCCTCCTCCCTCCTCTCTCTCTCTCTCTCTCTCTCATCTCTCTCTCTCTCTCCTCTCTCCTCTCTCTCTCTCTCTCTCTCTCTCTCTCTCTCTCTCTCTCTCTCCCTCTCTCTCCTCCCTCTCTCTCCCTCCCTCTCTCTCTCTCTCTGGGGGGCTTCAAGTGGGCGGGGGCTTCAGGTCAGACTCAGCAGACTCAGCAGCTGATCTGATCTCTCTCTCGCGTTTATGTCCATATGGATCAGACCCAGCTCTCCTGATCGGCCTATAGAGAGCGCCGATCAAACTATTAAGAGTGAATATCGGCCGATAATGATCGATCGGAGCATCGGACATTTTGGACCGACAGATTTTGAATTTTACCGGTTTTTATTCAATTTGACCAGCTAACAACCACATAATGACAAACAATACATCATGTTTGTTTGGGACTGTACCTATACTGCCCCAGCCGATGTATTACATTACTAAAGTTCCTGTGTTGTGTTACAGTCTGAGCCACAACAACATCACTGATGCTTCGACTGACCTCTTACTCCAACTGGTCTCCACCAACCCCCTCCATTCACACTGTGCAGTGAGAAAACCATAATTACTGCACCATTTGTACTCGTAGGCTGACAGAGGCATCATTATAAAACTGCTATTCAGCGTATTGTTCTGTCTGACTGATGTCCTGCTCTGCTTTATGGATTTCTCTAGACTGTTCGGGAACAAAATTGTGACAGGACATCCTTTGAGAAAGACAAGAAGTTTGAAATATGGGTGACCCTCCGTCAGTGTGGGGGGAATCTGCCAATCAGGGAATAACTGATCTACCTCTAAACGATCATTACATACTGACTCGGTGTATGATGGGATCCGTTTACATAGAGGCCATGACTTTTTGTTCTGGAGGTACTATAGATTATTCATTTATGGTACGCATATTTATTATCCTCCTAATTGAACACGGTTAAATTATTTGTGTGATAATCTGCAAGGGGATCAAGGACCGTTAAATGCAAATCAATTTTTATCTTTTATATAATGTCTATTTCTGGATTAGCTTTTTGATATTCTTACTCACTGTTGAAATAAACCTACCATTCAAAGGACAGACTGTTCATACCTTGTGGGCAAAGTTAGAAAAACTGCAAGGGATCAAATCATGATTTCCTTCACTGCATATAGATGATGTGTTATACTCTGATTGCCTTGTACCCGTTCAATAGTATCTGTAGTCCTATGTGTTTAACAGAGACATGTTGAGGATTTACATTTCAGGAAGGGCAAAAGGTGGATTTGCAAATGGTTAAAGAACTGGGGTTTAATGGGTTAATGATGGGATGTTTAGATAATGACAGAAGGAAATGATGGGTGGGACCAGGTGGATATTCTCTCTACTCAATGTGACTGTGAGCAGAACCTCTGAGGATCAAGCTGCTCTGCTCCTGCTTTTCAGATCCATCTCAATTATTATTCTTTTTTACTTTATTAAATATAACAAAAGACAAACTTTGTCCATGACTCATGTATCAGTTTCTCTTAAGGGAATTAGAATTTCCTCAAAAAGGCCAGAACTGTTATTTCAAAATATGAATTCTTGTTTTTAGTACTTTTGATAAGTGTCTTTGTGTGAGCAATGCATTCTGGGTTTAGTGTAGGGCTGCGCACAGTGACAGAGCTCACAGCTTTACTGCCTGGTCTCTTTATTGAAACACACTATTTATTGTGACCTGCCGTAAACTGTGTTCTTGACCTCTGGTGCAACATATGCTAATCAGTTACACAAAACTACATCGTATTAAAATGATGTGCAACGTTTTAGGACACATTTAATATGTTCTGTAAATAACATGTCGTAAAGTGTACTTCGGTAAATCTAATATATCCATAACACTTGTTTTATGCAGCCACAGTTCCAGCTGGTACATGTTGGCATGTTTTGTTTTGTTGGTGAAACAAGCTCAGCTGTTTTTCCAAAATCCATCTTTTTCAATATACGATCTTTGACGGGTCTGAACAGGTGCATTGTGGGAAGCCCTCTCTGACGCTGTCTGTGTATTTCGTGACATCTAACGCCACTTCTCTCTCCAAGTGCACGCTAAAATGCATTCTGAGTCCCACCTGAACTAGGTTATTAACTGGAAGTCAGCCTTTCCTCCACGCAGCGTTCAGGACGGGCTGCAGCATGGAGGCTGGTGAAGGTGAGCTGTCTGTCTGCGGCTAGCTTTGCAGGCTAACGTTATTCCTCATCTGCAGGATTCTGTGTGTGTATTCAAACATGCTTATTATCAGGGAGAAGATGACGTCAGCTAATAAATCACTGTTATAAAGCCAACGGTGCAATAGTCTGCATCAAACTGGAGATGCACCTAATTTAATTATGATGTGCATGCTCTTATTTTGTGTCTATCTCCACTGTTGCTGAAACAATGCATCTCCCCTCTGTGGAAGAGTCGAGGCTTTCTGACTCTGAAATTCAGATAGATATCTTTTACTGTATTTACTTATTTGGTCAGCTGATAAGCCTGAGAGCTAATCTGCAAAAACTCAGATGTACCTGTTTCAAAAACACATACTCTTAGAGACCTGGGTAGAAACTGTGATTTGAACTATTTCTTAAAACATGTCAGTGACTACCTATTCAGTAAAGCTGAGATAAAGGTGTCTTATCAGAGGGAAGTGTCCCATGCATTGCCCCTCCCAGTGAAGGCTGTTGCCCCCTGTGCCAGGTGTCAGCGGCACCACGCCCACAGAGGAGATGAACGGAGCTGGAAACCTCATGGATTTCCTGGACGAGCCTTTTCCTGACGTGGGCACCTACAAAGATTCCACACCATCGACTGGCTGAGGGAGAAGTCCAGAGACACGGACCGCCACCGCAAGGTTTGGCATCAAAAGAAATACTGTTGACTTGCTTTATTAATGTTTCTCATTTAGTACTGGTTCCCTTTTTATGTTCTACTCCCTGAACCTGCTGGAAAGGTTACTGTGGTGTTGCTCTAGACCTGAGGATTTGTATTTCCACAATATCTGTCTGTCTCTCTATCTATCTAACATTACATTACATTTCATTTAGCTGACGCTTTTATCCAAAGCGACTTACAATAACCAATTACAGGGACATTCTCCCTGGAGTAACTAAGGACTAAGTGCCTTACTCAAGGGCACACTACTGGTGGTGTTCCTGGTGGGATTTGAACTCACAACCTTCCGATCTTCAGCCCACCTCACTATCCATTAGACCACCCACTATCCCTATCTATCCATTTATCGATCTGTCTGTCTATCTATAAGAACATTACTAAGGGTTCCTCCTTTCCAGTGTTCAGACACACGCAAGGTGGACACTAAGAGAATAATAAATCCGCAGGAGGGTAAGACTGAAAAGATCAGCTAGTCAATGCAGACTTTGTGAATGAATAACCTAAGTTTCTCACTGTTGTGTGTGTACCAGATCACCAGTAAGAGTAAAGAGTCCTTCTGGGAGCTGATAAAGAGTCTGCTGGACGCCTGGTCAGGATGGGTGGTGATGCTGCTCATCGGACTGCTCTCAGGTCAGATCTCACCCTGAGTAATCTGCTGTGTTTACAATGCTGCTGCTCCACGTGGCATTTCATTCACTTTCCACCAAGACCAGACATATCAGGGCAGCGATAAAGAAACGTGGAACATAGCTACTAGGTACATTCACTTGAGTACCATACCTAAGTACTGATGGACCATCAACCCTCGTTAGAAAACGTTGTGATGTCTTGAGGTGTTCTGACTAAAACCTGTGGTAATGGTACTTTTGTGGTTCCAATATCCTATATTGGTTTTGCCATTCCTTCACAGGAGGATGAGTGATCCAGACGCATAACAGATGCTCTCCGGGCTTGGTGCAGTTTAGTATGATGTTTAGAGGTTACCAAGGTTTGGTGATTCAGTGAATGGTTGTAGTATCTGAGCATCTTCCGGCCTGGGCCCCCCTATGACCCCTTTTGCAGCTAACCCCCGCCACCAAGTGTTCAAAATAATATTGCACTATAAATAAATAAACAGACATGCAACAACATCAATAAAATGGCTCCTGTGATGGAAACTTCTGGATCAATGGAGACTCAGAGAGGCTCGAGGAGAGCAGGAACTTTGATGGAAACGCTGAGGGTTTAATTAGAGTTAACGGCCAGAGAATTCACAACACATGTGCTGTGTTTCTGAAGATCTCCCAGACCCATGTATTCAGCTGTGAGAGAATAATCAACATGCTGCATAACAAGATAAAGAACTATCACCTCTATCAGCTGACGCCAACTGGCAGGGAACAGGGAGACAGAAACACTGAGAGCAGCTCAAGGTCACAGGCCTGAGCTCAGTGAGGCAGTACAGACTGATGCACTGGGTCAGAGGTTATGGGTCCAGGAGAATATTTCCCCCAACAGCTCCGACACCTGTTCTCCACAGGCACGCTGGCGGGAGTGATCGACCTGGCGGTGGACTGGATGACGGACCTGAAGGAAGGCGTGTGTCTGACGGCCTTCTATTACAGCCACGAGCAGTGCTGCTGGACGTCCAACGAGACCACCTTCGACGACCGGGACAAGTGTCCGCAGTGGCAGAAGTGGGCCGAGCTGATGACCGGTCACTCTGAGGTCAGAACACAATAAAACTTCCTCAGAAAAGACACCAAAACCCCAAAGACTTGACACTCATTCCCTGGTTTCAGGACTCATTCCAATAATCATTCAACTTTAATGTCCATCTTTCCGTTTGTGTGTACAGACAGAGAGATCGAATACTGTTTCGCACAATCCAGAATATCTATATATATCAACACACATTTTAAATATGCACACATTAAGACATAAATAAAAGCACAACAATCAATATACAAAATAAACAGACACTTCAAAATCTGTGAGAAATGTACGTTAGTGAAAGACTGTCCATAGCAGCGTAAAAAGAAAGACTGGACACTGTAGATTTCAGTCCCTGCTACATTTGACTTGTTTCAGGGAGGGGGGAGCGTACCTGTTGAACTACTTCCTGTACGTCCTGTGGGCTCTGCTGTTTTCCTTCCTGGCCGTGTCTCTGGTTCGAGTGTTCGCTCCGTACGCCTGCGGCTCAGGAATCCCCGAGGTGAGAAACTCCAATCCTTTATCGTATATTTGGCATTCATAGTGGCGTGGATTTACGTTTATTTTATGTTGTAAGATGAAAACTCAGCTCTATAATGAGTCTGTTAGAAAATGTGTTTCCAAAATACAGACAGCCAATAGCTGTGTGTGTGTGTGTGTGTGTGTGGTGTGTGTGTGTGTGTGTGTGTGTGTGTGTGTGTGTGTGTGTGTTGTGTGTGTGTGTGTGGTGTGTGTGTGTGTGTGTGTGTGTGTGGTGTGTGTGTGTGTTGTGTGTGTGTGTGTGTGTGTGTCTGTGTGGTGTGTGTGGTGTGTGTGTGTGTGTGTGTGTGTGTGTGTGTTGTGTGTGTGTGTGTGATGTGTGTGTGTGTGTTGTGTGTGTGTGTGTGTGTGGTGGTGTGTGTGTGTGTGGTGTGTGGGTGTGTGTGTGTGTGGTGTGTGTTGTGTGGTGTGGTGTGTGTGTGTGTGGTGTGTGGTGTGTGTGTGTGTGTGTGTGTGTGTGTCCAAAGAGATATGATTTGCAAAACTGTACTTTTAATATAATGTCCCCAAATATATTAAGAATGCAAATAGAAAATCACAGCTATCACATTTCGTGGCAGATCAAGACGATCCTCAGCGGCTTCATCATCCGGGGCTACCTGGGGAAATGGACCCTGCTGATCAAGACGGTGACCCTGGTTCTGGCGGTTGTCGTCGGGCCTCAGCCTGGGGAAGGAGGGCCCTCTGGTCCACGTGGCCTGCTGCTGCGGAAACCTCTTCTGCAGGCCTCTTCTCCAAGTACAGCAAGACGAGGGCAAGCGCCGAGAGGTACGCTGATCAGAGTCAACTGAAAGGACTCGGGTCAACAGACGCATTCAGAGTTTATAAATGCAAACATTAGAGATGTACTTGTCTGCAAATAACCAAGTGATTTATGCATTTTGACACTAATGTCCTGACCCTGACTGACCCTCTGACCCTGACTGACCTCTGCCTTCAGGTGTTGTCAGCAGCAGCAGCAGCCGGAGTGTCGGTGGCCTTCGGAGCGCCCCATCGGAGGAGTTCTGTTCAGCCTGGAAGAGGTTTGTCAAGTTGCCCTGCTTCACACCGAACCTGCCTCCTGTGCCACGTGTTTACATTAGCAAGCATCGCTAACACTCAGATGGTCTAAAATGCATGGTCTGTTTGGGATTTGAGCAAAACCCATCAGACATGTTTTGTATATATTTGTATCTGAGACCCATAATACATTCCTCTGATGACCCCTGTCTCCTGCAGGTCAGTTACTACTTCCCTCTGAAGACGCTGTGGCGCTCGTTCTTCGCAGCCCTGGTGGCCGCCTTCACGCTGCGGCTCCATCAACCCGTTTGGCAACAGCCGCCTGGTGCTCTTCTACGTGAGTACCACACGCCGTGGTACATGGCCGAGCTGGTGCCCTTCATCCTGCTGGGGGTGTTCGGGGGTCTGTGGGGGACGCTGTTCATTCCGCGCCAACATCGCCTGGTGCCGCCGCAGGAAGACCACGCAGCTGGGGAAGTACCCCGGTGCTGGAGGTGATCGCTGTGACGGGGATCACGGCTCTGCTGGCGTTCCCCAACCCGTACACCCGGCGCCAGCAACCAGCGAACTGATCTCAGAGCTGTTCAACGACTGCGGCGCGCTGGAGTCCTCGCAGCTCTGCGACTACATCAACAACCCCAACATGAGCCGGCCTGTGGACGACATCCCCGACCGGCCGGCGGGCCCCGGGGGTCTACACCGCGCTGTGGCAGCTCGCCCTCGCACTCGTCTTCAAGATCGTCATCACCATCTTCACCTTCGGCATGAAGGTCAGTGCGAGGGAGATGAGCAACACATCGGGTTTGACGAGGAGATATTACTTTCTACCCTTTCTAAATGTGTATTGTCTTGTATTGTCATGTGTTCATACAGTAGCTTATTATTGGCAAGAGATTGTACAGTGCAATCGGAGAGATACAGTATGTCCACGTTTTTGAGCAAGTCCACGAATACCCAGTCTTTGTCAAGTCTGTCACCACCTTCGCGCAGCTGCTCTGGCGCCACTTCGTCCGGTCCTCCGCCAGCCTCTCCAGTTGTCCGTCGCAATGTCCAGGGCCTTCATGCCACGTTTTACGACATCCTTGAAGCGCAGCAGTGGTCAGATATATCATGAACATCTGAGGTCCCAGGCTCCTCCCACAGTGCAAACACAATAAAACTGATACAATAGTGCAAGTAGATACAAATAAAATAGCATAGAAATAGTGCAATAGTTCTGACTTATTCATATGTGTAGTAATAATAATAGATTACATTTGTATAGCGCCTTTCAAGGGACCCAAGGCCACTTTACATGGTGAACAAACAAACAAACAAGAGGGGCAAATAATAAAGTAGAAATGAAATAAGTAGGAGTGGAAGCAGGGGGCTGGGATGGGTTAGGGGTCAAAGGCCACGGTGAACAGGTGAGTTTTTAATGAAGACTTGAAGATGTCCAGTAAACACGCACACGTCGAGTTGTTTAGTTTCAGAGGAACGGGTCATTGTAGTGAAGGTGCGTCTCGCCTCCTGTCATGGTGTCCATCCCCTCTGCATGCTCTGTGTTGCCATAAACTTGACATGAATGTTATTTGTTTCCAGTTTTAAAACCACATATTTATCACACATATGTTTTTTAACTCCATATTTGAACCGGATGAAGGACTTAGTGATGGGATGTCTGCTGACCCCCTAGTGACAGAAAAATGACTAGAAATATGACGATATAAACTACTGTCCAAACTTTTTCTCCGAGGGCCACATACAAAAGAAATACGAAGGGCTGGTGGCCGCTCGCTAGAGGTGAGGTTTATTGCCTTACCAGTGAAGTTATAAGTTAGCAAAAAAACTAAATGGAGGTCTGTGGAGGAAGCTTCTGTGTAGCAATGCAGTGGGAGTCACCGACTCATGAAGGAGACACGGGATGAGCTGTGATGTCAAACACTGATGGTTTATTTGGAGTTACGGGCCGGAGAGTTGACAAGACAGGTGGTGCGTCACGAGCTGACACAGCGGTTGCCGAACCAATTCTGAAGAACTCTTTCTGCAGCTCGAGGTTTTATCTAGTTTGGAGTGTAATAATCAACATTCTTCATCAGTGAGACTAAAGCAATCTGGACCCTGAATCTAACTAGAGCTCTCGTTCATAGGAAAGAATGCGCGCCAGGGAACCTTCGTCCCTGAGCAGTAAATTACCTCATGGCAGCAACAACAATGCGCCCAAGCTGCCCCTCCTAAAGAGAGATAGCAGCATACCCAAGGCCGTAGACCTATGCCGTGGGAAAGGAGACAGTGAGAGGAGAACATGATGAACTGAGTCAAAGGTTGAATACCTAGGCAAATTATTCCCTAACAAGGTCAATTAAGCTTCATACTTGAAAACGCTTTAACAAAACAACCTCAGCTCTCCAGAGGGTTTCCTTTATTTAGTTAGCAGCTCATTCCTCAAAACAGAAGCTTCAGATTGATTATAAAAAGAGGAAATAGAAAGGGTAGATTTCATTATACTATTTGACTTTACCTCCTGATATAAACAAACAATCCTTGCTTGGATTCTGACGGCCCCTCTGCGGTTCTTCGTCCCCTCCAGATCCCCTCGGGTCTGTTCATTCCCAGCATGGCGGTCGGCGCGATAGCAGGACGGATCGTGGGGATCGCCGTGGAGCAGATGGCGTACCACCACCACGACTGGATCATCTTCAAGAACTGGTGCCGGCCCGGAGCGGACTGCGTGACCCCGGGGCTCTACGCCATGGTGGGGGCCGCCGCCTGCCTGGGTGAGAACACGCACTCCCTCTCTGTCCGTGTGGAGATCACCTGTTCATCACTGAGGAATAAAAAGAGAGGAATGAATGTCTTTCATTTTTGTAAAGCACCTTGAATTGCCTTGTGTTGAAAGGTGCTGTATAAATAAACTTGCCTAATAGTATTTAGAAGAAGCGTACAAGTGTAAGACTCCTTTGGGTGGAAATCACGCTTCCCTTTTTCAACATGGAAGACAAACAGAACAGCCAACAAGAAATAATAAAGACAAAAATAGCATGACAGGAATACCATACTTAATGACATACATAGTCGTAGTGGGAACGGACACAATGGTATATATAATACAAATGAACTTACTGGGTGCGAATGAGCCCAGGCTACCAGCAGTGCCACCCAAGCCATTAAAAAACTATTGTTTGTGCACTGCCGACTGTCTAAATAAATGAAGCTGTAATAAAGTGGTTGCGTCCCTCCAGGGGGGGTCACCAGGATGACGGTCTCCCTGGTGGTCATCATGTTCGAGCTCACCGGGGGTCTGGAGTACATCGTGCCCCTCATGGCCGCCGCCGTTACCAGCAAATGGGTGGCGGACGCCTTCGGGAAGGAGGGCATCTACGAGTCTCACATCCAGCTGAACGGATACCCGTACCTGGACGTGAGGGACGAGTTCACCCACCGCACGCTGGCCACGGACGTGATGCGGCCGCGCAGGAACGACCCCCCCCTGGCCGTGCTCACGCAGGACAGCACCACCGTGGAGGACGTGGAGACGCTCATCAAAGACACCGACTACAACGGCTTCCCTGTGGTGGTGTCCCGCGAATCAGAGAGGCTCATCGGCTTCGTGCAGCGCCGAGACCTCACCCTCGCCATCAGTAAGTCTAAGGGGACAGAATGATACCCAGAAACCCCCCAGTTTGATATCTGAAATGAAGTGTTTTAATATGCAGATGATGTGACGCTAACGATCTAGGAGAGATCCTCGGGCTCAAACTGACGAAGCATTACTCTGTTTTTAAGATGTTTTCTAGTGCATTCCTGTAGTGTCTCCCCTCCTGTAGGTCTTCATACTCTGATCACTGGTAAGCAGTGGCGAACCGTGGCTATCACAACTGGACCTTCTATAGACACACACACACCCCCCCCCCCCACCGCGGCATTATAATGTCCGTCTTTTCACTGAATTGTCGTCTTGAAAAGGGAACTCACAACAATTCCTCAACAACTTCATCTTCACCTGTTGCTCTCGTCATTTCAACGTTAAAAACAATAAAACGGCATGAATTGCTTCGTGGCATTCATCTCGATCCTCTGTCTCGAGCCAGGGAACTAGCGGGCCTTCTAGAGCAGTGGTTCTAGAGCACCTGGAACCGAGGGGAACTCTGGAAGAACACGCCCATTGGCTACAAGTCAATATCTGATTGGTTGATCAAACTGTCAGTCCAAACGTACGCTCTCATTCACTGCAACGGCCAGGGCGTTCGATCAAGGATGTAGAATACCTTGGTGAAGGATATTCTACCCAGAGACCCAGAACACGATCTGATTGGTTGCTTTCTTTTCTACTGAAATGCGTAGAGCATGGTCCAAGAGGACAAACAAATCAACGTAACACTGTGATATTACAGATCAACAACACGGATATCATTCTCATTTTATATACATTTCATTTATATAATTAAATCGATTTTGTTTGTTTTATCTGAGTGTTCCAGGGTGTTCTCTGAATACCTGGAAGGCCCTGACGGTTCGCCACTGCTGGTAAGATCGTCTCTGGACGGCATCAGGAAACGGGGTCAGACTCGGGTTCATCTGTTCCTCTCTTTGTTCCTCTGTAGAAAACGCCCGTCAGAAGCAGGACGGCGTGGTGAGCAGCTCCGTGGTTTACTTCACCGAAGACGCTCCCCAGCTGCCGCTCAGCAACCCTCAGCCTCTGAAGCTGCGGCGCGTCCTGAACCTCAGCCCCTTCACCGTCACCGACCACACGCCCATGGAGACCGTGGTGGACATCTTCCGCAAGCTGGGCCTCCGCCAGTGTCTCGTCACCCGGAGCGGGTTAGACCTTTTTCTTTCAATTCCAACCTAATTAAGAATTGGTTTCTCTGTTGTCCACGACGTTCATAAAGCAGAAAACAACACCATCAGAGCACGGTGCACGACCCCTTGTTAAAGGAACTGTTCCTCTAAATTGGAGTACTAATGGGGAATGTGAGAAAATAACTAATAAAGTTTAAAAACTAAAAAGCACGGTGCAAAGTATCGAGAGGCCATTCTTATTCAACTTTGTACATTTCTATCAAGAATGTAAACAATACATTGGCACTATTAAAAGCATTAGGAATGAGAAGCCAATCGAAAGTAATTTGATATTTAAAAAATATTTAATCTGAAGTATCAAAATGTATTTCTTTCCTTAGTCTGTATTTACTGTCTTGTTGCTATGTATGTCTGCCCCTGGAATTTGTTGTATGTGATGTTCATGTAGGAGAAAAAAACCTTAACATCCTCCCAACAGCTGAGTCAACAACAACAACAACACTGCTGCAAGGGAATCGGAAAGGTATTTTCTTCCTCTGACCTTGTTCCCTTTGTGTTCAGGCGTCTCCTGGGCATCATCACCAAGAAGGACGTCCTGCGCCACATGGCCCAGATGATGAACCAGGACCCAGAGTCCATCATGTTCAATTAGCAGCCGCCGTCCTCCCCCTGATGGTGTCCATAGGTGAAGCCGTGCGACGCTACTGTATCTCCATCCTGTGAAGAGTCCCTCCTGACAGGCAAGTCCCAAACCCAGAAACACCTCTCACAGCTTCAACGTTACCCCCCGAGGACCCAGAGCTCGCTTCATCGTGTTGCCAACAGCGCTGAGACATGCTCAAATCCAGAGTGCCAAGCTCCAAGAAAAGCTATTAGTGTGTTGTTTTCTGACGTGTTCTGGTACGAAATAACCCAAACTAAAATGATTAAACCTTAGAAACACACCTTGAAGGATAGTGTACGATGTACCAGAGGACGACTGATATCTGATATCTCCAGAAGCATCGAATAAAGTCACGGAAAGACGGGGGACATTTTGTAGGAATCCTCCCTTGTGTTTTGCCATAAAATGGTACTCTTTAAAATATATAGAAATGGGACCACGTGTGAGAAATAACAAACTAAACCCTGATATTATCTCATTAACTACCACTGAGTTTATTTAGAAGTGGGGGGGCTGCTGCACTTTGTGATTATTATTTCTGTGCCACATTTATATTAACGCTGCTCGTTTGACTCGTGTGTCCTGAAGCTGCATCAGAAGTTATTTAACTGTCAAAAGGTTTCCTTACAACCACAGTAACGGGAGGTCTGATTGCTTGCATCCAGATTCCTTTTCCGTCTAGTTCCTAGTAGTTTTCACGGATCAGACGGCATGTCAGAAAGTAAACCAAGAAGAGAACCGTTAAAATCATTTTTAAGGTTGATTAAAAGCTGTAATCTGATTGGCTTAAACACCTGTACGTCACTCCTCGTCCTCTCCAGCGGTATGAATGCTGCTCATCACGCAGGTCTGGAGAACCTGAACATTCCCGCTCTTAAGAATATCAAGATTGCACATAAAAAGTAGTCCCTGCTGTGTCGTGGTGTTCGTGGTAGTGAAGCGCTCCGTGGGGCCGAGCGTTGGTTCTTAACGCCAACAGAATGTACTGAAAGGAAGAGCTGTTGTATATACTACAGATTTATTGTGAGCATTTCTTTATGGTATTTGAAACAGCCCTGGTTATTGGTTGTTTTTAACTCTACATATTTATCAGACGCATTACTGCACTTTTTCTTTTGAATTTGTAAACGAAGTGATTGAAAAATAAACCTTCAGAGACGGTGGGTCCATCGTGGGCTGGTCTGCGTCTTTATTTAAATGTTTACAGGAATGCATTTGATCTGTTCAACACACACTCGGTTACATCCTCAGTCCTTCCATCACATGCACGAGGGCTTGTTCGGGACCTGGTAGGTTAAACTAACTATAACATGACAAGTTAAGTGACGCCGTTCTTTGACTAAATTGTGATTTTAAATTCAGTTTTGTGAGATTAGTTTCTTGTGAATTTAACACTTTAAAAGTCCAAAGAAATACTGTTTAAATAAAATATCTTCAATACCTATGATTTCATGTTTCTACCCTTCGATGAGTCCGTGAGAAACAAACCAAGTTTCTGCTCGAATCACACGGCATGAAATAAAACTACACACTTCTCTTAGAGGGTTTTCTGAAACATGAGGGTTAGTCAGCTGACATCCTGTTAGGGAGTGCACATCTTCATACACTGAAAGAATGTACTTCTTCCTCCTCTCTGCTCGTCTCCTCCTCCTCACTCTCTGCTCGTCTGCTCGTCTCCTCCTCACTCTCTCCTCCTCCCTCTCTGCTCGTCTCCTCTCTGCCGGCTCTCTCCAGGTCAGAGTAATATTTCAGCGCCTGTTGCACCGGCTCCACGATATGTTGCTGCACAAACAATAATAATAATTATATCAAAGTGAAGGTATACAAAAATAAATTCTCAAATAGTTTCCGTCATGTTCAAAAGGGGCAGAGAGGAGACGCTTAAAAACGTTTCTGGTCCTCTAGCGTGCATTGTTCATTAAAATACAAGTTTAGCTCATCGTCATCCGTGATTTTAAACAGAACAACCAAAAACAAATTACAACGACAAGAAACAGCCAGCATGAGTTCACCGGTCCTGCTCAGAACATTCAGGCTCTGGTTGAGAGAGAAAGCAGACCCCGAGTGGCTCCTAACCTCTCAGGGTCCGTCCTCCCAGCAGAGGGTCTCACCTGCAGGCAGGGGAAGAGCTTGGTGAGCTCGGAGAACAGCGGCAGCAGCACGAAGCCGATGAAGCTGGTCTGAGACGACGGTTTGGAAACTTTCTCTCTGTCCATGAACGGACTCACCGGGAGACCCTTCAGTTTCTCTGTGTCGCTCTGAAAGAAGGGGCCGAGCTTTTACTTCTGAAATCACCATTTATTCCTCAAGAACGGGCTTCTCTTTACCCAGAGAGGGTACAAGTACACACATCCTTCACTCAAGTAGAAGTTCAGATACTCGTGTTTAAAGATACTCTGGTGAAAGTAGAAGTACTGACTAAACTTCTTTACTCGAGTAAAATTATAGAACTATGGGCTTTGAAATGTACTTAAGTCAAAAGTACCCATAACTACCATCTGTACTTAAGTATATCTTCCTGGTTTCAGTACTTTACTCCACTACTTATTTTCTGACGACTTTTTACTTTGACTTCTTACATGTTGAACCCAAATACCTGTACTTTCTACTTCTTACATGTTGAACTCAAATACCTGTACTTTCTACTTCTTACATGTTGAACTCAAATACCTGTACTTTCTACTTCTTACATGTTGAACACAAATACCTGTACTTTCTACTTCTTACATGTTGAACACAAATACCTGTACTTTCTACTTCTTACATGTTGAACACAAATACCTGTACTTTCTACTTCTTACATGTTGAACCCAAATACCTGTACTTTCTACTTCTTACATGTTGAACACAAATACCTGTACTTTCTACTTCTTACATGTTGAACACAAATACCTGTACTTTCTACTTCTTACATGTTGAACACAAATACCTGTACTTTCTACTTCTTACATGTTGAACACAAATACCTGTACTTTCTACTTCTCACATGTTGAACTCAAATACCTGTACTTTCTACTTCTCTCATGTTGAACACAAATACCTGTACTTTCTACTTCTCTCATGTTGAACACAAATACCTGTACTTTCTACTTCTTACATGTTGAACTCAAATACCTGTACTTTCTACTTCTTACATGTTGAACTCAAATACCTGTACTTTCTACTTCTCACATGTTGAACTCAAATACCTGTACTTTCTACTTCTTACATGTTGAACTCAAAATACCTGTACTTTCTACTTCTCACATGTTGAACCCAAATACCTGTACTTTCTACTTCTTACATGTTGAACACAAATACCTGTACTTTCTACTTCTCACATGTTGAACTCAAATACCTGTACTTTCTACTTCTTACATGTTGAACTCAAATACCTGTACTTTCTACTTCTCACATGTTGAACTCAAATACCTGTACTTTCTACTTCTTACATGTTGAACTCAAATACCTGTACTTTCTACTTCTTACATGTTGAACTCAAATACCTGTACTTTCTACTTCTTACATGTTGAACTCAAATACCTGAACTTTCTACTTCTCTCATTTCCCAAACAGCTGGTTCCTTAGTCTGAATGTGTGTTTGATGCGTGATCATTATTCTTTAGAGTCATTGCGTGCCTATTGATTTGAACACGATCCGTGTATCCATCACTTCCTGGTCTTCTCTAAAGAAGAGGGACCAATGGAAACGTTGTCATGTTGCCGTTGTTCAGCATGGAAACATTCATTAGCTAACAATGACATTATTGTTCTATTGATATAAAGGGAGGTCAGGTACTCTTTAAAGCAGCTGCTAGCTATGGGTACTTTCTACTGAAGTACACTTCAAAGTTCTTTACTTTCACTTGAGTTAAGAAGTTTAGTCAGTACTTCTACTTTCACCAGAGTATTTTAAACACGAATATGTGTACTTCTACTTGAGTAAAGGATGTGTGTACTTCTCTCTGGTGATGTGTGTACTTGTACCTGGTTGAAGAACTCCTGCAGTAAACAGTCCAGCCAGGGCTCGGCCACCGACATCGGCCTGGCCTCGTTGGAAATGTCGCTCACCTTCATCATGATCTTCATCAGCTGCACGCAGAAAACACAGCATGGTGCATTCTATCTAATAACAGAAACAGCTGATCTGAGATGCGTTTTACGTGGCGTTGGAACAGAAGAGAGAATCTTTACCACTTCTTTGTGCTCCTTGTTGGTGAAGTCGAACTCCGGCTGCAGACTTCTGAACTGAGTCAGGATCTCGTTGTGTCTCACCATGTCGGTGGCCAGAACACACCTGAGAGAGGTCAATATAGATCATGTATTACAAGGTGAAAAGGGGGGGGGGATGACGAGTCCTCACCTGATCATCCCTCCTCGGGTGAGTTTGTAGTTCTCCTTGCTCAGGTTCTGCAGGATGTTGCACTCTGGCTGAAAAACACAACGTCACTTTTTAAAACATCTTAAAAGTGTCTCAAGGATTTAAATCAGTATGTAGTGTCTCTACTTTAAAGAGTCCTCTCCAGCTGATGTTCAGGTGTATATCAGTATGTAGTGTCTCTACTTTAAAGAGTCCTCTCCTGCTGAGGTTCAGGTGTATATCAGTATGTAGTGTCTCTACTTTAAAGAGTCCTCTCCTGCTGATGTTCAGGTGTATATCAGTATGTAGTGTCTCTACTTTAAAGAGTCCTCTCCTGCTGATGTTCAGGTGTATATCAGTATGTAGTGTCTCTACTTTAAAGAGTCCTCTCCTGCTGATGTTCAGGTGTATATCAGTATGTAGTGTCTCTACTTTAAAGAGTCCTCTCCTGCTGATGTTCAGGTGTATATCAGTATGTAGTGTCTCTACTTTAAAGAGTCCTCTCCTGCTGATGTTCAGGTGTATATCAGTATGTAGTGTCTCTACTTTAAAGAGTCCTCTCCTGCTGATGTTCAGGTGTATATCAGTATGTAGTGTCTCTACTTTAAAGAGTCCTCTCCTGCTGATGTTCAGGTGTATATCAGTGTGTAGTGTCTCTACTTTAAAGAGTGCTCTCCTGCTGATGTTCAGGTGTATATCAGTATGTAGTGTCTCTACTTTAAAGAGTCCTCTCCTGCTGATGTTCAGGTGTATATCAGTGTGTAGTGTCTCTACTTTAAAGAGTCCTCTCCTGCTGATGTCCAGGTGTATATCAGTATGTGTTGAAGCTGCTAGCCAATAGGAGCGCGAGTGTTACATAGTGATGTCACTGTGTTGTGTACCTTGGCCATGATGCCGAAGGCGACGGCACAGTGGTGGTTTTCCAGCGGGGAAATGTCGTTGTAGCGCAGAGCCAAGTCTGTCTGAGCGTTAATCTGTGGGATTTAATCCTTTAAAGAACAGATTGATAACACACACTGTGTCCTCCTCCAACCTGAGAGTAGCATGCTAACAAGGGTATCAACTGTAGCTGTGAACAGGATGTGTGATTACCCAGAAGAGCATCAGGACTGTTTGAGGCAGATGATAGCTGTGTGATTAACATGATGATTCAGCCTCTATGGAGAGAGACATCAAGCATGCTCATTTCTGACGTGGAGCTAATCTGAAGTAAACATTGAATACTGCTTTCTATTCCTCCATCTTGTGACTGTGTGACTCCCTCTCTTGGATATCGGCATGTGAAGGACACTGCTCAGGAACTAGTCTCTGTATGTGATGACTCCTTCTGGAGAGGACCACACATGGATCCTGAGGCTGAAGCTCAAGCCGGGGACCAGGGAGATTTTTCTAAAACACACACACACACACACACACACACGCACACACACACACACACACACACACACACACACACACACACACACACACACACACACACACACACACACACACCTGGAAGGCGTTGTTGTATCCGGGGTGGTCGAGGTCGTGACAAAGCGCAGAGATCAGCATGATGAGCAGGTCGATCTGCGTGAGTTTACTCCGCAGGTCAGTCAGCCAGATGAGCACGTACATCTGCAGGAACACACACCTTCATGTGTCAGACGTGTGTGTGTGTGTGTGTGCGTGTGCGTGTGCGTGCGCGTGCGCCAGCCAACCAACCATCTGAGTGACGCAGAAGCAGTGCCTGAAGTTGTGGAAGGGGATGTTGTTGTAGTGGCAGGAGACCTCAAACAGGAAGTTCTGCAGGACGTCCAGCTTGATGTGGAACGCAGACAGGAAGTCAAGGTCTGTGAACATCACCTGCAGGAGCATCAGCATCTCAGCCTTCTCCCACTGCCTGATCACACACACACACACACACACAGCTCGTTTTTAATTATGTAGCTAAGGTGAAAGAAAGTCAGATATCAAAGCAGTCTCTGGTTCAGAGATGGAGTTCTGGCGCCCTCTTGTGGCCACAGTCAGCAACTGCAACGGTGTTGTCATCAAGTTAGTCACACGATACTTCTGGTTGACTTTCAGAAATAAAGGGGTGTAATTACGCACTGTGTCCACAAGAGGGCACTGTAAACTAACCCTTTATTGGAGCTGGTGATAAAACACTACTTTTACTCACCAGTTGTCAAAGATGGGAGTTTTCAGAAGCTCAAGCACTTCTTCTGTCACCTGCAGCGAGCTACGGCAACACAGAGGGGACATACATCTGTGCTTTTCTATGCCACATATAATGCAATTAAATAATTACTATTAACCGCACGACTCACCTCATGTTCAGGTACTTCCTGCGCACCTGCAGGCCGCTCCTCGAGTTCGCTCAGCTCCGGGCTTTTGGGTTTCTGGGAGAGCTCCTGGTGTTCCTTAAAGAGGCCCATCCAGCTCAAGTGCTCCACACTCTGCAGGACACACACAGCAAATAACACGTGTGATCAAAAGCTCTCAAAATGAGCCAGTGCATCACGAAAAAAACATGTTTGCCTGTGAAGCCTCTTTAATAAGTTAGGAAATGCTTTTTATTTAAATGTATTTAGAGTGTGTGTGTGTGTGTGTGTGTGTGTGTGTGTGTGTGTGTGTGTGTGTGTGTGTGTGTCAAAAGCTTCGGACCTCCAGCTTCTTCTTGAAGGACTCCACCTGCTTCTTCAGATCGCAGAGGAGCTTCCCCCCCACCTCCTCCATCACTCTGCTCTCCAGATTCTGCAGCCTACACACACACACACACACACACACACACACACACACACACACACGGTGAGTCCTTTCTCTCACCAACACACACACACACACACACACTTTGAATGAATCACATGACACACACCTGTCCTCCATGGAGTCCAGCTCCTGTGGCATCCCCACACCTGCAGAAAAACACTAATTAATATCACACTAGCGAATAGGAGCGCTAGCGAATAGTGATGTCACAATGTTCCGGGAGTGAACAAAGGAGTCCAATGGAGGCGTTTAAAAGTTATTCTTTGATGTCCAGTTAATATTATGGGATGTTTTCTGGTGTTCTCCTCCCAGTGACTCACGGCTCTGATCGGCAGCCACCAGCTCCAGGCGGTACACGCTCTCCGGGTTGTTGGCCTGCATTTTGGGCGAAATGTTCATCCGGCGTCCGTCAGAGGCGGACATCTTCAAGACGTGACGAGGAGACGCCTCGGCCGCCGCCCAGAACAACGCTGAGGAAACACGTAAACAACAACAACATTTACAACCAGAGGAGGGAAGTAGTGGAGTACAAATACTAATTTACTTTTACTTGAGTGAAGAGTCAGTACTATCTACTTTTACCAGAGTATTTTTAAACAGAGATCTGTGTTTAATTATGGAGCTAAGGTGAAACAAAGTCAGTTATCAAAGCAGTCTATGGTTCAGAGATGGAGCTCTGGCGCCCTCTTGTGGCCACAGTCAGGAACTGCAACGGACTGTGGCCACAGACAGGAACGACAACGGAGATGGCTGTGGCTCAGTGGTTAGAGTGCTGGACTTCGAATCAGGGGTTACCAAGTTTGAGTCCCATTGCAGTCAGCATGTCGTTGTGTCCCTGGGCAAGACACTTCACCCCAAATTGCTCCTGTGGGGATTGTCCACAGTACTGAATGTATGTAAGTCGCCTTGGATAAAAGCGTCTAACAAATGACATGACATGAGATGGAGCTCTGGCGCCCTCTTGTGGCCACAGTCAGGAACTGCAACGGTGTAATTATCAAGTCAGACACACTACTTATACACGCTACTGTATACTGTGTATATAATAAGTAATACAATTAGTGTTAATAAATACCTGAATATGTTCTATGCTTCTACTTGAGTAAAGGATGTGTGTTCTTCTACTTGAGTAAAGGATGTGTGTACTTCTACTTGAGTAAAGGATGTGTGTACTTCTACCTGAGTAAAGGATGTGTGTTCTTCTACTTGAGTAAAGGATGTGTGTACTTCTACTTGAGTAAAGGATGTGTGTTCTTCTACTTGAGTAAAGGATGTGTGTACTTCTACCTGAGTAAAGGGTGTGTGTACTTCTACCTGAGTAAAGGATGTGTGTACTTCTTGAGTAAAGGATGTGTGTACTTCTACCTGAGTAAAGGATGTCTGTACTTCTACCTGAGTAAAGGATGTGTGTACTTCTACCTGAGTAAAGGATGTGTGTACTTCTACCTGAGTAAAGGATGTGTGTACTTCTACTTGAGTAAAGGATGTGTGTACTTCTACTTGAGTAAAGGATGTGAGTACTTCTACTTGAGTAAAGGATGTGTGTACTTCTACCTGAGTAAAGGATGTGTGTACTTCTACTTGAGTAAAGGATGTGTGTACTTCTACCTGAGTAAAGGATGTGTGTACTTCTACCTGAGTAAAGGATGTGTGTACTTCTACCTGAGTAAAGGATGTGTGTACTTCTACCTGAGTAAAGGATGTGTGTACTTCTACTTGAGTAAAGGGTGTGTGTACTTCTACCTGAGTAAAGGATGTGTGTACTTCTACTTGAGTAAAGGATGTGTGTACTTCTACCTGAGTAAAGGATGTGTGTACTTCTACTTGAGTAAAGGGTGTGTGTACTTCTACCTGAGTAAAGGATGTGTGTACTTCTACTTGAGTAAAGGATGTGTGTACTTCTACCTGAGTAAAGGATGTGTGTACTTTCTACCTGAGTAAAGGATGTGTGTACTTCTACCTGAGTAAAGGATGTGTGTACTTCTACCTGAGTAAAGGATGTGTGTACTTCTACTTGAGTAAAGGATGTGTGTACTTCTACCTGAGTAAAGGATGTGTGTACTTGTACTTGAGTAAATTATGTGTGTACTTCTACCTGAGTAAAGGCTGTGTGTACTTGTACTTGAGTAAAGGACGTGTGTACTTGTACTTGAGTAAAGGACGTGTGTACTTGAGTAAAGGATGTATGTACTTGTACTTGAGTAAAGGATGTATGTACTTCTACCTGAGTAAATTATGTGTGTACTTCTACCTGAGTAAAGGATGTGTGTACTTCTACCTGAGTAAAGGATGTGTGTACTTCTACCTGAGTAAAGGATGTGTGTACTTGTACTTGTACTGCAACGGACTGTGGCCACAGTCAGGAACTGCAACGGTGTAATTATCAAGTCAGACACACTACTTATACACGCTACTGTATACTGTGTATATAATAAGTAATACAATTAGTGTTAATAAATACCTGAATATGTTCTATGCTTCTACTTGAGTAAAGGATGTGTGTACTTCTACTTGAGTAAAGAATGTGTGTACTTCTACTTGAGTAAAGGATGTGTGTACTTCTACTTGAGTAAAGGATGTGTGTATTTCTACTTGAGTAAATGATGTGTGTACTTCTACTTGAGTAAAGGATGCGTGTACTTCTACTTGAGTAAAGGATGCGTGTACTTCTACCTGAGTAAAGGATGTGTGTACTTCTCCTTGAGTAAAGGATGTGTGTACTTCTACCTGAGTAAATGATGTGTGTACTTGTACTTGAGTAAAGGATGTATGTACTTGTACCTGAGTAAAGGATGTATGTACTTGTACCTGAGTAAAGGTTGTATGTACTTGTACTTGAGGAAATGATGTGTGTACTTCTACCTGAGTAAAGGATGTGTGTACTTGTACCTGAGTAAAGGATGTGTGTACTTGTACCTGAGTAAATGATGTGTGTACTTCTACCTGAGTAAAGAATGTGTGTACTTGTACTTGAGTAAAGGATGTGTGTACTTCTACTTGAGTAAATGATATGTGTACTTCTACCTGAGTAAAGGATGTGTGTACTTCTACTTGAGTAAATGATGTGTGTACTTCTACTTGAGTAAAGGATGCGTGTACTTCTACCTGAGTAAAGGATGTGTGTACTTCTACTTGAGTAAAGGATGTGTGTACTTCTACCTGAGTAAATGATGTGTGTACTTGTACTTGAGTAAAGGATGTATGTACTTGTACCTGAGTAAAGGATGTATGTACTTGTACCTGAGTAAAGGATGTATGTACTTGTACTTGAGTAAAGGATGTGTGTACTTCTACTTGAGTAAATGATGTGTGTACTTCTACTTGAGTAAAGGATGTGTGTACTTCTACTTGAGTAAAGGGTGTGTGTACTTCTACTTGAGTAAAGGATGTGTGTACTTGTACCTGAGTAAAGGATGTGTGTACTTCTACCTGAGTAAAGGGTGTGTGTACTTCTACTTGAGTAAAGGATGTGTGTACTTCTACTTGAGTAAAGGGTGTGTGTACTTCTACTTGAGGAAAGGATGTGTGTACTTCTACTTGAGGAAAGGATGTGTGTACTTCTACCTGAGTAAAGGATGTGTGTACTTCTACCTGAGTAAAGGATGTGTGTACTTCTACCTGAGTAAAGGATGTGTGTACTTGTACTTCTAAAGCAATATTGTAGGTGTTGCAGATAAACCCAAACAGATTGAAAGAAGGAGCTCCTGTCAGTCTCTCTCAGCTGGTCCTCGTCTGAAGAGGGGGGGGCTGTCACACGCAGACCCTCTCGAGGCCACAGCTGATGCTCATTCTCCTCTAACAGGTGATTCAAATGCATGTTTGAAAACAGACCACATGCCTTTAAATCTGCATTAAGAGCAGCCTCACCTTTGACCTCTGCGGCGGAGCAGTCGTCTCTGAACTCGGCGCGCTCCGGCCTCCCGTTCACCAGGAAGTGGACGATCGTTGTTGTCATCGCGGCTGCAGGGAGGAGAGTGAGACGTCTCCGAAATGAGAGTGAGACGTTTCAGAGAGCAGCAGCAGCACCTGCAGCTGACAGGGACGCACCCACACATTACCCAGCATGCACTCAGGGGTCTCAAGGACACAACATGATCAGAAATACTCAACAGGACCCCAAACAGACTCATGATGACCTCAGAAACACATATTGCAGACAAAAGGACCTTAAGCAACTTTAAAGACACACAGAGTGACTTAAGAAGTACACAAATGACCTTAAAGAGACACAGTATGACCTGTAAAAGACATGAAAAGACAACAAAGAGACTTCTAACATATATGTGAATAAGTCTATTCAAATGTGTTATTTTTAATGATTTATTCTCTTAAATTTCACATTTATAAGGAAATAGACAGATATCCGGGGCGTTTAGCATCCCTAATCTGCTATAACATTGTTTACTTTTAATGTATGAGTTACTAAACTGGACCTGTGTAACATATCTGTTGATAATAAAGTATTTATTTAAAATAAAACCATGACTCTACGCCCTCCAACCACAGGGGGCGCTATGCACACCCAGAGTTAGTGAGTAAAACCAGAGAAGAAGAAAGGGTATTTTCCAGTGGGTGCAGTAGCGCAGCGCTGCCGCCAGGGGTCGCTTTTCTGCGGCGTCACTCACTGCAGTTTATCCACCGACATGCTGGGATTTATCAGGGAAATAAAGGGCCTTTTTAACCTCTTAAACCACCAGGAATACCGCGTGACCACTCGCTGGATGTTTGGGGTTCTTCCAGCGCGTGCGGAGGAGTAAAAGTGGTCCAAAGTGCCCCGGAGAAAGTGAGTTATTGTCGGCGAGTAACGGTACTTTGTGGCCGGAGGAAGCGTCTCCTTTTCGGATCTGTCCCTGGGATCATCCGGTGAGTGGCTCTCTGGATCAATGGCTCGTGAGTGATAGGAGCGGCTGCTGATTGGTTGCATTGTGGCGGAGCTGCTCTCTGATGATGGCGGCGGCTATCACTTTGATCACACTCTGTGTTTTCATTGGAGGCTGGCTAACAGGGAGCTAGCAGAGGAAGCTAAAGCTGCTACATGAGGGGTTTTCACACTAAAATCAGAGCATCAGACACGAGCAGGAGGATAGCTGGGTGTGTGGTTTAACTAACACGCAGGGAAAGAAGAGAACAAGTCAAAGAAACTACCCCAAATACTCTGATTACCTCTATATCAAAGACACAAGAGAAACTACATACCGATAAGATGTGTTTAAGTGCAGATAAAACATGTGTCCTCCAACAGGATTATAGTTTGCAAATGCTGTGAAGCACATGAATGAAAAGAAACACAGCATGTTGTTTACTAAATCAGGGTCAACCTGTCTTTCTGCTGAGCGTCTCAGAGTCACCTGTTAAACTCTTCACCTGTTTCCTGTTGAACGCAGGAGGATGACGAGCGAAGAGTGAAGATCTGCAGCTGATCCAGGACCTGCAAAATGTGAGAGTCCCCTGCTGAGTCGACAGAGAGCGCATCTTATTCCCACCTGGTTTCTAATGAGCTCCACCAAAGCTCCCTCGGACAGACTGGGGTCAGACACGAGACCCTCGGGCTGCAGCTTTTTAAATGTATTGTTTGTTCCTCAGAGAGATGACGGAGGAGGTGCAGATGGAGGCTCTGCTGGAGCAGGTGCTGCAGAAGGACCTGGGGGTCAGGGTCAAGGTCGGCCCCGAGGTCACAGAGGTCATCCTGTCGGAGCAGAGGAGCCCCGACCTGGAGCAGGACCAGAGCCTGGTGGACCGCGTGGTGGACGCTGTGGCCAGCTCCTGGGTCAACTCCAGCAACTTCAAGGTGACGTAGAGCAGGGGTCCAGACGGTGTCCACGAGGGCCACGTTCAGAAAGAGCAGGGGTCCAGACTGTGTCCACGAGGGCCATGTAGAGCAGGGGTCCAGACTGTGTCCACGAGGGCCACGTTCAGAAAGAGCAGGGGTCCAGACTGTGTCCACGAGGGCCATGTAGAGCAGGGGTCCAGACTGTGTCCACGAGGGCCACGTTCAGAAAGAGCAGGGGTCCAGACTGTGTCCACGAGGGCCACGTAGAGCAGGGGTCCAGACTGTGTCCACGAGGGCCACGTAGAGCAGGGGTCCAGACGGTGTCCACGAGGGCCACGTTCAGAAAGAGCAGGGGTCCAGACTGTGTCCACGAGGGCCATGTAGAGCAGGGGTCCAGACTGTGTCCACGAGGGCCACGTAGAGCAGGGGTCCAGTCTGTGTCCACGAGGGCCACGTAGAGCAGGGGTCCAGACTGTGTCCACGAGGGCCACGTAGAGCAGGGGTCCAGACGGTGTCCACGAGGGCCACGTTCAGAAAGAGCAGGGGTCCAGACGGTGTCCACGAGGACCACGTTCAGAGAGAGCAGGGGTCCAGACTGTGTCCACGAGGGCCACGTTCAGAAAGAGCAGGGGTCCAGACTGTGTCCACGAGGGCCACGTTCAGAAAGAGCAGGGGTCCAGACTGTGTCCACGAGGGCCACGTAGAGCAGGGGTCCAGACTGTGTCCACGAGGGCCACGTTCAGAGAGAGATACGTAGAGCAGGGTCGCTCACCAGAGGTCTACTGCCTCATGGGTTCAGGTGAATGCAGTGGCGTGCCGTGGGGCTTCAGACCGGCCGCCAGCAAACTATTGAAAAGCACACACACACTTTACACGTCTCTGTTCCAGCTGGTCAGCCGTCACACCAGCTGGCTGACCAGCTGGTGTGACGGCTGACCAGCTGGTCAGCCAGCTGGTCAGCCGTCACACCAGCTGGTCAGCCGTCACACCAGCTGGCTGACCAGCTGGTGTGACGGCTGACCAGCTGGTGAGATGGCTGACCAGCTGGCTGACCAGCTGGTGTGACGGCTGACCAGCTGGTGTGACGGCTGACCAGCTGGTGTGACGGCTGACCAGCTGTTGAGATTGCTGACCAGCTGGTCAGCCGTCACACCAGCTGGTCAGCCATCACACCAGCTGGTCAGCCGTCACACCAGCTGGTCAGCCAGCTGGTCAGCCATCATCACACCAGCCAGCTAGATGAGGGTGAAAGCAGACGCCGTGTCCCAGCATGGATCAATGCAGTAATCTATTATTAGACTCGTGTCATCGTGCACTCTCACGTCGCTCTAAAAGGAGGCGGATCAGATGTGTTGTCTTTCAACAACGGGCTAGCAGTATCTGTGAGACATAACTAAAATAACTGTGAGGCGTTCAAGTGACTTTTTTATGTAGGAAATTCCAGTTCAGCCTCAACCTAACCTCCCTTCCTTTGAGATATAAGACATCAAACTAACTAATAATGGGATGTTGTGCAGGACGGATATTAAAGGGTTAAAGCGCTGATTCCTGCAGGTGTCGGGGACAAAGTGTCCTCAGGGACAAAGTGTCCTCAGGGAGTCCTTTATGCAGAGAGAATAACCTATATCTGCCCGTAAATAATATATGTATTCTGCAGGAGCCTGTATGTATATATATATATAATCTGCATGTCTGTCAGCAGGCTGCAGGATGTGCAATGTACCTGTAATCACTTTAACTTGCTATCAGTCGCATTTTATCCAAATTAAATCACTTCCTATTTCACTTATCTTGGAGAAATGACAAAGTACCAACTGTAATATGGATTAAAAGGTTGATAAAATATGAAAAACATAAGTCGCAAGCATGTATATCAATTAAAATAGTGCCATGTGGAGAAATCTAATGCATTTTGCAGTAAATATTAAGCACACACACACACACACACACACACTTCCTGTGGTGTAATGGGGCCGAGGCTCCCAGGCGAGGGTGTCAGCGGCTTAATTTACCCGCACTATTAGCCCAGTTTCAGTGTGGTAGTAAAACCTTCAGTGTGTGTGTGTGTGAGAGAGAGAGAGAGTGTGTGTGTGTGTCTTGTTATTGATCGAGGGCAGCGAGCAGACAGGCGTTATTTATCAGCTCTTGATCAATGCAGTTTAAAGGCGTTGTCCAAACCGTGTATTCTCCTCTTTTAAATGACGCTTTAAATGTCTGTGATCAATCGCTACACTAAGAGCGACTTTCATCTCATTTTAATTACTGATTTACCTGCAGAGAAATGCAGTTTGTCATGGTGAGATGTGGGTTTCTAGTAAGCATGGTGGAAGAATAATGCAGATCCTTTACCTATAGGTACAGAAGTATTATCAATAACATATATTTAAAGTAAAAGTACTCGTTCTGCAGAAATATGGCCTCCAAAAGTTGTCGTTGTTGCATTTGACTGTTATGGAGAAATGATGCGTGTGTATTTCCTCCTTAATGCACACATCTCAGTCTAAAAGGGAACTATAGTTGAGTCAATATCTAACTCTCTTCCCTTTTTAAATGTAGTGGAGTAGCGACCCTACGACTCCCAGTCCACCATTCATAAAGCATCCAGTATTAATACTTTTATAATCAACAAGTTGTACCCTCTTTTTAAACATTAACAGCCTGTTGATGTAATACCGCTCAGTGTCCTGCAGAGGGCGCCATCGTTTTATACATCTTCGTCTCTCTAAAATGATTTAGAGATGTTCCAAAAATTGCACCACAGCCCGAGCGTGAAGCCCAGGTGATGCGAGAGTGTTGATATGGTGTCAGCAGGGAGGCTCTCACTACACGTTCATTGAGCCTCCCGTCCCACCCCAGGACAAGGAGAGTTCAAACTGCGGTGATTCGAAGCTACTTACTAAATGTCAACACCACCTTCACTCATGGTGTAAGATACCACATGTTTTTACTTCATAGAATGAAAGATCACATGCTTATATGTTGAGGTTGTATCAAAAAAACCTGTGAATTCTGTTTATTTTGTAGTTTTTTTAATGTATTATCTTGGTTTAGAATTATTACCCATGATGCTTTGCAGGTCCCCATTCAAATCCATTGGTCTTCTTTCAGAATCTGAATACTCAGTTTGGATTTGAGACAGGTGATGCATTTAGGAGTCAAATAAAATATAACTAATAAAATAAAATAGAATAAAATGTTTTATATTAAATATAACAAGCTTAGGTTAAAATGTGGCATAAAGAAAATAGAATAAATGTTTATACAAACACAAATTAAAGTAAAATAATTAAATAAATAGATGCAATTATTTAAGCAAAAAATTAATATAATGTAATTGTGTATATTACCATATATACCGTCTTGTTGGATTTGGATGCATTTTATCAGCATGTTTGTGTAATTTCTCTTGTTGGTGTTTGTGTGCCAGGTGGTTCTGCTGGGGATGGACATCCTGTCGGCGCTGGTCAGCAGACTGCAGGAGAGGTTCAGGACGCAGGTCGGCACAGGTGAGCTGCACCTGAGACATTATTTATCTATCTTTCTCTCAACTCACCACATGTACTTTTGCACACATGAGATTCTTAATTGTCTTCAAATCTGTGTATTTGTCTGCAGTTCTGCCGAGCCTCATGGACCGCTTAGGAGACGCTAAAGATCAGGTGAGGGAGCAGGACCAGGCGCTGCTGCTGAAGATCATGGACCAGGCTGCCAACCCTCAGGTGAGAGAGAGATTTACCTGCTGCACACACACAGAAGCTTTTATACTGACTGTGGGAAAACACTCAGTGTCCTCTTCCAACGTGAGAGTAGCATGCTAACAAAGGTACCAACTGTAGCTGTGAACATCCTGAGTGTCCTCTTCCAACGTGAGAGTAGCATGCTAACAAAGGTACCAACTGTAGCTGAGAACATCCTGAGTGTCCTCCAACATGAGAGTAGCATGCTAACAAATGTACCAACTGTAGCTGAGAACATCCTGAGTGTCCTCCAACATGAGAGTAGCATGCTAACAAAGGTATCAACTGTAGCTGAGAACATCCTGAGTGTCCTCCTCCAACCTGAGAGTAGCATGCTAACAAAGGTACCAACTGTAGCTGAGAACATCCTAAGTGTCCTCCAACATGAGAGTAGCATGCTAACAAAGGTATCAACTGTAGCTGTGAACATCCTGAGTGTCCTCCAACATGAGAGTAGCATGCTAACAAAGGTATCAACTGTAGCTGTGTTCATGACAGGATGTGTGATTACCTAGAAGAGCATCAGGACTGTTTGAGGCAGATGATAGCTCTGTGATTAACATGATGACTCAGCCTCTATGGAGAGAGACATCAAGCATGCTCATTTCTGACGTGGAGCTAATCTGAAGTAAACATTGAATACTGCTTTCTATTCCTCCATCTTGTGACTGTGTAACTCCCTCTCTTGGAGATCAGCATGTGAAGGACACTGCTCAGGAACTAGTCTCTGTATGTGATGACTCCTTCTGGAGAGGACCACAGACACATGGATCCTGAGATGCAGCTCGAGCTGGTGATGAACCGGTGATGAACCGGTGATGAACCGGTGATGTTTCTCTAACACTGACGGACTAACCTGTGTGTTCTCAGTTTGTTTGGGAGCGCATGATGGGAGGCTTCAAACACAAGAACAACCGCACCAGAGAGGGCCTCTGCCTCTGCCTCATCTCCACCCTCAACGTGTAAGAAGAGCTCATTCATTCTTCATTAATGCTTTAACAATAAGTGCTGTAGACTGTACTCGTATATAAGTGGAATAAAAGACTGTACGATTCAGTTTGAGCAGAAAGCAGAGATGTCTCACCTCGACGATCTGAACGGTGATTTGATGAGAAGACATTTAGCAGAAATCTTCCTGTTTTCTTCAGGTTTGGATCCCAGAGTCTGACGCTGAGTAAGATCGTCCCTCACATCTGCAACCTGCTGGGAGACCCCACCAGCCAGGTACACACACACACACACACACCACACACACACACACACACACACACACACACACAATTCCAATAAGTCCAAAATGTATTCACTTCAGGTTTACGAAAGTAACTGTAATCAGATTACTCGTTTTTCAAATGTAACGGCAGCTGAATACACTACAGGGAGGCGGGGGGAGAGGTGGGGAGAGGGAGGCGGGGGGAGAGGGAGAGGTGGGGAGAGGTGTCCACCAGCAGGGGCGGGGGAGAGGGAGGCGGGGCTATTTCATCGTTATCAGAAAATGATGCTAGATGAGGGCAGTGGGGGCTCTTCTTGAAAAACCAAAGTTCATCAGTGAACTTTGAGCCATCATTTATTTAGCAGGCAGCTCTCTGCCTCTCTCACAGCTCTCTGCCTCTCTCACAGCTCTCTGCCTCTCTCACAGCTCTCTGCCTCTCTCACAGACACGCTGCATCTCTCTCTCTCACAGCTCTCTGCCTCTCTCACAGACACGCTGCATCTCTCTCTCTCACAGCTCTCTGCCTCTCTCACAGACACGCTGCATCTCTCTCTCTCACAGCTCTCTGCCTCTCTCACAGACACGCTGCATCTCTCACAGCTCTCTGCCTCTCTCACAGACACGCTGCATCTCTCTCTCTCACAGCTCTCTGCCTCTCTCACAGCTCTCTGCCTCTCTCACAGACACGCTGCATCTCTCTCTCTCACAGCTCTCTGCCTCTCTCACAGACACGCTGCATCTCTCTCTCTCACAGCTCTCTGCCTCTCTCACAGACACGCTGCATCTCTCACAGCTCTCTGCCTCTCTCACAGACACGCTGCAGTCTCTCTGCACCTCTCTCACAGACACGCTGCATCTCTCTCTCTCACAGCTCTCTGCCTTTTCACACAGACACGCTGCATCTCTCTCTCTCACAGCTCTCTGCCTCTCTCACAGACACGCTGCATCTCTCTCTCTCTCACAGCTCTCTGCCTCTCTCAAGACACGCTGCATCTCTCTCTCTCACAGCTCTCTGCCTCTCTCACGACACGCTGAATCTCTCTCTCTCACAGCTCTCTGCCTCTCTCACAGACACGCTGCATCTCTCTCTCCTCCTCACAGCTCTCTGCCTCTCTCACAGACACGCTGCATCTCTCTCTCTCTCACAGCTCTCTGCCTCTCTCACAGACACGCTGCATCTCTCTCTCTCTCACAGCTCTCTGCCTCTCTCACAGACACGCTGCATCTCTCTCTCTCACAGCTCTCTGCCTCTCTCACAGCTCTCTGCCTCTCTCACGTTATTACGGCGCGCCGGAACCAACAATCAGTTTTTACCGTTATGAGTTCGGTTCAGAGGACAGAGCACATACAACATTAATTAAACTCGATATGTGTTCACTTGAATTTCACTTTGAATTGTTGGATATTCTCAATGGGTGAATACATTTTTTTATAATAATAATACAATTAAATAAAAAAAAAAAAAAAATGTAATTTTAGTTTTTATGCTATATCTCAAAACTTCATATTTTCTTGGAAGTCTCCCCTTGTTTTTGTGACTTTGTGGAACATTTCGAATAAATTGAACAGTTTTTATCAAATCTCAGAGAATTAATTGTTTCATTTTTTCTCCCATATTTAATCGATCTCCTATAAACCTAATTTTCAGAGAATATCCCAGTTATTGATTTGCAGAAATCTGTTCCTGTGTGTTTCCATGGTTACGTGTTTACGTCGTCCTGCAGGTGCGCGACGGAGCGATGAACTGCCTGATCGAGATATATCGACACGTCGGAGAGCGAGTGAGGATGGACCTCGGGAAGAAAGGCCTGCCTCAGTCACGGTGCGTTCAAATGCAGAAGTAGAAATACTTCGGTACTGTACTTAAGTACATGTTTCTGGTATCAGTACAAATACCTGTACTTTCTACTTCTCACATGTTGAACCCAAATACCTGAACTTTCTACTTCTTACATGTTGAACTCAAATACCTGTACTTTCTACTTCTTACATGTTGAACCCAAATACCTGTACTTTCTACTTCTTACATGTTGAACTCAAATACCTGTTACTTTCTACTTCTTACATGTTGAACTCAAATACCTGTACTTTCTACTTCCTCAATGTGAACCCAAATACCTGTACTTTCTACTTCTTACATGTTGAACTCAAATACCCCTGCTACTTTCTACTTCTCACATGTTGAACCCAAATACCTGTACTTTCTACTTCTTACATGTTAACTCAAATACCTGTACTTTCTACTTCTTACATGTTGAACTCAAATACCTGTACTTTCTACTTTCCCCACTTCCATTCTCTCATTTCCCAACAGCTGGTTCCTTTAGTCTGAATGTGTGTTTGATGCGGTGATCATTATTCTTTAGAGTCATTGCGTGCCTATTGATTTGAACACGATCCGTGTGTATCATCACTTCCTGGTCTTCTCTAAAGAAGAGGGACCAATGGAAACGTTGTCATGTTGCCGTTGTTCAGCATGGAAACATTCATTAGCCTACAATGACATTATTGATCTATTGATATAAAGGGAGGTCAGGTACTCTTTAAAGCAGCTGCTAGCTATGGGGTACTTTCTACTGAGTACACTTCAAAGTTTCTTTACTTTCACTTGAGTAAAGAAGTTTAGTCAGTACTTCTACTTTCACCAGAGTATCTTTACACACCGAATATCTGTACTTCTACATGAGTACAGGATGTGTGTAACTTCTACCCTCTGATCAAATGCATCCCCTCAGCTCCAAGACGTACATCTGATCTAAATAACAGCCTTCGTACTGCTGCCTCATAAAGCTTTACTTTCATTTCTATTCATCCACATTGACACAAAAGCTCCTTCATGGTGTTCGCTGCCGGGTGGGGTTTCTGGATGCTGAGGTTGTTGCAGTGCGTTCTGTTTGCAGACGCCTGAAGGCAGTGTGTTGCTCCCCCGCTCTGAACACTGTGCTCCCTCTCTGAACACTGTGCTCCCTCTCCTGTGCTCCCTCTCTGAACACTGTGCTCCCTCTCTGAACACTGTGCTCCCTCTCTGACACTGTGCTCCCTCTCTGACACTGTGCTCCCCTCTCTGATCACTGTGCTCCCTCTCTGATTCCTCTAACACTGTGCTCCCTCTCTGAACCTGTGGCTCCCTCTCTGAAACACTGTGCTCCCTCTCTGAACACTGGGCTCCCTGATCAACTGTCTCACGTGCTCCCCTCCTGAAACACTGTGCTCCCCTCTTCCTGAACACTGTGCTCCCTCTCTGAACACTGTGCTCCCTCTCTGAACACTGTGCTCCCTCTCCTGTGCTCCCTCTCTGAACACTGTGCTCCCCTCTCTGATCACTGTGCTCCCTCTCTGAACACTGTGCTCTCTCTCTGAACACTGTGCTCCCTCTCTGAACCTGTGCTCCCTCTATGAACACTGTGCTCCCTCTCTGTGCTCCCTCTCGGATCACTGTGCTCCCTCTCTGATCACTGTGCTCCCTCTCTGACACTGTGCTCCCTCTCTGAACACTGTGCTCCCTCTCTGAACACTGTGCCCCCTCTCTGAACACTGTGCTCCCTCTCTGAACACTGTGCTCCCTCTCTGAACACTGTGCTCCCTCTCTGAACACTGTGCTCCCTCTCTGAACACTGTGCTCCCTCTCTCCCCTCTGCAGGCTGAACGTCATCTTCAGCAGATTTGATGAAGTGCAGCGGTCGGGGAACATGGTGCTCTCTCCTCTGTCCGGTGAGACGTGTTGTGTGTGTGTGTGTGTGTGTGTGTGTGTGTGTGTGTGTGTGTGTGTGTGTGTGTGTGTGTGTGTGTGTGTGTGTGTGTGTGGTGTGTGTGTGTGTGTGTGTGTGTGTGTGTGTGTGTGTGTGTGTGTGTGTGTGTGTGTGTGTGTGTGTGTGTGTGTGTGGTGTGTGTGTGTGTGTGTGTGTGTGTGTGTGTGTGTGTGTGTGTGTGTGTGTGTGTGTGTGTGTGTGTGTGTGTGTGTGTGTGTGTGTGTGTGTGTGTGTGTGTGTGTGTGTGTGTGTGTGTGTGTGTGTGTGTGTGTGTGTGTGTGTGTGTGTGTGTGTGTGTGTGTGTGTGTGTGTGTGTGTGGCCTTGCATTACTATACTTGTGGGGACCTAAATCTGTTTACACAGTCACGTGTGGGGAATCATTCATTTTAGGGTGAAGACTTGGTTAGGGTTAGGTTTAGGGTTAGGGTTAGGCATGTGTTGGTTAGGGTTAAGGTTAGGATAAGTCTCCAGGAAATGCATGTAAGTCAATGTAATGTCCCCTGAAGTGATGTATACATGGTGTGTGTGTGTGTGTGTTTTCAGTGAAACCTGTTACTCCTGCGGTGCGTTCACTGTCCCTCAGTTAAAATGCACCCTGATTCAGATTCCTGCAGATCAGTTATATAAGCAGCAGCTTACTGGTTTTGGGGCTGGTCACGAGGCTCAGCTTTACCTCAGGGATTACAACTCACAACACAAGACCCCCTCCTGTGAGGAGACGACATGGATTCATCTCAGAGATAATGTGACAGGCAGCAGGAGCTTCACCTGGTCAGCGTTCATCCAATACGGCCTTTTCCTACGCCTCCAGATTCCCCCTTTCTGCTTTGAAAATAAAACACGGAGCTTTTATTTTGAAGCCTGGCGTTTAGTGTTGGAGTTTTCTATGCATTTAAACGACGGTATCGCATGCGTTTAATGAACTGGACACAAGCAGAAATGGTGATGGAGGTGAATATGCGGTTAGTTGTGCAGCGTACACCTGAGCAGGTGAGAGCGTCTCGCGTAAGGAGGAGAAAGGTAAAGGAAACACAGGGGAGACTTTTCACTGCAGCCCAGGGCTCTTATTTTGTAGGAGTGGTGTCAGCTGTTGTCACAAGACATGCTGGGTGTGAGCTGCGTGTCAGGACTCTGTTTGTCGGCACAGAGGAACGTTGGGTGAGTGAAGCCTGCAGGTATCAAACAGGAAGTCTCGTTAACTGTGTTTCAGATAATTGCTCTTAATTGGCTGATCGTTGAGGCGTGAGATCCTGCTGAATACGTCCAAACGTTGAGGCATTTTGATGAAGAAATAGTGGTTATAGTTGGAGGAATAGTTCCCGTTGGTGTCGCAGGTGTTGACGTCGGGATAGGCGTTTGTTATCAGGGTCTAAATCTCCATTATAAGTTGATCTGATGGCTCTTCTCTTCACATGCAGACACACGTTAGATACAAGTGATAGAAGCATTCAACCAAGCCATGAAATGTGCTTTAAACTGCTCTCTTGCTGCGATGAGACTCTAACAAAGGGATCATTGACTTATAAATAGACACACGTTAGATACAAGTGATAAAAGCATTCAACCAAGCCATGAAATGTGCTTCAAACTGCTCTCTTGCTGCGATGAGACTCTAACAAAGGGATCATTGACTTATAAATACTTTGCTCCTGCAAGCCTGAAGGCGTTTGAACAATATTTCTACTATTTGAGGTCGTTCTATTATAGCTTTTCTTATTCAATATAAATCAATTCATCTTACTCCTACTTAATAAAATATCCTAATGTTTCTCAGAGCCCGAATTGACGAGCTTATATTGCTTTTATTATTGTTAATTTCATTGAGTCCGGCTGTCAGGTCGGAGACTCTTAGGTTGCACCGATGGAGAGAAATGAATAATGAATAACGAGCAGCGTGAAGAAACAGAAACCCTCTCGTCTCACGTGCGTTTAGATTCAGGGAAAGGAGTTTTTAAAGAGCAGTCACTGAGTATTTCATATGAGTTCTGCACGCCTGCGCCACGCAGTCACTGCAGAGACCTAAGAGAGGGTCTTCTGCACCACAGGCTTCATTTACACAGCAGGAAACACATCAGTATCCTTCTGTAAGGGTTGACCAACGCTCACTCACTGCAGGGAGAACTTGATATTACATTAAATGTCCAAATCAATTTTTTTACAGACAGAAAATGGGTTTTTATTTCACATTTTTAATATAAAGGATAAACACGAGTGGGAAACAGCGCCCTCTTGTGGATAGAAGTGTCTCTACAGCTGAGAGTGAAACCCACCCTAAAAAAGGCTTTCAGACACCCCTCCCCGAGGCAGGACAAAGCACAGCTAGGTGTTTCATTACTTTAATATGTGAAGTTTATGAAACAGATAGATATTTTACTGCTAAAGTATTTTTAAAATAGGCTCCTCTGAAGGGCCCGAGTTGGCCTTATCCCCTCTATCTCTGGATCATCATAATGTCATCAAATTAGGACTGGGTGTTCACAGAGAGGCAAAGCATACAATGAAGTACAGATTACATCAACACCTTTTACCATCTTTGTAATATTAACACCTAAACACACACGATCATATCGGCGGAAATGGAACAGGACATTTAAAATGTTTGTACATTTTAAACTAAGAAGTCCAATCACCCACAAATGAATGTATGTGTACCAGAGACTGTTATCTTCACCAGTCTCTCATGCCTAACCCTAAACCTAACTGTGTGTGTGTGTGTGTGTGTGTGTGTGTGTGTGTGTGTGTGTGTGTGTGTGTGTGTGTGTGTGTGTGTGTGTGTGTGTGTGTGTTGTGTGTGTGTGGTGTGTGTGTGTGTGTGGTGTGTGTGTGGTGTGTGTGTGTGTGTTGTGTGTGTGTGTGTGTGTGTGTGTGTGTGTGTGTGTGTGTGTGTGTGTGTGTGTGTGTGTGTGTGTGTGTGTGTGTGTGTGTGTGTGTGTGTGTGTGTGTGTGAATAATGGAAGAGGATTGATTGCCTGCTCTCACGTGGCGCTCGATCGTCCCACAGGAGACTCTCTCTCTCTCTTTGTTGTGTGTATTATTTATGTCTTATATATTTGTTTACCTTTTCTAAAATGCAGTGCGGAGGTTCTGCTCCGTATTCTGTCTTCCTGACAATGAGGGACCTTTTAGACCGTCTGCGACATTAGAGTTCTGTAGTTCCTGTACTTGACAATGACGGACCTTTCAGAACCCTTAGACGGACATATATGCTGAAAAACCCGTCTCCTTTTAAAGATCTTTCAAAATAAAAGCATGTGGAAGTGCGTTCTGAAGCTTTACTTTGAAACTCTGAGCTGCAGAAACAGCCGTCAGCTGTGCGTCCAGGAATGTGAGACTGCACATTGTTCGGATGCTTCTCCTCGGCTCCCTGAAGCCCTCGTTGTTCAGCCATGTGACCCGACCTGCTCTTCCTCCTCCAGACAAAGCCTTCGAAGACGATGACTCGGGGGATGGCGGCCGCTCCTCTTCCTCGTCCAGAGGAGGGAAGAAGACTCTGAGCATGGGTTCCTTCAGGAGAACCGGATCCAGCAGCAAGTCTGCAGGTCAGAGGCTCCACATATATCTGCATCTGACGCTGTTGGGGAGGGGGTTGTTTGGGGGGTTACTTCCACATGGTCTGGTTTATATTCGAATGATTTCATATAAAACCCCCACTGTAAATGTTGATGTGTAAAACAGGGCGGGACGGCTCTGCAGCTGGAGCGGTGGACGACGAGGACTTCATCCAGGCCTTCGAGGACGTCCCCACGGTGCAGGTGAGGAGTCTTTGGTCCAACAACGAACACAGTAAACTACACAGGATAGCTCCTTTAAAGTGTGCTTCCTCCTGTCCTCCTGCAGATCCACTCCAACAGGGAGGTGGAGGAGAACATGACGAAGATCCCGGGACGTCCTGTCTGACGATAAGAAGGACTGGGAGCTCCGGGTGGCCGCGGTACGTCTCTTTATTTTATATTATGTGTTTCCTGGTTGTTGTTTATGTAGTTCCCGTATTTTATGTAGTTTGTGTAGTTCCTGATGAATAAAGGTTTGCTGGTTTATGTAGTTCTTGTAGTTCTCTGGGTCTTGGTGTTTCCTGGTCCTGACTCTCTTGATGTAGTTCTTGTAGTTCTTGTAGTTCTCGGGGTCTTGGTGTTTCCTGGTCCTGACTCTCTTGATGTAGTTCTTGTAGTTCTCTGGGCCTTGGTGTTTCCTGGTTCTGACTCTCTTGATGTAGTTCTTGTAGTTCTCGGGGTCTTGGTGTTTCCTGTTCCTGACTCTCTTGATGTAGTTCTTGTAGTTCTCAGGGTCTTGGTGTTTCCTGGTTCTGACTCTCTTGATGTAGTTCTTGTAGTTCTCGGGGTCTTGGTGTTTCCTGGTCCTGACTCTCTTGATGTAGTTCTTGTAGTTCTCGGGGTCTTGGTGTTTCCTGGTTCTGACTCTCTTGATGTAGTTCTTGTAGTTCTTGTAGTTATTGTAGTTCTCGGGGTCTTGGTGTTTCCTGGTTCTGACTCTCTTGATGTAGTTCTTGTAGTTCTCGGGGTCTTGGTGTTTCCTGGTTCTAACTCTCTTGATGTAGTTCTTGTAGTTATTGTAGTTCTCGGGGTCTTGGTGTTTCCCGGTTCTGACTCTCTTGATGTAGTTATTGTAGTTCTCGGGGTCTTGGTGTTTCCTGGTCCTCACTCTCTTGATGTAGTTCTTGTAGTTCTCGGGGTCTTGGTGTTTCCTGGTCCTGACTCTCTTGATGTAGTTCTTGTAGTTCTTGGGGTCTTGGTGTTTCCTGGTCCTGACTCTCTTGATGTAGTTCTTGTAGTTCTCGGGTCTTGGTGTTTCCTGGTTCTGACTCTCTTGATGTAGTTCTTGTAGTTCTTGGGGTCTTGGTGTTTCCTGGTCCTGACTCTCTTGATGTAGTTCTTGTAGTTCTCGGGGTCTTGGTGTTTCCTGGTTCTAACTCTCTTGATGTAGTTCTTGTAGTTCTTGTAGTTCTCGGGGTCTTGGTGTTTCCTGGTCCTGACTCTCTTGATGTAGTTCTTGTAGTTCTCGGGTCTTGGTGTTTCCTGGTCCTGACTCTCTTGATGTAGTTCTTGTAGTTCTTGTAGTTCTCGGGGTCTTGGTGTTTCCTGGTTCTGACTCTCTTGATGTAGTTCTTGTAGTTCTCGGGGTCTTGGTGTTTCCTGGTTCTGACTCTCTTGATGTAGTTCTTGTAGTTCTCGGGTCTTGGTGTTTCCTGGTCCTGACTCTCTTAATGTAGTTCTTGTAGTTCTCGGGGTCTTGGTGTTTCCTGGTTCTGACTCTCTTGATGTAGTTCTTGTAGTTCTTGTAGTTTATTGTAGTTCTCGTGGTCTTGGTGTTTCCTGGTTCTGACTCTCTTGATGTAGTTCTTGATAGTTCTCCGGGGTCCTTGGTGTTTCCTCCTGGTTCTAACTCTCTTGATGTAGTTCTTGTAGTTATTGTAGTTCTTCGGGTGTCTTGGTGTTTCCCGGTTCTGACTCTCTTGATGTAGTTATTGTAGTTCTCGGGGTCTTGGTGTTTCCTGGTCCTCACTCTCTTGATGTAGTTCTTGTAGTTCTCGGGGTCTTGGTGTTTCCTGGTCCTGACTCTCTTGATGTAGTTCTTGTAGTTCTTGGGGTCTTGGTGTTTCCTGGTCCTGACTCTCTTGATGTAGTTCTTGTAGTTCTCGGGTCTTGGTGTTTCCTGGTTCTGACTCTCTTGATGTAGTTCTTGTAGTTCTTGGGGTCTTGGTGTTTCCTGGTCCTGACTCTCTGATGTAGTTCTTGTAGTTCTCGGGTCTTGGTGTTTCCTGGTTCTAACTCTCTTGATGTAGTTCTTGTAGTTCTCGGGGTCTTGGTGTTTCCTGGTCCTGACTCTCTTGATGTAGTTCTTGTAGTTCTTCCGGGTCTTGGTGTTTCCTGGTCCTGACTCTCTTGATGTAGTTCTTGTAGTTCTCGGGTCTTGGTGTTTCCTGGTTCTGACTCTCTTGATGTAGTTCTTGTAGTTCTCGGGGTCTTGGTGTTTCCTGGTTCTGACTCTCTTGATGTAGTTCTTGTAGTTCTCGGGGTCTTGGTGTTTCCTGGTTCTGACTCTCTTAATGTAAGTTTCTTGTAGTTCTCGGGGTCTTGGTGTTTCCTGGTTCTGACTCTCTTGATGTAGTTCTTGTAGTTCTCGGGGTCTTGGTGTTTCCTGGTCCTGACTCTCTTGATGTAGTTCTTGTAGTTCTCGGGGTCTTGGTGTTTCCTGGTTCTAACTCTCTTGATGTAGTTCTTGTAGTTCTTGTAGTTCTCGGGGTCTTGGTGTTTCCTGGTCCTGACTCTCTTGATGTAGTTCTTGTAGTTCTCGGGTCTTAGTGTTTCCTGGTCCTGACTCTCTTGATGTAGTTCTTGTAGTTCTTGTAGTTTCTGGGGTCTTGGTGTTTCCTGGTTCTGACTCTCTTGATGTAGTTCTTGTAGTTCTCGGGGTCTTGGTGTTTCCTGGTTCTGACTC
>CADEHL010001473.1:0-116662 GCA_902827135.1 Harpagifer antarcticus | reverse complement strand
TGGTCGGCAGGTGCAAACGCGGAACAACGTCCAAAAACGCAGACATTAGCAGGAGACAGCTGCAAATCCTGAAATGAAACAAATACAACCACAAAACGCTGCATTTACAGAAATGATGCAAACTAAATACAACACACAAACCTCGAAAACAAACGCAAACAAAAAAACGCTGCAAATACCAAAACGATATGCAAAGTTCAAAGCACGTACAAAAAAAAAACATTCCGGAGGTGCTCCAGCCCTCTAGGGGGCGACGTGGAACCAAGCGCCCAGGAAGTGCGCCGGAGTCTGATGAGAATATTCGTGCTGGTCAAACGGAGGTACTACACTTCCTTTAGGTTGCTGGGCCCGGAAACACTTTTTCCCATTGACTTACATTGGGAAAGAGTGGTCTGTAACTCGTTTTCCCATTGACTTACATTGGGAAAGAGCGGTCTGTAACTCGTTGGATAATTCTTTTTAAACTAAATAAACTACCCAGTATGAACGTCTGTATTTCCCTTATTAAAAACATTCCTTCCTCAAGTTGTAAAATGTGCTAATAACGTTATTCTGAGAGTTATTTCCCTCGGCATTATGAACGTGCATCTAACCCACGGGGCCGCGCCACCCGGCACGTTCACGTTACGTGTTCAGCATGCGTTTCTCTTTACCCATGATGCACAATAACAACGGACCATATCGCCTCACTGCCACGGAGCTGTAAGAATGGATATATCACATGCTGCTGTAATTCATCATTTGTATAATATTATACTGCATGGGCTGTATGATTAAATCTTGTGCCGTAAATGTTGTTTAAATAAAGTTAATATTACCGACGTAGATTAACGTCCTTTGTAGCTTCTTATTGCACTTGTTTTAGTTACTTGTGGGCTACTTAACATGAATAATCAGTTACTATCCTTTCACTCCATCACATTTCAAAAAGAAATAGGCTCTTGTTATTTAACTCCACCACAGTGATCCATCATCAGCTTTACTTTTTAGATAAAGATTTAACTCACAATTGATCATAACCGGCTTCAACTATACATTTATATCAAATCAAAAATCAAATCAAGTTTTATTTATAGAGCACATTTAAAAACGATGTTTGGTCGAGCCAAAGTGCTGTACATGTAATAAAAACACTTTACTGCAGTGCAATTGTAACAAAAGACAGTCATTTTGCAACAGCAAATATAAAAACAATACACAGGGAAATGTCAGAAGTCGTGCTCCGCTCTAGCTAGAAAGCCTGAGAGAAGAAGTGTGTTTTTAGAGAGGATTTAAAACCCCTAGGGTCTGGGCCGACCTCACATGGAGGGGCAGAGTGTTCCAGAGCCTCGGGCCAGCTGCTGCGAAGGCTCGGTGCCCTCGGGCTTTGAGCCTAGTCTTCGGCACTACCAGCAGCAGCTGGTCAGCAACCTTAAAGCTCTGGCTGGGGTGTAGCCGCTGGAGGAGTTCAACTATATAGGAAGGAGCCAGCCCATTTAGAGCTTTAAAAAACAAATAAAAGGATTTAAAATCAATTCTGAACTGAACTGGAAGCCAGTGTAGTGAGGGCCAGAATTGGGGGTGATGTGGTCGCGCTTTTTGTGTCCAGTCAGCAAACGTGCAGCTGCATTTTGGACCAGCTGCAGGCGTTTTAATTGACGCGTGGTCCATACCCACATACAGAGCGTTGCAATAGTCCAGCCTTGAGGTAACAAAGGCGTATGATGACCCTTTCCATGTCTTTAAAAGATAAATATGGACTTGGTTTTGGCCAATAGTCTTATTTTAAAAAAGCAGGATTTGACTACGCTGCTGACCTGCTTATCGAATTTAAAAGTGTTCGTCAAGGTCACGCCAAGGTTCATGACCGAGGGGAGGATGTTTAGTTGGAGGGAGCCCAGAATATCAACCTGAGAGGCTGGAGGTTGTGGTCCAAAAAAGATGACCTCCGTCTTGCCCTCGTTAAGAGTCAGGAAGTTGTTGCTCAGCAGGATTTGATCTCCGTTAAGCAGTCCATCAGCTGCTGTAGTGACTGTTTGATGTTTGCTTTGAGCGGGAGAGGAGATATCTGGACGTCGTCAGCGTAGCAGTGGAAGGGAATATTGTGTTTTGTTAGAATAGAACCTAGGGGGCAGTATGTACAGTAGGAACAGGATTGGGCCCAGAATCGAGCCTTGGGGACCCCACAGGTAAGAGGGGCTTTGGCAGAGGAGAAGGCACCTAGCTGCACTGAAAAGCTACGGTCCTTAAGGTAGGACCTGAACCATGCGAGGGCAGAGGCCTGTGATGCCAGCGGACTGTTCAAGCCGTGACAGCAGGATGCCATGGTCCACGGTGTCGAAGGCAGCTGTCAGGTCCAACAGCACCAAGACAGCTGGGCTACCTGAGTCGGCGGCTAGGAGCAGATCGTTAAAAACTCTTAAGAAGGGCTGTTTCAGGGCTGTGCATGGGTTTGAAGCCAGACTGAAACTTTTCATGGATGCCATGAAGGATTAAAAAAGACTGCAGCTGGGCGTAGACTACGCGCTCCAGGGCTTTTTGATAAAAACGGTAGCTGGGAGATGGGCCTAAAATTTGCGAGAGTGGAGGGGTCGAGACTTTTCTTTTTAAGTAGTGGCGTAATCACGGCATGTTTAAAGGCAGCTGGGACCACATCCTGAGGTAACAGAAGTGTTTAAAAGTAATAAAATACTTGCTCCAACTGAATGAAAACCTCTTTGAGAAGGCGAGAGGGAAATGCTGTCAGAGGAGCAGCTTGTCGGTCGCAGGTGCTCCACTATGTCCGAGAGAGAAGAGAGAAGGAAATAGGCTCAAAGTGGTCGAGGACAGCAGGGCACAGAGAGGGAGCAGGATCGGGGTGTAGGCACTAGTATTGGGCTATATAAATAAACATTGATTGATTGATTGATTGATTGATAGTTGTGAGCTAGCCTAAGAGCAGATATTTTTCCAATAAAAATTTAAGAAACTTATCGCAGAGAGCAGGCGATGGCACAACAGAGAAGAAACATCACGGGGATTAATGATGAGTTGAGGACATTAAAAAGAACCTGAGGTTTGTGGCTGTTTTTTAGAGATGAACAGAGAAATGTGCTCGTTTTGGCTGCTTTGACTGCCGTCTGGTAGTCAGACAGGGAAAGCACGAAGGATTTCCAGGGAGACATGGAGTTTATCCTTTTTCCACTTTCTCTCAGCACGCCTGCAAGCGCGTCTGAGAGCACGAGTACAGTCATTGAGCCACGGTTCTGATAGAACTTTGTTGCGTCTAAGCGTAAAAGGAGCAACAGAATCCAGTATTGGTGTGCATGTCAAGTCAAACATAGAGAGAAGCTCATCAGGCATTAAAAGCACAGTCCACATCTAATTTACAGATAGGAGAAGCATTAAAAACATCAGAGAACTGTGAGGCAGTCAAGGGGTTAATCGAACGCAGACGACGTGCAGGGGCACGTGATTCGACTCCTGCGGAAGGGATGGAGGTTGTAAACAGAACCGGTAAATGGTCTGAGATACGCGTTGCTGCACATATTTCATCCACAGATACAGACAGTCCAAACGACAATACCAAGTCCAAAGTGTGTCCTTTTTCGTGTGTTGGGCCAGCCACGGACTGAACAAGGACCAAAAGAATCAAGGAGATTTAAAAAGTCCCTAACCAGAGGTTTGGACTCACAACACACATGGACATTGAAGTCTCCGGAGATCAAAACACGATCATAATTCACCATGATCCCGGACAGAAAGTCAGAAAAGTCATTTATGAAATCCTTATTGTGCTTTGGCGGACGATACACGACTGCGCAGAGTATAGGCGAGGCCGGGTTCAGTTCAAAGAGCTGCAACTCAAAGCTAGCATAGCTAGTGACATGGTGTAGCAATCGGCACTGGAGGCTAGCTCTAAACACCGAAGCTATGCCCCGCCATGGGCCGGTGGCACGGGGGGAGCTGAAGAATGTACAGTCAGGAGGAAGAAGATCAAAGAATGATGTGTACTCGCCAGCGTGTGCCCAGGTCTCAGCTGACGAAGATGTCCGTGTTGAACGTGTTGATATATTACCAAGTGGTTTCATTACAAACCCACACAGGTATCATGCTAAGCTCTGTTGCTTGGATATCACTAGATCCTGATGTCAGCGTAATATAAAAGTACATACCGATTGATGTGTAACTTAGCATCATTTACTAGCTAGCCGCTAGCTGCTAACTGCCCGCCTCGTTAATATAAATCCAGTACCATGCTGTCATGAACGCGCGGTGCTGTTACGTGTACGCAAATTCAGTTTTTCGATTCTTCAGCTTTTAAATAAAGCTCGCTTTTGTTTATAGACCTTTACCCCTTTTGTCGTCTGCTTTTGGGTCCTACCTTTTCCGCAATCCGTTAACAGTGATCTTAACCAAAACATTTAAAAAAATACAGATGTCAGTATCCTGAGGCTCTGAGCCATTTCTTTTCCTCACAGCTTCCGGTCTTCCAAGACCCGACCAGACAAAAGACGTGCTGCAGCACGCCTAAAAAAAGGGGAAATCGTGTTGGTGAACACGAATCAATAGATTAAATGTCGTGACTATAAACGAAATGCCGTGAGACTGGGTTGGAACACACCTTTGGTAGACCCTCCCTCAGCTTCAACAAGAAGTCTCTGTTCTTCAGTAACAACATGTTTTCTACTGCTGCTGATATAATGAAGTCACATGACGTCCACTCACTCTGTCTCTGAAGGGCGGCCTTTTAAAATAGATTGGTGCACCTATAGACTGGTCACTCTTCATGGACTGAGCTATGAGCTATTCATTAACAGAGTATACATTCTTTCTGAGAGCACTTTGACCCACAGACGCCTCAATAAATATGAAATATGAGCCTTCGTAAGATAAGAGAAGCATCAAAGTCAAAACTGCAAACTTCATTAAACATGATTTGGAGGGCTGATAGAGTACCAGCAGCCTGGGAGAAGTGCCGGTACCATAATACAAGTCACGGTACACCAAAGAGTAAAATGTGACACTGCAGGTACTGCGTACCGTTGAACTCCGGTCCACTTCAAGCACTAGTCCCCAGTCTTCTGAAAGTAGTCTCTAGACTTCCACAACTGGTACATAGGACATTGAGGAGTGATTATTAAATAACTTTCCCCCGGATCCTACGGGGAAGCTGGGGTGGAAGCTGGGTGGAAGCTGAGGTGGAAGCTGGGGTGGGGAAGCTGGGGTGGAAGCTGGGGTGGAAGCTGGGGTGGAAGCTGGGTGGAAGCTGGGGTGGAAGCTGGGGTGGAGCTGGGTGGAAGCTGGGGTGGAAGCTGGGGTGGAAGCTGGGGGGGAAGCTGGGGTGGAAGGGGGGGGGGGTGGAAGCTGGGTGGAAGGGGGTGGAAGCGGGTGGAAGCTGGGGTGGAAGCTGGGGTGGAAGTGGGGGGAAGCTGGGGTGGAAGCTGGGGTGGAAGTGGGGTGGAAGGGGGTGGAAGCTGGGGTGGAAGCTGGGGTGGAGCTGGGTGGAAGCTGGGGTGGAAGCTGGGGTGGAAGCTGGGGTGGAAGGGGGTGGAAGCTGGGGTGGAGCTGGGGTGGAAGCTGGGGTGGAAGCTGGGTGGAAGGGGGTGGTGGGGGGTGGAAGCTGGGGTGGAAGCTGGGGTGGGTGGGGTGGAAGCTGGGGTGGAAGGGGGTGGAAGCTGGGGTGGAAGCTGGTGGAAGCTGGGGTGGAAGCTGGGGTGGAAGCTGGGGTGGAAGCTGAGGTGGGAAGCTGGGGTGGAAGCTGGGGTGGAAGCTGGGGTGGAAGCTGGGGTGGAAGCTGAGGTGGAAGCTGGGGTGGAAGCTGGGGTGGAAGCTGGGGTGGAAGCTGGGGTGGAAGCTGGGGTGGAAGCTGGGGTGGAAGCTGGGGTGGAGGTGGAGGTGGGGTGGAAGCTGGGGTGGAAGCTGGGGTGGAAGCTGGGGTGGAAGCTGGGGTGGAAGCTGGGGTGGAAGCTGGGGTGGAAGGTGGGGTGGAAGCTGGGGTGGAAGCTGGGGTGGAAGCTGGAGTGGAAGCTGGGGTGGAAGCTGGGGTGGAGCTGGGGTGGAAGCTGGGGTGGAAGCTGGGGTGGAAGCTGGGTGGAAGCTGGGGTGGAGCTGGGGTGGAAGCTGGGGTGGAAGCTGGGGTGGAAGCTGGGTGGGGAAGCTGGGGTGGTGGTGGGGTGGAAGCTGGGGTGGAAGCTGGGGTGGAAGCTGGGTGGTGGGGGGTGGAAGCTGGGGTGGAAGCTGGGGTGGAAGCTGGGGTGGAAGCTGGGTGGAAGCTGGGGTGGAAGCTGGGGTGGAAGGGAGGTGGAAGCTGGGGTGGAAGCTGGGGTGGAAGGTGAGGTGGAAGCTGGGGTGGAAGCTGGGGTGGAAGCTGGGTGGAAGCTGGGGTGGAAGCTGGGGTAGCTGGGTGGAAGCTGGGGTGGAAGCTGGGTGGAAGGTGGGGTGGAAGCTGGGGTGGAAGCTGGGGTGGAAGCTGGGGTGGTGGTGGGGCAGCAAGCAGCAGCGACGTGGAAGTAGCTGCAGCAATAGCAGCAGGAAGCAAAGCATAGAGAGATATCTGGCAGGTTAAATAGAGCGGCATATTAAGGAGACTCTGTTTGGTTGGTTGTAGAGTGGCAAGCAGCGTTATGTATGAATGCAGCATAAGTGCTCGAGTGACTGCCGGAACTAGCTCGCAGGCTGCGCCCCATTTGTTTTAAATTGAGGCTTATAGAGGGGTATCCTGCAGTGCTAGGTGCCAGACGGTGTTGGCGTGGGGACTGCTGGTTTGTTTCTGCCTCTCAACTTAAGGATCTATATTTGTATTCTTTGTTTGTGTTTCTTGTAGTAAATCTTATTGATTTGATGGTTTAAAGTGTGTCCGCATGTTTTTAATTGGTCAGTGGTAGAATTGTGTTAGCCTTTGTTAACAAGCTCTCCATTTTTATATTAACAGTTTTGAATACTCACACTGGGTTAGAAGAATGGCGTCCTTCTTTGAAGTAATCCGATGACCCTTCGATCCGATCACTCTTCAGGGACACACAGCTGGGTGCAGGAGACTTTTCTCTCTGCTGCTGGGAACTGAGAGAAATACTGAAATGTACTGACGATGCAAGACTTACATTTGTGCTTTCAACTTTTTTATTTGGCTGTGAAAGTTATCTTTTTCTTTCGGTGTCTGCAAACAAAAACCCATATACCAACAAAGCTGGAACATATGGCCCTCAGACAGGAAGTACTTGTAAATTGCTGCTACGAGTCCCCATATCTTTACAATTTGTCCCCAAAGTCCTCAGATCTGACAGTGAGAGGAGCTAATCCCAATCCCTCACCTCATAGTCGCCATACCACTGCAGGTATTCTCAAGAAATCTGAATCTATCTGAAGTCTGACTTCATGTGGTAGACTTTGTGGAGGAATTAGCTCACCCAATGTTTGCACCAAATAACACTTTTAAGTAAAAATTTGAGTCAAAGAACGACATTTGATTGTATTCATTGTCAAAACTCACACTTGGTCACAAGAATGGTGTCCTTCTTTGAAGTTAATCCAATAACCCTTCGACCCGATCACTCTTCAGGGACACACAGCTGGGTGCAGGAGACTTTCTCTCTGCTGCTGGGAACTGAGAGAGAACAGAAATGTAATGAAATATTTATTTCATTTAATTACAAAAATTACTTCCATCCATCCAACCATCTTTCTCCCGCTTATCCGTGGTCAGGTCGGGGGGGGGTAGCAGTTCCAGCAGAGAGTCCCAAATGTTCCTTTCCCCTCATCACCAGCTCTGACTGGGGGATCCCAAGGCGCTCCCAGGCCAGAGAAGAGATGTAATCCCTCCACCTGGTCCTAGGTCTACCCCTTGGTCTCTTCCCAGCTGGACGTGCCTGGAACACCTCCCTAGGGAGGCGCCCAGGTGGCATCCTAACTAGGTGCCCGAACCACCTCAACTGGCCCCTTTCGACGCGAAGGAGGAGCGGTTTCAACTCCGAGTCCCTCCCGGATGACCGAACTTCTCACCTTATCCCTAAGGGAGACACCAGCCACCCTGCGGAGGAAAACCCATCTCGGCCGCTTGTATCCGCGATCTGGTTCTTTGGGTCATGACCCATCCTTCATGACCATAGGTGAGGGTAGGAACGGCCCGGTAGACAGAGAGCTTTGCCTTCTGGCTCAGCTCCCTTTTCATCACAACGGTGCGGTAAAGCGACTGCAGTACCGCTCCCCGCTGCTCCGATTCTCCGGCCCATCTCACGCTCCATTGTTCCCTCACTCGAGAACAAGACCCCGAGATACTTGAACTCCTTCACTTGGGGTAAGGACTCATTCCCTACTTGGAGTGGACAGTCCATCGGTTCCTGCTGAGAACCATGGCCTCAGATTTGGAGGTGCTGATCCTCATCCCAGCCGCTTCACACTCGCTTTGCGAACCGATCCAGTGAGTGCTGAAGGTCGCAGACCGATGAAGCCATCAGAACCACATCATCTGCAAAAGCAGTGGTGCAATCCTTAGCCCACCGAACTGCAGACCCCCCCCCCCATGACTACGCCTCGAAATCCGATCCATGTATATTACAAACAGGGATTGGTGACAAAGCGCAGCCCTGGCGGAGGCCAACCCTCTCCGGAAATGGGTGCGACTTACGGCCGAGGAGCCGGACACAGCTCTCGCTTTGGGAGTACAGAGATTGGATGGCCCTGAGTAGAGACCCCCTCACCCCATACTCCCGCAGCACCTCCCACAGTAACTCCCTGGGAACCCGGTCATACGCCTTCTCCAAGTCCACAAACACATGTAGACCGGATAAGCGTACTCCCAGGCCCCCTCCAGGATCCTTGCGAGAGTAAAAAGCTGATCCGTCGTTCCACGACCAGGACGGAACCGCATTGTTCCCATTAGTAAAAATTACTTCATGCAATATATTATAAAAATGTATTTGGCCTAAAATCTATTACTGTTCATTACACCACTGTGTGTGTGTGTGTGTGTGTGTGTGTGTTAAAGTGATGCATGTGGGTGTGTGTGTGTGTGTGTGTTAAAATTGGGGACTTTCATCAGACTCACACACCAGTAATTCGGGGACGCCTTTCCCTTTGGGGACCAAAAACCACCGTCCCCAATTCGATTGAATTGTGACGGTATTCAGAATGCTCCAACTTGTTTTGGCATAACAATCTCAACTGTCCCTTAAACTGCTTTTTCAGATTTCTATTGTGAGTCTGCTCACCACTCCACCCAATCAGTGTAGAACTCTACATTGCCCCTATTGGTAGTGTGAGGAAAGTTTTTTATATTTTCTGTTAAACTAAAATCTCAAGTGATTATGATAATGTTGGCGCTCCCAGTAATATTTTCCACCCTCTAAACCTTTCAGAAATGTGGTGTCCCCTTAGGGGAGGGTGTAAAGTTGTGCATCCCCCAAAAGTGACTTAGGGTTGTGTGTGTGGTGTGTGTATGTATGTATGTATGTAGTGTATGTATGTATGTATGTGCGTGTGTGTGTGTGTATATGTATGTATGTATATAAAATAGGACTATTGGCCAAAACCAAGTCCTATTTATCTTTTAAAGACATGGAAGGGTCATCAACGCCTTTGTGACCTCGAGACTGGACTATTGCAACGCTCTGTATGTGGGTATGGACCACACGTCAATTAAACGCCTGCAGCTGGTCCAAAATGCAGCTGCCACGTTTGCTGACTGGACACAAAAAGCGCGACCACATCACCCCCAATTCTGGCCTCACTACACTGGCTTCCAGTTTCAGTTCAGAATTGATTTTAAAATCCTTTTATTTGTTTTTAAAGCTCTAAATGGGCTGGCTCCGGCCTATATAGTTTGAACTCCTCCAGCGCTACATCCCAGCCAGAGCTTTAAGGTCTGCTGACCAGCTACTGCTGGTAGTGCCGAAGACTAGGCTCCAAACACGAGGGCACCGAGCCTTCGCAGCAGCTGGCCGAGGCTCTGGAACACCTGCCCCTCCATGTGAGGTCGGCCCAGACCCTAGGGTTTTTAAATCTAATCTAAAAACACACTTCTTCTCTCAGGCTTTCTAGCTAGAGCGGAGCACGACTACTGACATTTCCCTGTGTATTGTTTTTTATTTGCTGTTGCCAAATGACTGTCTTTTGTACAATTGCACATGCAGTAAAATGTTTTATTACATGTACAGCACTTTGGCTCGACCAAACATCGTTTTTAAATGTGCTCTATAAATAAAATTTGATTTGATTTGATATGATGTATGTGGTGTGTGGTGTGTTGGGTGGGTGTGGGGGTGTGGTGTGTGTGTGGATGGGATGTGTGGGGGGTGGGGTGTGTGTGGGTGGTGTAGTGGGTGGGGTGTGTGTGTGTTAGGATGTGGGGTGGGGTGTGTGTGGAGTGTGGTGTGTGTGTGTGTATGTGTGTGTGTTGGGTGTGTGGTGGGGGGGTGTTGTATATGAGGTATGTATGTGTGTGTGTGTGTGTCGTGTTGTGGGGTGGTGTGTGTGTGTATGTGCTGTGTGTATTGTTGTATGCGTGTGTGTGGTGGTGTGTGTGTGATGTGTGTGTGTGATGGTGGGTTGTAGTCTGTGCTTGGTTGTGTGTGTGTGTGTGTGTGTGTGTGTATGTCTGTTGTATGTATGTATGTATGCGGTTTGTTGTGTATTGTTGTGGCTGTGTGTGTGTGGTGTGTATGTGTGTGTGTGTGTGTTGTGTGTGTGTGTGTATGTGTGTATGTATGCGCGTTGTATATGTTGTGTGTATATTGTATGTATGGTGTGTGTGTATGGTGTGTGTGTGTGTGTTGTGTGTGTGTGTGTGTGTGTGTGTGTGTGTGTGTGTGTGTGTGGTGTGTGTGTGTTGTGTGGTGTTGGTGTGGTGTGTGTGTGTGTATGGGTGTGTGTGGTGTGTGTGTGTGTGTGTGTTGTGTGTGTGTGTGTGTGCGTGTGTGTGTGTGAGTGTGCGTGTGTGTGTGTGTGTGTGTGTCTGGTACTTACTCCTCCACATCGCTGGATAGTAGATTCTGTATTCTCTGTACCTGCAGCCGGACGCTTCCTCTTCCAACCGGAATCTGGTCCCTCTCGCTGTAAAAGCAATCACTATTTCCTGATATAATGACACGGTACTTTTTTGCGAGTTCAAAGTCATATGAATGTTTTGAAGATTTAAGTCAGTTACTGATTTACACACAAACAGACCAGTTAGCTAAAGATGGTTGTTCTGCCATGATTCAGAAAAACCAGATGCAACAATACTGATGGACGAGCGATTCTGTACCAGGAACAACAAACCCATCTGTTAAATCAACATTTTGAAATACTTACACCGTGTCAGAAGAACCACCTTCATCTTTGAACTCCACCAGATGACCCTGAGGCTGATCTCTCTTCATGGACACACAGCTGGGTGCAGGAGACTTTTCTCTCTGCTGCTGGGAACTGAGAGAAACAGAAATGTATTATATGCAATATATAACCAAACCATGTCAGGCTTACATATATATTACTGTGCAAATAACTAGCTTGTTTTTTCTTTTTAATGTGGATGTCAGTCGGATGTGCTATTAGTTAATACTGTAGCCCATCCGGAGAACCCTAGAGTCAGGTCCGTCTATGTAAAACCTGAAATCTGAGTTTTCAAAACTGCAACTAGTTCCAAAGACTTCAGCTACAAATTCCCTGTATCTCTCTGACTGGTCCTTAGACATCTTAACTAGTCCTGAGATCTCTCTGCATACATTGGTTCTCTTTTCAAACACTGGTTATTCCACCATATCAAAACATTATTTCTGAGCTATTAACTAACAGAGTATAAATGATCATTCTTTCAATGAGAGCACTTTGACCCCAGTGCCAATACTCCCTTATTTACATATTAGCATGTGTATCAGTAAACCATTATTACACTAAATAACAAGTCCTTCTCAGTCTCTCCAGGTTTAATTAAACTGTACTTTATTGAACAAAAGACATATCTATAAATGGAGATGAAGCCACAACCTAAATCAGAGAGTGTAGCATGTACAGCAGAGATGAAAAGAGTAGATCTACCACAGTATTGTACTCAAGTACAAGTGAGTGACTTAAAATACATTTTGCGCAAGCAACATAAATATAAAATTACGTATCAAATGTACATAGAGAGAAAAGATGTATAAAATACTTAATATTGTGATATTAACTTTGCACAAATATTTTATTTAGATCAGTTTATTTTTGAGAAGGCCTGGGGCCTACAACTTCTAATAAATGATCAAAATATGCATTCCTGAGTAGAGTAATTCGATGTAACCAGAGTACACTATGCATTTGGTTACATTAATACAAAAGGACTGCCATTTAAACAGCAACATAAAAACACATCAAGGTCGCTAACACCGGTGTAGAAACAATAAAAGCCCCATTGCAGCCACAGTCTATGCCACAAACAGTCTGTGCTTTGCTTTAAACACACAAAACGGTGTTAGGGTAGCAAGGAAGGGTTGCAGCTTTTTAAATACAGACAAGGTAGCAGGCATATATTGCAACAAGTGTTTGATTTGACTCTCATCCATCCGACAATAGCAGAGGAAGGAGTTCAGGTCATTTAGGTGCACTAAGCACCTAGCCTACACCTGAGCGATAGCGTAGAGCAGAGTTCTCAATTGTTTTTCAGCCAAGGACCCTTACAAGATAGAGAATACACCAAGGACCCTTACAAGATAGAGAATACACCAAGGACCCTTACAAGATAGAGAATACACCAAGGACCCTTACAAGATAGAGAATACACCAAGGACCCGTCATTCGGATTTGTGATTTTGGGCTATATAAATAAAAATGGACTTGATTTGACATGTATGTCCCTTGGAATAATCTGACGTAGCCTATTTGTTTACACTTCTATAGTCTTAGTTATGTGAAAGAACAACACAAGAGAAATGTATTAGAAAGATATTAGATATGTATTACAAATATTTTGCACCATCTCAACTCAGAATACCCGTAAAACAATCAATCAATTAGCTGCAAGTCACACTGCACCTAAACATCAAAGGGAAATCAAGAGGAAAGTGATCATTTGAAGTGCATTTCAGAACACACACACACACACACACACACACACACGGGTTAAAGTGGGCCGGAACGATCCAGAACAGCGTTCCGGCACCTTCGATTAAGTAAATAAATCTGATTGGCAGTTTCATACATAATAATGTCAAGCGAGTTCACAGGGCTGCCAACTCTCATACAATTGACATTTTTCACACGCTCTCAGCCACAAGTCCATTTTCTCAAGCAGTGAAAAACAAATTCACAACTGATAATGTCATGGTGCGAAAAGAGGACACTACTGCACATTGCGCAACAGCAGCACCAGGCAGCAGACCATCTGAAGAGCGAGAAATAAACACAAATGTATTATATTGTAACTTATTCCCATGCATGTTGCTCAAAGTAATCTCAGTCAGTCTCACTTCTGCGTCTCTCCCTCTCCTCTCGCGCCATGCGCACCAGGCAGGAGTGAGTTACCATGGTTACGGGACGCTCCGTGTCTCTGTCGCGCTGAAACTTCTCGCGATTCCCAATAATACGTTTTTAGTAATACAACATCATTTTACAGTTTTGGTTAACATTATACAGGGTCAATGTTTCTTGATTAAATCCAAAGAGGGCAAGGTGGTGTAGACATGTAGGAAATGTGTTTTAAATTACTATTTTTTAAAATGACTCGCACCGGTATGTGGTTGGAAAGGGGAGCAACACCCGCATGGCAACAGCAGCGATTTCCGGATATTCCTGTTCAACCGAAGGCCAAAAGTCCACATGCCCCCCTTGGCCGAACCAGATTCTCAGGGTCCCGTCGCATGCCAGGTCCAGCAGCTCCTCCTCTGCTTTTCCACTGAGACCCCGCGCTGATGTATGGGCAACGAAGGGGTCGCGCACCCAGTCCCAGGCATCTGTGTCAACGTCAGTGAAATAGTCATTGAAATAGTCACCAAGGGAGGCAAGATGCGAACCGATTGTATTTTTCACTATGTCAGCTGGTATTTGGTTTGTGTCCAAAAACTCTGTGAGTTGGGGGAACATGTCTGTAATGCCATTTTGCACCCGCCTTCTCCAGATCGCTGTCTTGGCACGGAATGCCTTGATTTTGTCGCTTACCTCCAGGATAGAGGCATATCTGCCTTGAACGGACAAACTGAGATCGTTCAATAAGTTGAACACATCTGCGAGGTAGGCGAGCTGTGCGATCCATTCGGGGTCCGAGAAGAGTGCTGCAGTGGTTGGCTTGTCATTCTGGATGAACTCACACAGCTCTGAGCGCAGTTCGTACACCCGCTGTAGCACTTTTCCACGGGAGAGCCAACGCACCTCTGAATGGAACAGCAGGGTGTCCTGTCCTGCGCCCATCTCCCTGCAGAGCTGGCCGAATAAACGGGACAGCAGTGGCTTACACTTGATGTGGTTGACCACAGATACCACCGTGCTGAGAACGGACTGTAGCTCAGGACTCAATGATGTTGACGCCAGAGCCTGCCTGTGCAGCATGCAGTCGGTAGCTATCATCATTGGATTGCGCTCCTTGGCACGAGCAACCACCCCACTCTTGCGTCCGGTCATGGCAGCTGCCCCATCCGTGCAAATCGCAATGCAATTCTCTCAACTCACATTGCCAGTCTCCATGAACATATCTATAACATTGAAAATCTCCTCACCTGTTGCTCGCCCCGTCAACTCTTGACAAAATAAAAGATCTTCCTGAATCCTTCCTTCCCCCGGGTAGCGAACCAGCACGATGAGCTGCGCAGAGCCGGACACATCAGTGGACTCATCCAATTGAACCGCGAATTTAGACCCTCAGTCTCAGCAGTTGTGATTTGATATCAGCAGACATGTCCTCAATTCGTCGTCTGATGGTGTCATTTCACAGAGGTACACTTCTCAATTTGGCAGCCGCATCTTTCCCCACCATCACATTACATTACATTACATTACATTGCATTTAGCAGACGCTTTTGTCCAAAGCGACTTACAATAAGTACATACGACCAGGAAGACACAGCCCAGAAGAAAAACAGAATCATATAAGTACAACAGGTATCATAGAGCCACACATTTCAAGTGCTACTCAGCTGGCTATAGATAGGCCAGTCCTATGTTAGTATATAAGTGCTTTGTCAGCTGGCTATAGATAAGCCAGTCCTATGTTAGTATATAAGTGCTTTGATAGTAATTCTATCGCTCGAAGTGGAATCTAAAGAGATGAGTTTTCAGTCTGCGCCGGAAGATGTGCAGGCTTTCTGCCGTCCTGATGTCAACGGGGAGCTCATTCCACCATCTTGGAGCCAGGATAGCAAACCCACGTGTTTTTGCTGATGGGAACTTGGGTCCCCCCTCGCAGCGAGGGTGCAGCGAGTCGTTTGGCTGATGCCGAGCGGAGTGCACGTGCTGGGGTGTACAGTTTAACCATGTCCTGGATGTAGGAAGGGCCAGATCCATTCGCAGCATGGTATGCAAGTACTAGTGTCTTGAAGTGGATTCTAGCAGTTACCGGGAGCCAGTGAAGGGAGCGAAGGAGCGGAGTGGTGTGGGAAAATTTTGGAAGGTTGAAGACCAGACGAGCCGCTGCATTCTGGATGAGCTGAAGAGGTCGGATGGCACATGCAGGTAGACCAGCCAGGAGGGAGTTGCAATAGTCTAGGCGTGAGATGACGAGAGCCTGGACCAGAACCTGGGTGGCTTTCTGGGTCAGCTGGGGACGAATCTTCCTGATGTTGTACAGCGTATATCTGCAGCAACGAGTTGTAGCAGCGATGTTTGCAGTGAAGGAGAGGTTGTTATCCAGGGTCACACCCAGATTCCTTGCGGTCAGAGTCGGGGAAACAACAGAGGTGCCGATGTTGATCGTCAGGTCAAGAGTAGGACAATCTTTTCCCGGAAGGAAAAGCAGTTCAGTCTTGTCAAGGTTGAGCTTGAGGTGATGAGCAGACATCCACTGAGAGATATCAGCTAGACAAGCAGAGATGCGTGCGACGACCTGGGTCTCTGAGCGGGGAAAGGACAGAATCAATTGGGTGTCGTCAGCATAGCAGTGGTAAGAAAAACCATGCGGGCTAATGACCGAGCCGAGCGAGTTTGTGTACAGAGAGAAAAGGAGAGGACCAAGAACAGAGCCCTGAGGGACCCCTGTAGTTAATTGACAAGGGTCAGACTCAGACCCTCTCCAAGTTACCCTGTAGGTACGGTCTTTGAGGTATGAGGCGAGGAGGGAGAGTGCAGAGCCTGAAACTCCAAGTTCTTGGAGAGTGCGAAGGAGGATCTGATGGTTCACCGTGTCGAATGCAGCTGACAGGTCCAACATGATGATGACAGAGGAGAGGGATGCAGCTTTAGCAGTGTGCAGTTCCTCAGTGACAGCAAGGAGGGCCGTTTCTGTGGAGTGACCTGCCTTGAAACCAGACTGGTGTAGATCCAGGAGGTTGTTCTGGTGGAGATAATAGGAGAGTTGTTTAAAGACAGCGCGTTCAAGTGTTTTAGACAGGAACGGGAGGAGAGAGACAGGCCTGTAGTTTATAACATCGGACGGGTTGAGAGTGGGTTTCTTTAGGAGAGGGTTTACTCTCGCCTCCTTGAGACTGTTTGGAAAGTGACCAGAAGTTAGAGAAGTGTTGATGAAATGGGTGAGAAACGGTAGAATATCAGGAGCGATAGTCTGAAGGAGGTTTGAGGGGATAGGGTCCAGAGGACAGGTGGTAGGGCGGGCAGAGGTAATGAGGGTAAGAACCTCACTTGGAGAGAGAGGGGAAAAGGAGGTCAGTGTGTGGGTGAAAGGAGGGTCTGGTGACCCAGCGGTCAGTAAAGGTGAGTCAGAAAAAGAAGAGCGAATATCATCAACCTTTTTTTCGAAATGGTTAACAAAGTCGCTTGACAGAAGTGAGGAGGGGGGAGGGGCTTTGGGAGGGTCCAAGAGGGTGGAGAAGATGGAAAATAGTTTTTTGGGATTGGAATAGGAAGATTGGATCTTATCTTGAAAGAAAGTGCTTTTTGCCTGAGAGATGGAAGCAGAGAAAGAGGAGAGGAGAGCCTGATAGGTTAGGAGGTCGTCACGGTGTCTGGATTTCCACCATTTCCGCTCTGCTGCCCGAAGGACGGTTCTATTAGCACGCAGTGCGTCATTTAGCCAGGGAGCAGGGGGGGACTGACGAGCCTGCCGAGATGTGAGAGGACAGAGAGAGTCCAGAGAGGATGAGAGAGTAGAGAGGAGAGTTTCTGCAGCAGAGTTTGGAGGCAGGAGTTGAAACGAATCAGAGGAAGGGAGGGCTGAGAGCACCAATGAGGCAAAGGTAGAGGGGGAGAGGGAACGAAGGTTACGGCAGACAGGTGCAGGCTGAGAAGAGATTATTTTGTTATGTTTGGAAAGGGGTAGAGAGAATGAAAGGAAGAAGTGATCGGATGTGTGGAGCGGGTTAACAGAGAGGTTAGAAGTAGTGCAATTCCTTGAGAATATGAGATCAAGGACATTGCCAGCTTTATGAGTTGGTGGGGATGGAGACAATGAGAAAGCGAAGGCGGTTAACAGAGATATTAGTTCGTCTATCTTCCCCGTCTGGAGGTTGAAGTCTCCGAGAAGTACAGCCGGAGGGCCAGTTTCAGGGATGTGTGAGAGAAGATGATCTAATTCCTCCAAGAAGTCCCCCAAGGCGCCTGGCGGACGGTAGAGAACAACAATGGTTAATTGTATAGGATGGGTTACTGTGACGGCATGGAATTCAAAGGTGGAAAGAGTGAAGTTAGGAAGCTTGAAGAGGGAAAAGCTCCATTTGGGAGAGAGCAGGAGACCAGTGCCACCTCCTCTGCCAGTGGGTCTGGGCGTATGGGAGAAGGAATATGCTGTGGAGAGAGCTGCTGGGGTGGATGTGTTGGATGGAGTAATCCAGGTCTCCGTGAGGGCAAGGAAATCCAGAGACTGCAGGGAAGCGTAGCCAGAGATGAAGTCAGCCTTAGGAACAGCTGACTGGCAGTTCCACAGGCCACCTGAAACTAAGTGTTGGATGTCAGAGGAGCATGAGGGATAGACCAGAGCAGGCCGAATATTTCGATTACGAGATATACGGGGCCAGTGATAGTGGCGAGAGGACACATGAACGGGAATGGAGAAAATACACATGATTATAGTATGCGGGACTAACCAAAATGAAATAAAGTACCAGCGATACTTAGCTCATCACCTCACACAGATCCACCGCAGCAGGGAGCAGCAGTTCCTCCGCTATTGTGTGGGGCTTTTGCGCCTTAGCAATCCTCTGCGCTACCAGGTAGGAGGCCCGCTGCGCTTTAGCAGACGTAACATTAACCATCCGTTGTTGTTGCTGGCGGTAGTCCTCGCCCTTCCTCTCAAAAAAAGCCCGGTCTTTTTTTACATAATCTGGATGCTTGGTCTCGAGGTGCCTCTTCAATTTGGCAGGCTTCATCGCCTCATTGACAAGACACCGCAGGCATATCAGACATTTCGCTTTCCCTTCCACTTCAATAAATCCATATTGGAGATACTCCTCATCGTATTTCCTTACTTTTGTTTTTTGTTTTTCATTTACTTCATTTGTAGCCGTAACATTTTAAAAATCTTTCCATCTTCGTAGTATGCTAGCCGTGTTATATCTCTATGATGCTAGCAGCGGCGCTCTCTGACTGACGTACCAGTTATTGTTGTTTCCACGGTAACGGGTGACCCGCTTGATTTTTAAATGTATAGATTTGTTAGATTAGAACGTAATCTATGAACTATTTTAGATAAAAAAATAAAATATTATTTGTTGAACTATGAAGCCTTTTGTAAAAAAAAAAAATGATATCATCGATAATTTAAATTAATGAATCTGAAAACTTTTCACAGAACGCCTGGCAGAGTGCCACGGACCCCCGGGGGGTCGCGGACCCCACTTTGAGAACCACTGGTGTAGAGTGCGTGCAGCTTTGAATATGTGCTGGGAAGCAGTGCTCCCTGGGTAAAGCAGTTTTTCCCTTTAATGGCAAAGGATCATTGAACATGAATTGAGAGGGCTGTGTAGAGCAGTGGTTCTCAAACTTTTTTCAATCATGTCCCCCCGTTGAATATTCAGCCAAGTTCCCCCTGATCAGCGCAAATCAAATTGTTAGGGAAGAAATGCCTATAAAGAGGTACAGCACGGCGCTGCACCATCGGTGTCTGATTTATTAAAACAACAGTAACTGAAACACTTAAATGCTACATTTCAAATGTTTACAATCCATCACTAAATTCATGGCAAACCAATTTTAACATCAAGCAATAACACAGAGACGACATTAGCTGCTTTGAACTGATCTGTTTAATAAGTTGTACTTAATGTCGTGAAACATGGGCTCGAGCTTCACTGAGAGCTTTGTCATTCTGACAGGGAGGCACACTGCAGTTATTACACTTAGCGTTTTGAAATATGTGAAACTCTGTTCATATAAAACCCACACTGCTCAAACTTCCTTACTTTTCCTAAAATTAGTATATTTATTTATTTTGGGGCGTGGGGAATGAAGATCATGACCGAAAGAACCAGATCGCGGATACAAGCGGCCGAGATGGGTTTCCTCCGCAGGGTGGCTGGTGTCTCCCTTAGGGATAAGGTGAGTGAGTCATCCGGGAGGGACTCGGAGTTGAGCCGCTCCTCCTTCGCGTCGAAAGGAGCCAGTTGAGGTGGTTCGGGCACCTAGTTAGGATGCCACCTGGGCGCCTCCCTAGGGAGGTGTTCCAGGCACGTCCAGCTGGGAAGAGACCAAGGGGTAGACCTAGGACCAGGTGGAGGGATTACATCTCTTCGCTGGCCTGGGAGCGCCTTGGGACCCCCCAGTCAGAGCTGGTTAGTGAGGGGAAAGGAAAGTTTGGGGCTCTCTGCTGGAACGAGACCCCCGAGACCCGACCACGGAGAAGCGGGAGAAGATGGATGGATGGAAATGAAGAGAAAAAATGATATATGAGCATTTTATGAGCATGGGATTTTGACCCCTCATATAAACATATGCAAAATGCTATACTTTGCGGCCACACGCCGTTGCCAAGCAACGCTTATTGTTTAGGTCCTTTGATAAGCAGGCATTAACTAGAACTAGCGAGATCTGATAGATTTGGACATAAACGCGAGTGAAGTCTAACCGGACGCGAGAGAGAGATCAGATCAGCTGCTGCTGACGGAGAACACGCAGCTCTGTGATCACAGCTCCGTCCGCTGTGACGGACCGGTGAGTGGAGCAACACACTCTGAGTTAGACCTAACACACTTAGCTAGTTCATCTACCCTGGAACTAGCTAAACTAGTTATACATATATTTATTCTTTACTGTCGGGTCACTTATTACTGGTTCAGCGAGCTGCACGAGACTGACGGGCTGTCAGGAGAGGGAGAGGGAGAGAGAGCCGTTTATTGTTCCCATGTTATTATCCAGAGTTTCTGTAAACCTTTGAATAAAGTAGTTCATCTGCTATTAGTAGTTTGTTTAAATGCATTAATTACATTTTTTCTTTCATTAAAACTCTAAAACTCTAAAACGCAGCCATTCTACCTCTGAGCCTGATCTCCTAGCCTTTGCCCAGGCCTTGTTTCTCTCATGAAGGAGACTGGACAGATTAGCAGAAAACCAAGGATTAAGGATTAATTAGATTTAGATTAATGTACGCAGGGGTGCATGTCTATCAATGATCTCCATAAAACCGAGATAAAAATAAGACCATGCGGTTTCTACATCAGCACACAGATCGATTTTACCCCAATCAAACCCAAACAGATCATGCACAAAACCCTGCTCCACAAAATGTTTTTTGTCTCTCTTAATGATAATGCGAGGTTTAACCTTTTGGACCTTAGTGTCCCTAATTGTGGCTACAACACAGTGGTCACTCAGATCATTCACAAATACTCCCACAGATGAATATTTATGGGGAACATTAGTTAAAATGAGATCAATTAGGGAGGATTTATTAGGGGACTTAATGTTAGGGCGAGTAGGACTGTCCACAATCTGAGTAACATTTAAAGAGATACAAAGGTTTTTAAAATCCTCTGACACTGCAGTTAACCAGTCCCAGTTAAAATCTCCAAGTAGCACTATTTCCTTGTAGTCTAGTTGTGATAAAAGATTTGCTAGTGAAGACAAGGAGTCTTTGACAGCTGAGGGGGGTCTGTAACAACTCACGACCATGACCTGTTGACCCTTTGCCACTTCTATATTCATGGCTAAAAATTCAAATTGCTTACTGATCGATTTGGAAACTAATGTGGATACACTGAACTTATTCTTAACATAAATGGCAACGCCACCACCTTTATTAGGCCGGTCGGTACGATACACATTAAAACCATTTAAGGCAATGTCAGAGGCCAACATAGATTTGTTTAGCCATGTTTCTGATAAAACAATGACGTCAGCGTCAGTTGAGCCCAGATACGTACAAAATCTAGTTTACCTAACAGACTGCGCACATTCAAGTGGATGAAACCCAACCCAGACCTAGCTTTAAAACCAGCAGGAGTAGCGATCTGACTACTACTACTGGGCGGACCTGGGCTAGGTTGTACATTTCCTGACAGTAATAACAACAACAAAAAACAGGCATCTTTTCCTCTTAAACGACACACATATATTGTTATCTAATTTAGAAACACCGGAAAAGTCTGCAGAGTGTGATTTGAGCTTAAGAAGCAGTCCTGAAGAACCATCATCGCAGGAAAACAAAAAAGACAAACATATTTTGTCGAGCAGATTGTCTGTGACAAAGCAACCGGTAATTGTTTGAGCAACACATCCGAACCTTTGCAGGGGATGCCCACTGCGGGTGGCAGAACAGACCTGAATCCAGTAGACTTCTCAGAATGACTAGAGATCTTCTCATAGTCCAAAACAGTTAACAGCCATTTTCCCAGACCAGCACACAGTATCCGCGAAGTTCCTGGAGCAAATCAGCACAGCAGCAAAGGACAGGCGAAAACAGCAGCGTGGAAGCGCTCCGGTCCCTCCGTGGTATCCCTGGGGTGAAAGCAGGCCTCTGCAACAGCAGAACCAGGACAGGTGGAGAGCAGGCCCCAGCGGTGGTAAATCCTCCTCCGTACAGCAGCACACGCCCGGTGGAAGCAGGCCAAGCCCGAAGCGTGGATCCACTCCGTCTCTCCGCGACGACTCCGGGGTAAAAACCTCTCCAGTACAGCCGTATTCTACAGGTGGGAGCAGGCCTCCGTAGATCGTAGATCGCAGATCGCAGGCAGCAACAGGTGGAGCCGCTCCGTCTCTTCGCGACGAGCAGGCCTCCGTAAATCGCAGATCGCATGCAGCAACAGGTGGAGCCGCTCCATCTCTTCGTGACGTCTCCGGAGGAAAAACACCTCAGTACAGCCGTACTCGACAGGTGGGAGTAGGCCTCGGCAGATCGCAGACAACTAAAACTACTACTTGTATAAGCAGGGATGGCTACAAGTTTGTAAGCAGGAGAGCAAGATGCTAACAGATGCCAGATGCTAACAGGTAGTGCGAGCCTGTAGAAATTGCGACTGCCTCCAATGACGAATGACAGTACATCCCTCCTCTGTTGCTCTCCCTGAGATTTCTCCCATGTTCCCTTTAAACTGTGGGTTTTCTCTGGAAGTTTTTCCTTGTACGATGTGAGGGTCTAAGGACAGAGGGTCTAAGGACAGAGGGTCTAAGGACAGAGGGTCTAAGGATAGAGGGTCTAAGGACAGAGGGTCTAAGGACAGAGGGTCTAAGGACAGAGGGTCTAAGGATAGAGGGTCTAAGGATAGAGGGTCTAAGGACAGAGGGTCTGAGGACAGAGGGTCTAAGGACAGAGGGTGTCGTTTTTCTCATACTGATATCCTGAACAATCTGTGCTGTTGTATTTGCTGTCAAGTGTCTCTACTGTAGGCTATTTTTATTGTGTACAGCAGGCTCACTTTTGCTCCACCAAACATCGTTTATAAATGTGCTATATAAATAAAACTTGATTTGATTTGATTTGATTTGATGGCGGCAAAAGCGTCTCACTTCTGGAGAGGAGTTTCGTCTTCATGTCATGATAGAGAGATACAAATACTGAATAGTTTAGATGAGAAAGGTCATCGAAATGCCAGGTTACTAGTATTTATCATGTAAACAGGGAACATGAATAACCCGATCTCTCTGTAAACACCATATCCCCAATATGATCATAACCGGGATAATACCGATAATACTCATAAACGGCTTACTGATGTCCATGCAGTCAGTGTGTTTTACTGGAGCCTCAGTTCGATAAGAGATTATTTTCTGAGTTCTTTAATTTAGGTACTCTCTCTCAAAATGGTAATGTGCATTATGTTTTAATTATACTTATCATTCAGAAGCTTGTTGTGTGTGTTTATGTTTTACTGAGTGCTTATAGGCCATTTCCATCCCAGTATTCAGTTAACTATTTATTTTCTGTGCACATAGCTAATATTCTACTGCTTGGGACTTTGAGTCTTCAAAATGTCCAATGTCACAGACTGGGACTTACTTTAGAGTCAGTTGTATTCACATTCAGTATGACTTGTTATGATTCAATGTGAAAGAGTAAACTGCTCAATAAATAATGATCACTTCACCACCTCTCTTGACCTCTAGGCGCTTGAGAGTGAGTCAGAGGCAGAACACAGGGACAGTGGAGAGAGGTCCGGTGCTGAGGTGAGTGATGAAAGGGAAATGACAGTTTAGAGTAGATTGTGATGTGGACTCTCATCCCAGAGTGTTAAGGAACTCAGTGGGGATATTGAACAGGAAGCATTTCAGGCAAGGGGCATCATGTGACCAATACAGACAGAAGAGCAACATTTAAGTCAGTGATACCATTCCTAGGTGAACTTAATGTATGGAGTCAGATCAGTCTCAATGTTAATAAATGCTCACAGAAGGATTCACACATGTATTTTGCGATTTATATATAAATGACTCTCCACAACAATATCTCTCAATACACTCACAAATATTTATTGTTGTATATAATTATACAAAAAATTGGCATTTAAACTGCTTTTTATTAATTCAAAGACGGCTCTGAATCAATAATCAAATATGTTTCCTTTCTTTACTACTGGATGAAATTACAAAATGTACCCATCACTTTCCTCATGCTAGTAGAGCCACATCAAAGTATCAAACCACCCCCCAAATGCACCTGAATACAGGAAATCTATTTTTTTTCGTGGGGGGGGGGGGGGACCCCCACACCGCCCGTTAAAAATGTCCCCCTCACTTTCAGGATGCTTCCTACGCCCATGAAATAACATAAAATCAATGCAGGTCAGTTTTCATATGCTTCAGTGGTGCTGGAAATGTGGATTGAGTGCACGTGTGAGCATCAGGAGAAAGGACGGGTTTGCCTGGGCCTCGCACGGGGCACCAGGTTTAGAAGTAAAGACTATCATCAAATAACTATCTATTTTCATGTTGAAATTGCAACTTCACCTTTGACCACCAGAGTGATGTCCATCTTTGAATGTAAGAGGAAGATCCATAGACCAGTCACTCTTCATGGACACACAGCTGGGTTCAGGTTCTTCCAGCTTCCACCTGAAACATGAGAAAGAAACAGGAAATAATCTAGAATTGTCAAAAAAGGTCCGGTCCTAACTCTTCCTGACCACTTTGCCTTAACCTCTGTGAAAAATATCTTGGGCTCAAGGAAAGGAGTTTTTATTATGTTATTTTTTATTTGAAATTCAGTTCCTGACTGACGCCAAAAAAGCCCGAGATTATGGAATCAAACAAATAAATAAAAACAAGGATAAGGCATTTATTTTGCTCACAGACGTGTGACATGTTTTTATGAACCACACAGCCTCCGGTCTTCCAAGACCCGACTGGACAAGAAGACGTGCTGCAGGCGCGAAACACATTACCAATAGAAATACATTGCTTTTAAAATCGTTCTGTGGGACACGAAGAAAAGGGGAAAATCGTGATGGTGAACACGAATCAAGAGATGACATGTCGTGACTATAACACGAAAGGCCGTGAGACTGGGTTGGAACACACCTTGCTAGTATAGTCTCCACTGGTATTTCCTTTGAAGATTGTCTTTTAAAAAGTATTCGTTCGGGCATTGACCAGTCACTCTTCATGGACACACAGCTGGATCCAGGTCCAGGTCCAGGTCCAGGTCCAGGTCCAGGTCCAGGTCCAGGTCCAGGTCCAGGTCCAGGTCCAGGTCCAGGTCCAGGTCCAGGTCCATGCTGCCGCTCTGGGCTTCAACACAAACACAAACACACACACACACACACACACACACACACACACACACACACACACAGAGCTTTGAGTGTGAATAATGCCTGCTGAGCTCTGGAGAAGAGGACAGTCAGAGGTCTTCATCTCACCTCTGAGCTTTGGTGAGGCGTTCAGGGTCCCCACTCAGAGCGGGTTCAGTGTCCTCACAGGGATTCATAGCAGCGCTCACACCTTCACACACACACAACCACCTGCTGGAGAACCACACATTATCTCATCAGGACACACACAGAGAGCTCTCACACAGTAACACATTTCAAACAGTCAATAGAGGAAACCTAGTGTTTCGAGTGTAAAGCAGAAATAAATAATAATTAAAGCTGCAATCGATCACTTGCACATCAGGTTACTTCCAGCATCCCCGTCCTGAAGCAGTGAAGCACCATGACAGCAAGGATGAACATCACGTATAGGTGACGTTTTGTCTTGCACAACCTCCGGTGTCCTCTATGTGGCGCTAAAGAAGAAGTGCTGAACAAACAGTATCTTTCTCTATCCCAAGTGTAGACCACACAGCGTAATCTTCATGTAAATCTGATGATGTTCGTAACATGAGGCTGACTTCCTCTAGCCAGTAGGTGGTGCTATGACTCATCTGTAAAAGTCTTAGGCTGGGACTCTGATCGACCAGAAGGAATTGGGTTGGTGACTTTACTCTCAAGTTAAAATCACTTATAACAAGCTTTAAATCACTTTTGACGTGTGTGGTCATAAGAAGGTGCTGACCAAATTTGAAGTCGCTCGGATTATATTTCTAGGGGTTTGTTAAAGTATGGGTCTACACTACAGTATGCCTTTTTTAGTCATGTATTCTGTACCTGCTGTGTTTATTTATTTATTTTATTTAATTATCTTTGCTTTTTATGCCTGTTTTTAAATGCCTTTTTAATAATGTATTTAAGCTGTATTTGTTCTTAAATGTATTTTGCTTTTAATCTGCAAAGCACTTTGAATCGCCACGTGCTGAAAACTATTATTTAAATGAAATTGCCATGGGTCCTGAAAAATTCCCAAAATACACACTTAAAATCCCTAAATTCAAAATGCTGACCCGAACATTTCTTTTAAAAAGAAAAAGGTCCTCCTTTACTAGCTGTAACATTAAAGTGAACAGAGTCATTCATAATATTTATTCAATGATGTGACAAATATTATTATGAACTGGTACAGAATGAGTACTTTTGCACTTTAAGTATATCTTGATGTTTAAACTTGTACTTTAGTGAAGTGTTGAATAGAGGACCTGAAACAGATTAGTATCACACTGTGGTTTCACTAATGTTTCAGAAACTAAACATCTGAGTGCTTCGTCCTCCTCTGTGAGAAACCAGAAACCAGCTGCAGTTCCTCAGAGTGACCACTGGAGGTCCTCCATTTACCTGTTCCCTGTTCAACTCCTCCTCCTCCTCCTCCTCCTCCTCCTCCTCCTCCTCCTCCTCCTCCTCCTCCTCCTCCTCCTCTCTCACTGAACACACCTTAGGTTTTATTTTTGGCACATCTTTGAGCTTCCCGACTGAATTGAACACACCTTTTGTTTTGGTTTGTTGACGTGTTTGGACTTGAGTTTTTTGTTTTTATAGTGAAGACTAAGAAACAAAATGGCTTCTGCTCAGCTGGTGTTTAACACAGAACACCTGAAGAGATGACTACAACAGAGAAAGAGTCTCTCACAGTTTCATCAGAAACAACAGCCCAAGCCCTGAGCCTGTTTTTCAGGTCTCAGGCTCGAAAATGGCATTCCCAGAACAAATGACCATATCTTCCGTTCTAAAAGGTTACATTAATAATCCTTTCTCTCAAAGCAAGGCCACACCTGTGAGTTGGATGTAGACGTGTCAGAATCAATATAGATGTTCTTATTTTAAAGTAAATTCAGATTGAACACAGTAAATCAAATTACTTAAAGTGAAAACCACCCTTGAATGATGGGATGGTAGACTAAAAGCTTTAGGAATCCAAAGTACAACATATAATAAGTACCCTGTATCAAGATTGATGCAAAACAAGTGACCTTTGACCTTTTTAGAGAGATTTAGCAACAAAAAAAAACTTCTGGGGTCATTTGGGTGGATTTTCCTTATCTCTGGCCCCTCTTGCTCGATTTTGCTGATTGACATCTCTTTCTAACCGTCAGAGCCAATAGAATCGAGGGGAACTCCCACACACTCCTTATTTGGTAATGTGTGTGTGTGAGACTGCCGCATAGCCAAGACCGGAAGCTGCGATAACTCTGGTGGCTACCATTAGCAGCTAACTTTTGCTCTCCGATTTTTACATACAAATTGAATTATGGATTATAAATGAAAAAAATTATTCCACAGAAACATTATCAACCTATGGATTAACCGATTCAGCCGCGTTTTCTCTCTCGTTTTGATGCCATTGAACACGTCTTTTGATCAGATTGACAGCTACGGTGAGACGACCTCCCTAGAAGCTCCGTAAAGGTACGTGTTGTGATGTCTGTGTTTGCTTCCCCTGTCGCGAGTTCGGATCACTCAGTGATGATACTATACCTAAATAATCTGTGGAACCTCAGCTGTAATCGGATATCTTGTATGTGCAGCTACGATAAGTAATAAGGGTATCTTTTATCTTGAGTTCTGTGCCAAAGTGCGTTAGCATTTTTCGCTCAGGGGTCATTTAGATGCTTCTTATGAGACTTGAGTTTTGTTTTGGTAAGGATGGTTTGTATCGTCAGTTAGCTGAGATTATTCCCGTTAATCTGGTATAACACATGAATAGGTTCTTAAATATTAAGATCCCCTGACACAGTGTCGTGAAAATAATTTAAAAAAGGACCCGCCGAGGGGGGCTTTGGGGATTAACAGGTTTTAATGCGCTCTGTGAAAACAGAGAACTTAGAAATATGTTGAAAGCCTGTCAGCTAAAGTAGTGAAACAGTTCCCGTTAAATGAGTTTATAGAATATATTCTAATGCCATCAGATACAGATATTGGCTGTGAGTACATGTTGTAACTTTACAGTCTAGTACAAGTACACTTCTTCATTATCAGGACACATGTAACAAGGTGAGAAAACGGCATTAAGACGTTTGAATTTCACTGTTTAGACTTTAGATCAGAGTTCCTGAGGGGGGGTCAGGAGGGTGTGTTGATCAACCAATGAAACGCAGCCAGAGTCTCTCAGGTGTTTCAGGAGCAAAGGCTCAGGTGAGCTCTCTGATGGCTGCTGGGTCCTAGTGCCCTCCCGCTGCCTCCCCCTCCACATCAGTAGCCCTCCTGACAGACTGACCCCCATCAGCCTGAACTCCTCTTCCTCCTCACAGGGAACTCTTTAAACTAACCTGCACTCTCTCTCTGCTCTCACAGCTAGGAGGCCATCTTGTCTCCCAGCTTTAAACAATCACACGTTCATCAACTCAAGCGTTTCTGCGACCACAACAATCAACAACATCAACCAATCACAGCTCTACTTACTGAACTGTTAGCCGTGAGCTTCATCAGTAGCAGCCTCGCCTGAGCTTCATCAACTTCAGCGTCCGTCAGACGAAGTGAAGTGAAGGCGCTTCCTATCCTGAGTGTGTGAGTGTGTGTGTGTGTGTGTGTGTGTGTGTGTGTGTGTGTGTGTGTGTGTGTGTGTGTGTGTGTGTGTGTGTGTCCTCGCCTCACTATGACAGTATGCAGTCCGACTGGTTTGACTGAGTCTCAGACTGTGCTGCGTTCACAGGATCAAATGATTTTGTGAATATAATTATTGGGAAGGGATCTTTAACAGAGTTCCCTGGTACTCTAACCTGCAGTGCATTTGATCAAAACACAGGAAGTCATTACATTTTTGCAATTTTGCAGAATAATGTCAGATTGGACTCTTTGCAGCCTCTGTTGTGAAAAGTTCTGCTTCCTGGACACAGCTTGAATAAATAAGTTAATTAAAACAACACAAAGTGATCTCATCACTGCTCTTTGGTGATCTGGTTTTTCATTTGTAAAGTAACCGCAGCTGTCAGATAAGTGTAGTCCAGTAAGAAGTACAACATGTACCTCTGAGACGAGTACAGGTATCTCGCTCTCATTGCAGGTGTAACATCCTCTCTATCGCCCTTCCAACGTGTGTTATCTCCACCATCTCACCCACATTTCCGTGCCTATTGCCTCACACCAAAGTTCACTTTGTCATGCTGGGGATTGTCAACTTTCTGACTCTTACGGCCCGGACACTCCAAGCTGACACCAAAGAACTGACACAGACGGACCCCCGACTGTTGTGTCGCCTCACGTCTCTGCGTCTCGGCCAACAGTCGCTCTTGAACACACCGCAAAGACTTAGCCGACGGCCAAGAAGCACGTACGAACTGCGCATACGTGAGTGGCAATAACTCTCCTTACCAGCAGGCGGCGGTAGTGTGTATTCGTCATTCAAAAGAGGCAACCGGAAGACAGACTGCGTGATAACCGAGAGAAGAAGAACAGACTGCGTGATACACCGAGAGAAGAAGAACAGACTGCGTGATACACCGAGAGAAGAAGAACAGACTGCGTGATATAAACAAACTACAAATAGCGTGTGCAGTGGCGAGCCGTGACTTTTATACCTAGGCGCTCTGATAGCGTGTGCGTTCATTCATTAATTATTATTATTCAATAGTGTGACACATATTATTATGAACTGGTGCAGAATAAGTACTTTTGCACTTTAAGTATATCTTGATGTTTAAACTTGTACTTTAGTGAAGTGTTGAATAGAGGACCTGAAACAGATTAGTATCACACTGTGGTTTCACTAATGTTTCAGAAACTAAAGATCTGAGTGCTTCGTCCTCCTCTGTGAGAAACCAGAAACCAGCTGCAGTTCCTCAGAGTGACCACTGGAGGTCCTCCATTTACCTGTTCCCTGTTCAACTCCTCCTCCTCCTCCTCCTCCTCCTCCTCCTCCTCCTCCTCCTCCTCCTCCTCCTCCTCCTCCTCTCTCACTGAACACACCTTAGGTTTTATTTTTGGCACATCTTTGAGCTTCCCGACTGAATTGAACACACCTTTTGTTTTGGTTTGTTGACGTGTTTGGACTTGAGTTTTTTGTTTTTATAGTGAAGACTAAGAAACAAAATGGCTTCTGCTCAGCTGGTGTTTAACACAGAACACCTGAAGAGATGACTACAACAGAGAAAGAGTCTCTCACAGTTTCATCAGAAACAACAGCCCAAGCCCTGAGCCTGTTTTTCAGGTCTCAGGCTCGAAAATGGCATTCCCAGAACAAATGACCATATCTTCCGTTCTAAAAGGTTACATTAATAATCCTTTTTCTCAAAGCAAGGCCACACCTGTGAGTTGGATGTAGACGTGTCAGAATCAATATAGATGATCTTATTTTAAAGTAAATTCAGATTGAACACAGTAAATCAAATTACTTAAAGTGAAAACCACCCTTGAATGATGGGATGGTAGACTAAAAGCTTTAGGAATCCAAAGTACAACATGTAATAAGTACCCTGTATCAAGATTGATGCAAAACAAGTGACCTTTGACCTTTTTAGAGAGATTTAGCACAAAAAAACACTTCTTTTGTCATTTGGGTGGATTTTCCTTATCTCTGGCCCCTCTTGCTCGATTTTGCTGATTGACATCTCTTTCTAACCGTCAGAGCCAATGGAATCGAGGGGAACTCCCACACACTCCTTATTTGGTAATGTGTGTGTGTGAGACTGCCGCATAGCCAAGACCGGAAGCTGCGATAACTCTGGTGGCTACCATTAGCAGCTAACTTTTGCTCTCCGATTTTTACATAAAAATTGAATTATGGATTATAAATGAAAACAATTATTCCACAGAAACATTATCAACCTATGGATTAACCGATTCAGCCGCGTTTTGTCTCTCGTTTTGATGCCATTGAACACGTCTTTTGATCAGATTGACAGCTACGGTGAGACGATCTCCCTAGAATCTCCGTAAAGGTACGTGTTGTGATGTCTGTGTTTGCTTCCCCTGTCGCGAGTTCGGATCACTCAGTGATGATACTATAGCTAAATAATCTGTGGAACCTCAGCTTTAATCGGATATCTTGTATGTGCAGCTACGATAAGTAATAAGGGTATCTTTTATCTTGAGTTCTGTGCCAAAGTGCGTTAGCATTTTTCGCTCAGGGGTCATTTAGATGCTTCTTATGAGACTTGTGTTTTGTTTTGGTAAGGATGGTTTGTATCGTCAGTTAGCTGAGATTATTCCCGTTAATCTGGTATAACACATGAATAGGTTCTTAAATATTAAGATCCCCTGACACAGTGTCGTGAAAATAATTTAAAAAAGGACCCGCCGAGGGGGGCTTTGGGGATTAACAGGTTTTAATGTGCTCTGTGAAAACAGAGAACTTAGAAATATGTTGAAAGCCTGTCAGCTAAAGTAGTGAAACAGTTCCCGTTAAATGAGAGTTTATAGAATATATTCTAATGCCATCAGATACAGATATTGGCTGTAAGTACATGTTGTAACTTTACAGTCTAGTACAAGTACACTTCTTCATTATCAGGACACATGTAACAAGGTGAGAAAACGGCATTAAGACGTTTGAATTTCACTGTTTAGACTTTAGATCAGAGTTCCTGAGGGGGGGTCAGGAGGGTGTGTTGATCGACCAATGAAACGCAGCCAGAGTCTCTCAGGTGTTTCAGGAGCAAAGGCTCAGGTGAGCTCTCTGATGGCTGCTGGGTCCTAGTGCCCTCCCGCTGCCTCCCCCTCCACATCAGTAGCCCTCCTGACAGACTGACCCCCATCAGCCTGAACTCCTCTTCCTCCTCACAGGGAACTCTTTAAACTAACCTGCACTCTCTCTCTGCTCTCACAGCTAGGAGGCCATCTTGTCTCCCAGCTTTAAACAATCACACGTTCATCAACTCAAGCGTTTCTGCGACCACAACAATCAACAACGTCAATCAATCACAGCTCTACTTACTGAACTGTTAGCCGTGAGCTTCATCAGTAGCAGCCTCGTCTGAGCTTCATCAACTTCAGCGTCCGTCAGACGAAGTGAAGTGAAGGCGCTTCCTAACCTGAGTGTGTGTGTGTGTCATCACCTCACTTTTTACAGTTAGCAGTCCGACTGGTTGGACTGAGTCTCAGTCTGTGCTGCGTTCACAGGATCAAATGTTTTTGTGAATATAATTATTGGGAAGGGATCTTTAACAGAGTTCCCTGGTACTCTAACCTGCAGTGCATTTGATCAAAACATAGCAGAATAATGTCAGATTGGACTCTTTGCAGCCTCTGTTGTGAAAAGTTCTGCTTCCTGGACACAGCTTGAATAAATAAGTGAATTAAAACAACACAAAGTGATCTCATCACTGCTCTTTGGTGATCTGGTTTTTCATTTGTAGAGTAACCGCAGCTGTCAGATAAGTGTAGTCCAGTAAGAAGTACAACATGTACCTCTGAGACGAGTACAGGTATCTCGCTCTCATTGCAGGTGTAACATCCTCTCTATCGCCCTTCCAACGTGTGTTATCTCCACCATCTCACCCACATTTCCGTGCCTATTGCCTCACACCAAAGTTCACTTTGTCATGCTGGGGATTGTCAACTTTCTGACTCTTACGGCCCGGACACTCCAAGCTGACACCAAAGAACTGACACAGACGGACCTCCGACTGTTGTGTCGCCTCACGTCTCAGCCAACAGTCGCTCTTGAACACAACGCAAAGACTTAGCCGACGGCCAAGAAGCACGTAGGGCAATAACTCTCCTTACCAGCAGGCGGCGGTAGTGTGTATTCATCATTCAAAAGAGGCAACCGGAAGACAGACTGCGTGATAACCGAGAGAAGAAGAACAGACTGCGTGATACACCGAGAGAAGAAGAACAGACTGCGTGATAACCGAGAGAAGAAGAACAGACTGCGTGATAACCGAGAGAAGAAGAACAGACTGCGTGATAACCGAGAGAAGAAGAACAGACTGCGTGATAACCGAGAGAAGAAGAACAGACTGCGTGATACACCGAGAGAAGAAGAACAGACTGCGTGATATAAACAAACTACAAATAGCGTGTGCAGTGGCGAGCCGTGACTTTTATACCTAGGCGCTCTGATAGCGTGTGCGTTCATTCATTCATTATTATTATTCAATAGTGTGACACATATTATTATGAACTGGAGCAGAATAAGTACTTTTGCACTTTAAGTATAGTTTGATGTTTAAACTTGTACTTTAGTGAAGTGTTGAATAGAGGACCTGAAACAGATTAGTATCACACTGTGGTTTCACTAATGTTTCAGAAACTAAAGATCTGAGTGCTTCGTCCTCCTCTGTGAGAAACCAGAAACCAGCTGCAGTTCCTCAGACTGACCACTGGAGGTCCTCCATTTACCTGTTCCCTGTTCAACTCCTCCTCCTCCTCCTCCTCCTCCTCCTCCTCCTCCTCCTCCTCCTCCTCCACCTTTAGCTTTTATTTTTGGCATATATTTGAGCTTCCAGACTGAATTGAACACACCTTTTTTGTTGGTTTGTTGACGTGTTTGAACTGGAGGGAAGACTAAGAAACAAAATGGCTTCCGTTCTGCTCAGCTGGTGTTTAACACAGAACACCTTAAGAGAAGACTACAATAGAGAAAGAGTCTCACACAGTTTCATCAGAAACTAAAACCTTAATGTGCTCTGTGAAAACAGAGAACTTAGAAATATGTTGAAAGCCTGTCAGCTAAAGTAGTGAAACAGTTCTCATTAAATGAGTTTATAGAATATATTCTAATGCCATCAGATACAGATATTGGCTGTAAGTACATGTTGTAACTTTACAGTCTAGTACAAGTCCACTTCTTCATTATCAGGACACATGTAACAAGGTGAGAATACTGCATTAAGACATTTGAATTTCACTGTTTAGACTTTAGATCAGAGTTCCTGAGGGGGGGTCAGGAGGGCGTGTTGATCGACCAATGAAACGCAGCCAGAGTCTCTCAGATGTTTCAGGAGCAAAGGCCCAGGTGAGCTCTCTGATGGCTGCTGGGTCCTAGTGCCCTCCCGCTGCATCCCCCTCCACATCAGTAGCCCTCCTGACAGACTGACCCCCATCAGCCTGAACTCCTCTTCCTCCTCACAGGGAACTCTTTAAACTAACCTGCACTCTCTCTCTGCTCTCACAGCTAGGAGGCCATCTTGTCTCCAAGCTTTAAACAATCACACGTTCATCAACTCAAGCGTTTCTGCGACCACAACAATCAACAACGTCAACCAATCACAGCTCTACTTACTGAACTGTTAGCCGTGAGCTTCATCAGTAGCAGCCTCGTCTGAGCTTCATCAACTTCAGCGTCCGTCAGACGAAGTGAAGTGAAGGCGCTTCCTATCCTGAGTGTGTGAGTGTGTGTGTGTGTGTGTGTGTGTGTGTGTGTGTGTGTGTGTGTGTGTGTGTGTGTGTGTGTGTGTGTGTGTGTGTGTGTGTGTGTGTGTGTGTGTGTGTGTGTGTGTGTGTGTGTGTGTGTCCTCGCCTCACTATGACAGTATGCAGTCCGACTGGTTGGACTGAGTCTCAGACTGTGCTGCGTTCACAGGACCAAATGTTTTTGTGAATATAATTATTGGGAAGGGATCTTTAACAGAGTTCCCTGGTACTCTAACCTGCAGTGCATTTGATCAAAACATAGCAGAATAATGTCAGATTGGACTCTTTGCAGCCTCTGTTGTGAAAAGTTCTGCTTCCTGGACACAGCTTGAATAAATAAGTTAATTAAAACAACACAAAGTGATCTCATCACTGCTCTTTGGTGATCTGGTTTTTCATTTGTAAAGTAACTGCAGCTGTCAGATAAGTGTAGTCCAGTAAGAAGTACAACATGTACCTCTGAGACGAGTACAGGTATCTCGCTCTCATTGCAGGTGTAACATCCTCTCTATCGCCCTTCCAACGTGTGTTATCTCCACCATCTCACCCACATTTCCGTGCCTATTGCCTCACACCAAAGTTCACTTTGTCATGCTGGGGATTGTCAACTTTCTGACTCTTACGGCCCGGACACTCCAAGCTGACACCAAAGAACTGACACAGACGGACCCCCGACTGTTGTGTCGCCTCATGTCTCTGCGTCTCGGCCAACAGTCGCTCTGGAACACGCCGCAAAGACTTAGCCGACGGCCAAGAAGCACGTACGAACTGTGCATGCGTGAGTGGCAATAACTCTCCTTACCAGCAGGCGGCGGTAGTGTGTATTCGTCATTCAAAAGAGGCAACCGGAAGACAGACTGCGTGATAACCGAGAGAAGAAGAACAGACTGCGTGATACACCGAGAGAAGAAGAACAGACTGCGTGATACACCGAGAGAAGAAGAACAGACTGCGTGATACACCGAGAGAAGAAGAACAGACTGCGTGATATAAACAAACTACAAATAGCGTGTGCAGTGGCGAGCCGTGACTTTTATACCTAGGCCCTCTGATAGCGTGTGCGTTCATTCATTAATTATTATTATTCAATAGTGTGACACATATTATTATGAACTGGTGCAGAATGAGTACTTTTGCACTTTAAGTATAGTTTGATGTTTAAACTTGTACTTTAGTGAAGTGTTGAATAGAGGACCTGAAACAGATTAGTATCACACTGTGGTTTCACAAATGTTTCAGAAACTCAAGATCTGAGTGCTTCGTCCTCCTCTGTGAGAAACCAGAAACCAGCTGCAGTTCCTCAGTGACCACTGGAGGTCCTCCATTTACCTGTTCCCTGTTCAACTCCTCCTCCTCCTCCTCCTCCTCCTCCTCCTCCTCCTCCTCCTCCTCCTCCTCCTCCTCCACCTTTAGCTTTTATTTTTGGCACATATTTGAGCTTCCAGACTGAATTGAACACACCTTTTTTGTTGGTTTGTTGACGTGTTTGAACTGGAGGGAAGACTAAGAAACAAAATGGCTTCCGTTCTGCTCAGCTGGTGTTTAACACAGAACACCTTAAGAGAAGACTACAATAGAGAAAGAGTCTCACACAGTTTCATCAGAAACTAAAACCTTAATGTGCTCTGTGAAAACAGAGAACTTAGAAATATGTTGAAAGCCTGTCAGCTAAAGTAGTGAAACAGTTCTCATTAAATGAGAGTTTATAGAATATATTCTAATGCCATCAGATACAGATATTGGCTGTAAGTACATGTTGTAACTTTACAGTCTAGTACAAGTACACTTCTTCATTATCAGGACACATGTAACAAGGTGAGAATACTGCATTAAGACGTTTGAATTTCACTGTTTAGACTTTAGATCAGAGTTCCTGAGGGGGGGTCAGGAGGGTGTGTTGATCGACCAATGAAACGCAGCCAGAGTCTCTCAGATGTTTCAGGAGCAAAGGCCCAGGTGAGCTCTCTGATGGCTGCTGGGTCCTAGTGCCCTCCCGCTGCCTCCCCCTCCACATCAGTAGCCCTCCTGACAGACTGACCCCCATCAGCCTGAACTCCTCTTCCTCCTCACAGGGAACTCTTTAAACTAACCTGCACTCTCTCTCTGCTCTCACAGCTAGGAGGCCATCTTGTTTCCCAGCTTTAAACAATCACACGTTCATCAACTCAAGCGTTTCTGCGACCACAACAATCAACAGCGTCAACCAATCACAGCTCTACTTACTGAACTGTTAGCCGTGAGCTTCATCAGTAGCAGCCTCGTCTGAGCTTCATCAACTTCAGCGTCCGTCAGACGAAGTGAAGTGAAGGCGCTTCCTATCCTGAGTGTGTGAGTGTGTGTGTGTGTGTGTGTGTGTGTGTGTGTGTGTGTGTGTGTGTGTGTGTGTGTGTGTGTGTGTGTGTGTGTGTGTGTGTGTGTGTGTGTGTGTGTGTGTGTGTGTGTGTGTGTGTGTGTGTGTGTGTGTGTGTCCTCGCCTCACTATGACAGTATGCAGTCCGACTGGTTGGACTGAGTCTCAGTCTGTGCTGCGTTCACAGGATCAAATGTTTTTGTGAATATAATTATTGGGAAGGGATCTTTAACAGAGTTCCCTGGTACTCTAACCTGCAGTGCATTTGATCAAAACATAGCAGAATAATGTCAGATTGGACTCTTTGCAGCCTCTGTTGTGAAAAGTTCTGCTTCCTGGACACAGCTTGAATAAATAAGTTAATTAAAACAACACAAAGTGATCTCATCACTGCTCTTTGGTGATCTGGTTTTTCATTTGTAGAGTAACCGCAGCTGTCAGATAAGTGTAGTCCAGTAAGAAGTACAACATGTACCTCTGAGACGAGTACAGGTATCTCGCTCTCATTGCAGGTGTAACATCCTCTCTATCGCCCTTCCAACGTGTGTTATCTCCACCATCTCACCAGCATTTCCATGCCTATTGCCTCACACCAAAGTTCACTTTGTCATGCTGGGGATTGTCAACTTTCTGACTCTTACGGCCCGGACACTCCAAGCTGACACCAAAGAACTGACACAGACAGACCCCCGACTGTTGTGTCGCCTCACGTCTCTGCGTCTCGGCCAACAGTCGCTCTGGAACACACCGCAAAGACTTAGCCGACGGCCAAGAAGCACGTACGAACTGCGCATGCGTGAGTGGCAATAACTCTCCTTACCAGCAGGCGGCGGTAGTGTGTATTCGTCATTCAAAAGAGGCAACCAGAAGACAGACGGCGTGATAACCGAGAGAAGAAGAACAGACTGCATGATATAAACAAACAATTAGCTTGCGTTCCATTTTCCCTCTACAGCGAGAAGCTCACGGGGCTTTCCCGAACCTGAGTCGAGAGCTGGAGTTAAATGAAATCTTAATAGTTTGTTTGGGTCCCTCACTTCCGTTTCGCTTCTCATGCACTGATTCGCTAGCTGAACAGCCAATCAGAGTGATTCATGTAGCCGACAGCCTTTGGCCGACTGCCCACCGATTGGACATGTTGAATCGGTGGGTTTTCGGCCGAAAAGGCGTCGGCACGGCTGAAAAGACACAACGGTGCGGGACACACCAATCTGAGGAGGGCGTGTCGACGCTCATCGTCGGCCTGACGCCCGACGACGCCGATAATCGGCTTGGAGTGTCCCCGGCCTTTAGAATCCATTAACCCCTTGAGCCACACCATCCGGACAGATTGCAGTCACATTTTACCGGGTGGGGTGTTTCCTAAATTAGCGTTAGGGTTACGGCTAAAAGGGGAATTGGCAGCTGATACTCTGCTTTAGTTTTTTTTGTTTATTTTCATACAAAGCCTTTGACCCAACAGTGATGGATTCAGAAACACACATTTCCAGTGCTTTACCTGCTATAGATGGTATGTTCCCATGCTCACTTTATGCTTATGACCATACCCTACCATACCAATACTTAGATGGGAACCCGGTATTCCCAGTGCTGCAGTCGTTGAATGAAGTGGTTTTGGTGGCACTATCCAGAAACAACAGGGGAGGTTTGAATAAGGACGCTGCATATTGGCTTGTTCTGATAGAACAGGTGAAGCTCGTTGTGCCAAAATACGCCACTATTTCAACACGTTCTAAGTCAAAACTGGTTTTCCCGCCTCGTTTATAGTTTAACCACACTTTACATAGGAATTGAATGCTGTTCTTCAAGATTGGTCGACATCCATTCACCCCTTCAGATAAAACAATACTTTCTAATGTTTCGGTTGTTGTATTTTTTTTGGATTGGTATTAGGAGGTAAAAGTACTGCTAAGTTTTTCATGTTGTACTTTTTATTTCTGATCTACAAAGTCTATTTTGTTTCTTTATCCGTTTCTGAAGTCTTGTTCTTTAATCATTTCTGTATCATAGTTTTAAATTATGTTGTATTTGCCTTTGTTGTAATTTCCCGTTTAGGATCTTTGCGTTTTTGTTTTTCTTTTTTATTTTCTTCTTCACGGAATTTCTCTGCCGAAACCATAAAGATTTCACAATTTAACTTTCTCTATTTCTTATAGTCTTTATCAATGCATGTTGTTTTGTTCCATTGTGTTTTAGTGGTCTTATGAAGCTGAGCAGGGTCGGGCAGAGACATTGTTTTGCACATTGATGACACTGAAGGTCGCCCAGAGGTCTGAGTGTTGGGCCTTAATGTGATCTCCTAGAAATGAAGGGCGCGTTATCCAGTATTACCAAGGATATAAGTGACTTAAATAAGACCCGAAAGGATGACAGCATAACAATTAAAAAACTGCTGGGAACGATCGGAAGCATGGAGAGGATAATGAAGGAAAAGACGAGAAGATTGTCACGCCGGAGAGAAGGATCGAGGAGCTTGAACAACACACCCGAAAAGAGGATGGTATTGTGACCGGATTAAAAATCATAAAACCATATTCCCAGATAGTGAAAGGAGATTCTGCGCCTTCTACAGACGGAGACGGACATGATTCGGTCGAAACACAGGTGCTCGAGGCACTTAACGATCGTGGCGTGTACCTGAAGTCTGAGGAGATTGAGATCTGCCACACACTTGGGAAGCCGTCGGAAAGTGGATTCCAAAGGGTGATCATAAAACTTGTGAGCAGAATGACAAAAGTTTGTATGATGATAAACGCCAAGAAACTGAAAGGGACCGGAATCTACATTATCGAGCACCTCACGAAAAGGAACGCGGATATCGCAAGAACCGCGAGAGACCTGAGGAAGAGGAACAAAATCGAAGCTACCTGGACCAGGGACTGTAAAATATGCATCAAAACAAACGAAGGAAAAGTATCGATTGTGAAGGACAGTGAGGACTTATCTATCTTTTAATGAACTCTGAGGAGAAGAATATTACTCCCGCTATTGGTAAAGTATTGACAAATAATGCAATTACATCTATGCGCTATTTTCCCTCACTTCATTCATGAAGCGTGAGTCAAAAGTTACAACGACCACTCGATAATAATCCGTTATATTCAGTTTTGTATTTTGTCCTGTGTGTTAAAATAAATTCTCTGTATTGTATGATCAGTCATGAATTACCTCCGTGTATGCACCATGGACTCAAATCACCCGGTCCCAGTGACCACAGTGACCGGTATGCACCATGGACTCAAATCACCCGGTCCCAGTGACCACAGTGACCGGTATGCACCATGGACTCAAATCACCCGGTCCCAGTGACCACAGTGACCGGTATGCACCATGGACTCAAATCACCCGGTCCCAGTGACCACAGTGACCAGTATGCACCATGGACTCAAATCACCCGGTCCCAGTGACCACAGTGACCGGTATGCACCATGGACTCAAATCACCCGGTCCCAGTGACCACAGTGACCGGTATGCACCATGGACTCAAATCACCCGGTCCCAGTGACCACAGTGACCGGTATGCACCATGGACTCAAATCACCCAGTCCCAGTGACCACAGTGACCGGTATGCACCATGGACTCAAATCACCCAGTCCCAGTGACCACAGTGACCGGTATGCACCATGGACTCAAATCACCCGGTCCCAGTGACCACAGTGACCGGTATGCACCATGGACTCAAGTCACCCAGTCCCAGTGACCACAGTGACCGGTATGCACCATGGACTCAAATCACCCAGTGCCAGTGACCACAGTGACCGGTATGCACCATGGACTCAAATCACCCAGTCCCAGTGACCACAGTGATCGGTATGCACCATGGACTCAAATCACCCGGTCCCAGTGACCACAGTGACCGGTATGCACCATGGACTCAAATCACCAGTCCCAGTGACCACAGTGACCGGTATGCACCATGGACTCAAATCACCCGGTCCCAGTGACCACAGTGACCGGTATGCACCATGGACTCAAATCACCCGGTCCCAGTGACCACAGTGACCGGTATGCACCATGGACTCAAATCACTCGGTCCCAGTGACCATAGTGACCGGTATGCACCATGGACTCAAATCACCCGGTCCCAGTGACCACAGTGACCGGTATGCACCATGGACTCAAATCACCCGGTCCCAGTGACCACAGTGACCGGTATGCACCATGGACTCAAATCACCCGGTCCCAGTGACCACAGTGACCGGTATGCACCATGGACTCAAATCACCCGGTCCCAGTGACCACAGTGACCGGTATGCACCATGGACTCAAATCACCCGGTCCCAGTGACCACAGTGACCGGTATGCACCATGGTCTCAAATCACCCGGTCCCAGTGACCACAGTGACCGGTATGCACCATGGACTCAAATCACCCAGTCCCAGTGACCACAGTGACCGGTATGCACCATGGACTCAAATCACCCAGTCCCAGTGACCACAGTGACCGGAGTGAACTCTAAGGATTTAAATCTCTTTGATGAAAATCTAATAAGACAGAACTGTTTCGACTCCCACATTGACCAGACTCTAATTTCTTCAGGAATCTTACCAACAACTGCTGCTACTACAGTGAAACACTTTTTAGGTAGAACTTAAAGCTATTCATGGCTTTTCATTCATACACTTTAATGCCCGTAGCCTTAATGCAAATAGTGACAAAATCAAACTATATCTTCAACTCATAAATAGATCTTTTGACATCATTGCAATCTCAGAGACCTGGCAAACTGACTCAAACACTGTTGACAATTTTTTACCCGATTATGTGGCTTTTCATATGAATCGCAAACTCCAAAGAGGTGGAGGGGTTTCACTGTTTGTTAAAAACACACTTTCTGCGAGATTGGTAGAAAGTCTTTCCCTCTGCTGCAACAACCTCCTTGAATCTGTCACCGTAGACATTGAGCTCAAACAGAACATATACTCGTCTCATGCATGTATAGAAAGCCTGGAAGTAATCTTGAGGAATTTAATGAACAAGTAGAAAAGATGCTCAGACCTCATAGAATTAAAAACCTTTGTGTGTGTGGAGATTTCAACGTTAATTTATTAAAATACAACTCGCTCCAACAGGCGAGACACTTCATGGATATATGTTCTTCTCTCGGGCTTCTCCCTCTAATAACAAAGCCAACCAGGTTAACGAGCACTACTGAAACCTTATTGATAACATTTCACTAACGTCTTTGAAACGGAACATCATAGTGGGGCCCTCATCACTGATGTCAGTGGTCACCTGCCAATATTCACAATTTGCGGAAAATAACCAGTAAATAACAAAGAACAAAATACATACATAACTAAGCGGACATTAAATGACAGTTCTCTAAATAAATTAAATATTAACTTAAAAAATGAAAAATGGCAAGAAGTATTTGAGATTAAAGACGTAAACAAATCCTATAATGAGTTTGTAAGGATTTTCATGCAAAACATGAACGAATGTTGTCCATATATTAAAATGAAGATTGGCAACAGGAATAATAATGACTCAAAGCCCTGGTTCACTCGTGGACTGAAAAACGCTTGCTGTAAGGAAAATGCACTCTCTAGGACATTTTTGAAAAGTAAAAGCACTGAAGATGAAAGCCGTTATAAATTGTATAAAAACAAATTGACTACAATCCTTAGAAACTGTGAAAAACGATACTTCTCTGAAAAATTAGAAAATGCCATAGGAGATATGAAAACCACTTGGAAGGTAATAAATAGCATAATTAAGAAGAACAGAACTGACAACAGAAACGAATTCAAGAAATTCCAAACCGCAGGAAAAACCCCAACGGATGTTGCAAATAGCTTTAATGAGTTCTTTACTGAAAGTGGCCCCAACCTGGCGAGTGGCCTCAGCCCAGCTTCATCTAAAGTGCTTTCTGAAAAACTGCAACCAACAGAGTTCCTGAATCCAGTAACAGGAAATGAACTGCTTGATATTGTTAATACTCAACACAGTAAACAGTCCAAAGATTATTTAGGACTTAGTCTGAATATTGTTAAACAAGTTGCACCAAACATTGTAGCCCCCCTAGTAAATATATGCAATAAATCGTTCCAACAAGATATTTTTCCCAATGAAATGAAAACCCGAAGGTGATTCCAGTTTTCAAATCTGGTGATAAATCTAGTTTTAATAATTATAGACCCATTTCTTTACGACCACAATTCTCAAAAATCCTGGAAAAACAACCGTCTGGAGTCATTCCTCAGCACAGTTAATGCACTGTGCCCCAGCCAATATGGATTTCAGAAGAATCACTCTACTTCTTCAGCAGTAATTTAACTGGTTGAAGAAATTACCAACAACATTGAGAAAAAAATGATTACAGCTGGTATATTCATTGACCTTAAAAAGGCTTTTGATACTGTGAACCATACCATACTGCTACACACATTAGAACATTATGGCCTAAGGGGTCAAGCCAAAGAATGGGTCAAGAGTTATCTGATAAATAGGCTACAATATGTGTACATAGACGAGGCGAAATCAAACAATCTTCCTATAACATGTGGAGTCCCTCAAGGATCCATCTTAGGTCCACAACTGTTCCTGATTTATATTAATGACATTATCAACACCTGTTAGATATTGAAAGGGATTTACGCTCCACGTTTCAAATCTCTCCGCGTCCGTCTAGAGCTGTTTTATATGGAAGGAATTCAGTGCCACCAAGTCAACAATACTCTACTTTAATGGCAATATTACAATGCACCACAAATCATGACATTCAATACAATAATACATACAATACAATATACTTGGGAACCCAAATTACCTGGTGATCACGTCAGCCAGCCAGCAGAAAGAGACTGAATCCAGTTGTGCCTTCTGCATTTATAAGCAATGGGAGAGGTCCTGTGATGCCCTCCTGACATGTCCCAAATATCACATGCGCTCACCTTCCCCCAATGTCCCATGTCTTTCTCTAAGAAAGCCATATTTGTTGAGGTTTACCAGTCATCATCTCATGACTTCCTCAGGACCAGCTAACCAACTAAGCTTAACTGTTCCTATACCCTAAGGCCATTTCTGAACTTCCCTTGCACTCCCAGTCAGCTCACCCAGAATCAGAAGGACCATTGTCTCTCTAATTGTGTGTGACCCACTCGTCTCTTGCTCTTTAGGAGTCTTCCAAAACCACATGCTCTCTCAAAAGTCACCTGCTGTAGGCCTCCAAAGCCCAGCTCACAGTTTTACCCAAATAATTCCCATTTTTAAGCTTATTTATTTGGAGCTAACATGAATATATTCAAATATTCTATTACAAATCCCCCTTTTGATTTAAATTTAATAAATCAACTATTTTCAAGACATTCACATTCATTCTGGGATTCAGACTATTTAAACGTTCAGAAATGGCTCCACATATCAACTTCATACAACCGTGTTAGAAATACCAAAATATGTAAATAACTCCATACATCAATTACATCACTTAGTAACAACAAAGTTAAAACCCTTCAATCAGAATGATTGAGTATAGTCAAATCGTAATAAGGTATAACCTTCACAGTGGTGATTCAATTAATCTGTAATCTGCAAAATTGCAGTGTCTTCAAGCTTTAACATTACTTCACGTATACTTCATTACGCTTTAGTCAAAATGAGATATTTAGGAGACAGCAAGTCTGTCTTCTCATAAATATCAACAACCTGAAATGCCCTGCCTCCTATCATAAGAAGAGGCAGCTGCAAGGTCATACACAGTTCAGAGCCACACATGATATCAGTGCATTAAAACTTCCCAAAGAGTGGAGACAACAGTATGTCTCCAACATATCCCTCCTGTTTATACTACGGAATAACATAGACCTTGGAAAAATACAAATGATTGTAAAAGATCAAAAATTCATATACAAAAGTACCCAAACGGCTGTGGTAGGTAGATTGTATAGGCACATGTTTTAATGTAATCCCCATGGTCTAATTCTTTCTCTGTAGAGTTGTCAGTTTCTATCACTCAGACCCGTTACTGTTTCCCTACTCACGTCCACTCTTTAAATTCTACTGGGTTCTGTTGGTTTCTTCACTGGTTTGAGACAAGTGCCCTTATTGGAATCACCTCCCTTTGTAGCCAGACTTCACCACAGTAGAGGCGAGTTTCTGTCTTTTAGGTTTAAACAGCTTCACTGGTCAGATGTATCCAGGATGGTCTCTCCGCCACTCTAACTGCAGTCGATGTAGACAGGAGTGCTTGGTAGGGACCCTCCCCCTTTGGCGAGTGCCTGCTCTTCCTCTTTATCGCTCTGGTGAACACTCACTCTCCTGGTTTCACTGTCTGCGTAGTGTCAGGTACTTCCATCCGTGGCGAGACCCGGAACTCCTGATACTGCGTCCTTGGATACGCTTTCCACACCGTGGAGTCGCCACCCTTGCTAAAGAACACAGGGTAGGCAACAACACAGTTTGGTGCGTCACATATTGCAGTTGGGCAGTTAAAAGAAACATTCTGTGGTTCGTGAGCAGAGAGAGGGGCATTCCTCCTTCTTCTCTCTCTGTGTCTCTCTCTTTGTCTCTCTCTCATCGTACTGAATGTTTGTGTGGTGATTGGAAACAACCTGTCTTTGTTGCTAGGCACTGATTGGCCCGTTGGTGTGATTTTGCCCTCAGGGTCTGAGCCCTTAGATAAGAGTACCTTCATTTCTCCCCCCGAGGGGCGAGAGCCCTCGCCACCTGTCGTTGGAATGGTCACAGCTTCATCACGCAGGGCTACCTTGGACAGGTACAGCAGGCCCAGCACGAGGAGGATGATGACCGCTTTCACACGCCAGCCTCCGGTGGAGGAGACAGACGCCATCTGGAAGCGTTGATCCACCCCGCTCTGCCTCGTTCCCTCAGTGCCGTTCTTCGACGCCCTCTGGTTCCTCCTCCTCTGTGCGGCCCACGTCCGGGATGATGTTGTCTTGGATCCTTCCTGGAGGTTTGCCCACTGCGCACTGATTCCAGTGGTACCAGATGTCTCCTTTCCCTTCCAAGCGGACAGCGTGAGATGTCCTCTGCATCACCCGATGGGGTCCAGAGAACCTGGGTCTCAGCCACTTGGGTCTGATCGCTTTCAGCCAGACGAACTCTGCAGTGTTCGCTTTGTGTTTCTCGGGTCCCCCTTTTGCCTCTGCAACCTGGGTGGAAAAATCTGCCACTAATCCCTTAAGTTGCTGGAAGTATGGTTTCGAACTCAGAACCTCTACTTCCTTTCCTACACTTAGGGCTCCTGGGCCTGGGAACTGGTGACCATGAGTGAGCTCAAATGGAGAGAAACCTGTCCCTTTGTTAATTGAGCTCCTGATTGACATAAGAGCTAGAGGCAATGCGTCTAACCATTTCATGCCTGTCTCTTCACATGTTTTGCTGAGTTTTTGTTTTAGGTTCTGGTTCATCCTTTCCACTTTTCCCTGAGACTGTGGATGATAAACTGCTCCAAAACTGTGTCTTAGCCCTAGGGACTCTTCTACTGTGCGTAGGTCATGGTTCTTGAAATGGCTGCCATTGTCTGACCTCACTTTCCTAGGAAATCCATGTAATGGAATGTAATGCGTGACTAGGAATTTGATCACTGAGTCTGCATCTTCTCTTCTGCAAGGGATAGCTTCTGGCCAACCTGTGTATCCATCTACTACTACTAACAAATATCTGAATCCTCTTACTTTGTCAATCATGTCAGTGTAGTCAATGATGATTTCTTCTCCTGCCATCTTAGGTAAAGGAAACTTTCCCTGGTGTGGTTTCACAGTGGCTCTGATGTTATGGGTTAAGCAAATGACACACTCTTCCAGGTGATTTGCTATCATGTCTGGTAGGTATGGGTGCCACCAGTGGGTCAGGTGCCTGTTCATCTGAGTTTTACCACAATGTGTTGGGCCGTGTGCTTCTTTAAGCATGGATCTTATCCACTCTGGGGGTATAACCGGTCTCCCATCTGGGGAGTACCATATCCCATCTTTGTTGGTAGCTCCCCTGTTTGACCATAGTTTTTTGTCTTGAGGAGACCCCGCTTCTTGAGCTTCTTTAAGCGTCTCATCTGTTATTGCGGGCAGCAAGTCAGCAGATTTTAAGACAAGCATTTGATACCATGGAGTATATCCTGCCTTCTCTTTAGCTGCTTTGTCTGCTGCATTGTTACCCCAAGCCAAGTAGTTGTTTTCTGTGTTGTGACCTTTACACTTAAGTAAAGCTAACTTGTTGGGCAACATTACTGCTTCTGCAAGCCTTTTGATCTCTTTCTCATGTTTGATGGGGGTATTTGTGGACGTTTCAAATCCTGCTCTCAACCATTGTCGCATTTCCACGTGAATTACGCCGTGGACATATGCTGAATCAGTGTAGATGTTTACATCCTTTCCTTTTGATAGCTCTAATGCTGCAATGACTCCCATTACTTCTGCCAACTGTGCTGATACTTTCCCTGTTACTTCCCCCGCTGATACTTCCTCAAAGTGTCCCTCAGGTTTTTGTTTTACTACGGCATAGGCTGCTTGGAGGCCGTTTTGGGGGTGTCTAAAACAACAGCCGTCTGTGAACAGGTTTTCTGCCTGTGGGATGGGCTCGTCTCTGAGATCTATTCTTAGCTTCACATCTTGGATGATTCTTTCCTCACACCTGTGGGGCTCTCCGCTACCTATGGTGTCTGCGCTGTTCACTCCTTCGTGTGTGTATGTGATGTGTGCCTTTGTCAGAGTTTTCTCCAGCCTTGTTTGTCTCGTTGAAGTCATTGTGAATGCACTTGAGTTCACAAAAGAGACAATGCTGTGTGTTGTCAGTACTGTCAAAGGATGGCTCATCACAATGTGTGAAATCTTGTTTAAGATTCGTGCTGTACCTGCCGCGTGTCTCATGCAGGGAGGTTCTCTGTTTTCCACTCTGTCCAATGTAACACTGATATACATCAATATTGTCCTACAACCCCCCCTTTTCTGAAAAAGAATCCCATTTACTGTGTTTTCATTTTCAGAAACATCAAGAAAGAATGGTAATGCATAGGATGCAGAGGCGAGAGCCGTGACCTGGGACATGGATTGTTTGAGAGAAATGAACGCAGCTTCTGCAGCTTGTGTCCAGTCTAGTGTGGCAGTGAGATTGCGCATGCCTTTGTCATTGATGAGTTTTCTGAGTTCAGCTGTTTTCGGGTTATACTCTGGGATGTAGTGTCTGCTGTAGCCTGTGAGGCCCAAAAAAGACAACATGTCTTTGACTGTTTTGGGTTTCGGGTGGTTCAAAATGTGTTCCTGATGCGCTGCTGACATGCCCGTGCCTGCTGGGGAAATCACTCTGCCCAAAAATGTCACCTCTTTACGGGTGCATTGTAGCTTTTTCTTAGAGACTTTGAACCCTGCTGTGTGGAGCCGTACCAGTAGGTTTCTGGTGGCCTCCAAACAAGAGGCTGCAGAAGGTGCTGCAATGAGAAGGTCGTCTACATACTGTATTAATACTACCCCTACTGGCAATGTAACACCCTCTAGCTGTTCCCTGAGTACTTTGTTAAATATTCCTGGAGACAAACTGAAGCCTTGTGGTAGTCTTGTGTATTGTAGTTTCTCCCCTCCTATCGTAAAAGAAAAAATAGGTCTCATACTCTCTGCGAGAGGTATGCAGAAGAAAGCGTTGGCTAGGTCAATACAGGTGAACCATGTATGTTCAGGTGAGATATTACAGATAGCCGTGTAGGGGTTAGGAACTGGTATCAGAGCTGTAGTCGTAATAGCATTAACGGTTCTCAAATCATGAGCCATTCTGTACTCCCCGCTAGATTTTGATACAGGAAGTATGGGAGTATTCCAAACGCTTTGTGAGGGTTCTAACACCCCTGCTCTCTTCAGTCCCTCAACTGCCTTGTCAACACCCCTTTTTGCCTGTGGCTTGATCGGGTATTGTGACCGGTTCACAGGCACAGAGCTGCTCACCTCAAATGTTACTGGTGTGGCTTTTAAGCAAAAACCTACATCATGAGAGTGCGACGCCCACAGGTCAGACGGGAGATCACGCAACATGTCAACTGTATATGCATGGTCAGTCTTTTCCCTACCATGATGTCTATCTACTTCGTGTCTCTCCATGTGGATGCATTCTTGTGTGTAGATTTTAAGACGATAAGCTCTGTGTGAGGGAGAGTATGTCAGTGCTGCGATCTGCGTAGGTTCCCAATCTTCGACTTCTAGCAGCGTCTATACCATGGGACCAAGTTCTTTAGCTTCATAACCCTTCCTGATAGCTAATGAAATGTGTGGTGTGGATTCAGCAGACAAACGGTACCAATACAGTTGTGCATCAGAGAGCTCAACCGACGCAGCCACACCCGCCTGTCCCACAAAGAGATTTGTCGTGGTAACGTCCCAAACGGCCATAGACACCTCCATATCATACTCATAATCATAACTTTGGTCGTCTCCTCTATCATAATTCAGCGTCAGGTGGGGGGGTTCTGGAGGGGGGCCATAAGGCCTGAGGAGGTTAATCCATGGCTTCCATTGTTGAAAAATGGAATATAGTCCAGGTGTGTTGTCCCGAGGTCGGTCCAACAGTCCCCAGAATATAGTGGCATGTTGGGTTGCTTCTGGCTCAGTGGACTGGGCCAACATCATCTGAGAACCTGATTTTATGGTAGATGATGAACAATTGAAGGTCGTGCCATTTGGGAATGATATTATCAGTCCATCCGGGGAACAGAGGATGGAGGCATTCGCTTTGATCAGAATATCCCTGCCCATGAGGTTAGCCGGGCTTTTAGGTGCAAGAATATACTGGTGTAAGAATGTCTGTCCTGCTATGTTGGTGGATAACAGCGTGGAAAGCGGTATTTTTTCTATTTTTCCCGAAAACCCTATGACTGAGACTGTTGTAGATGAAAGGGACGCCTTGAAGACGGGAGAATTGATGGTGGAATATCTTGCTCCTGAGTCAACAAGGAATGATAGCTTTGAGTCTTTAACAGTCATATTAATGTATGGATCCGCCAGGCCCACACATCCAGAGTTCCCTGGGCGTCTTCATTCTCCGTAGTACTCCCCCTCATACAGGACAAACTGGCCATAGGGGGCGGCCATAGCATTAGGGGCAATGTGACCCTGGTTCGGTTGTTGCGGCAATGGGACAGCCTCCTGGGGTGTCTGGATATATGGTCTCTCTGATCCGTTCCCCCTTTCGTATCCTCTCTGTCCCCCTTTAGCCCGCCCCCTTCCTGGTGGGGCTTTATGTGGGCACTGCTTGAACCAGTGATCTGGCTGTCCGCAAATGAAACACACCTTCTGGTTTAAGTCCAATCCAGGAGTCATTCCAAAGCCACCTCGACCTCTGAACCCGCCTCTGAACCCGCCTCTGAACCCGCCTCTGAACCCGCCCATCTGTTGCCAAGAGCCATTATCGTAGACAAATTGGGGCTGACTATAGGGCGGACCCTATTTAATTTATTGTCTTTTATTGTGATTATAAGTGTTTTTAATGCATGTACAGCACTTTGGCTCGACCAAAAATCGCTTTTAAATGTGCTTTATAAATAAAACTTGATTTGATTTGATTTGATTTGACCCTGGTAGGAAAAACCCCCTTTTGGGTTTTGTGGCTCCTGTGGCTGCATGGCCGGCGCTACTGGGTGAACAATCAACTGTTTGGCATTCTTTTTGTCATTCTGAACTGTTTTCCGGGCTATTTCCAGCTGCGTTCGCAGTAACTGCACCCTCAACTCCTCTTCCTCAGTTTTTCCCTCTGCATGTTGTCTGTTAAATCTACTCAAATGATGGGCTAAATGACGTTCCCACGTCTGTGTGTTTAACTGATCTACCTCTGGATTGTCCTCCATCAGACTTTTAATTTCTTTCGGCACCGCTGCAAGCACTGCCTTACGGAACATCTGTATATGTTGGTCATTATTATCTGGACTGTAATCAGTTGCCATTGTGTATTGTTGGCGTGCCCTGAGCAACATGGTTGCTGCAGCCTCTCCAGGTGTAAATGTAAATGACAGTGAACCGTAACCTCCCCCTGTCTGTGGGAAATGCTCTCTCATTGCTTTGCCCAGCTTGCTGTGAACATCATTAAAAGAAATAGGCACGTCATCTTTCATTGTCAATGTTCCTGATCTATCCTCAACTCTTTCTACCTCATAATAGGAAGTCTGTTGTGCTAATATTCTCCTGAAATCTCCCAGACAGATAGTCTGTCCTACAGCCATGTCCGCAAACCTTCGCATCCAATGTCTCCCTCCCTCAGTAGGCAATGGCATTTTATCGATCAGCGCATGTATGTCACCTAATGTGAAAGGATGATAAGCCGTTCTCCCATCTTACGCGACTACTAAAGGCGCCTGTACTACTGGACAAATAAAGGCATGCTCGGTTGGGTGTTCTGCGGTGTGGTGAGACCTTAATCTGTTACGAGGCATTGAAAGAACCTGATCTACCTCCATTAGTTCACTGATTGTTCCTGTCATAGATATCTGCTTAACTTTGCACCTCGCCCTCCTGCTGTCTTTCTCTTCCTGTCCTGTTTTATCGTAAAACTCCTCAGTTTCATGGCTTGCTGTGTCCCTCTCCCTTTTATGGCCCGCTATCCCTTCACCACTGTCCCCCTTTGTACATGGGTGATAAGACGTAGACGTCTGGCGCGATCTGTTCTGAAAAGGCTCACCTCTCTCCCCCTCCTCAGCGCGCCTGTGTACATCTGTGTGCTGGCCTCTCCTCTCCCTAATTTCCTCTATATCTTCTACCGAGCCCTCATATCCGCTCTGTTCCTGTCTCCCGACTTCCTCCTTGCGTCTATCTTGAATCTGTTGTTCGTAGCACCGCCTTTCTCGTATTTCCCTCTCGTCTAGGAGGTCAGTTGTGTATGTTATCTCTGTTTGTGTAGCGCCTGAGTGTCTCTCTGTAAGATCTGTCAGAAGGGAAGCCAATTGTTCTGAGTTGAGGTCCCTATTAAGTGGTCGACTGTCCCTGCTCGGGGAAACCCCCCCCTGGTCTGAGTTAAAAGTAGGCCTCCACGTGGTGTGTGCGCTGTGTATTCTGTCTAACGAGGAGGAAACTTGTGTTTTTTTAACTTTTAGTCTTGTCTCTGGAGTAGGGACGCCCCTCAGCGGAGTCAATGCTACTGTTCCCATCATTCTATAGTTCCCTGAGCTTATGGCCGTCTCCTCTCCTTCTGTTTCCGATGCATCTGTCAATATCATTTGTAATTTATTTGCGCTTTCATCGGGCAGAGAATAAGGGGGAGGGGTTTGTGTAATCAAACTACCTAAATCCGGGTAAAGGAGAGAGGAGCGTGTGAGAATAGCAGGATTTAGTTTGGGCTCCGTTTGAGATTTCTGCTCTGAGTTAGAGACAACATTATTTTGCATTGTTCTAAAATATTCGACTCGTTCTGCGACATAGTCCAGAATGTCGCCATCTGTAGGCACCTCCGTGTCTTTAACACCATGAGGGAACAGAAGAGTGTTAAATTCATCTGTTTTTATGGGGCTGTGGATTGCCATTGCACCCGGGAGATTTTGGTCTGTGACGGGAGGAATTGTAATTCCAATCATTGCGAGGGCAGCATTGTGACAAACCCTCCTCAATCTATCTAGTGCCTGCGTCTGTTTGTTCCATTTGCTACGAGCAAACCATCTGGGTTTCTGTTCGTTTAGGTGTGCAAGTTGCTTTACAATCTGTCTTTCATATACATTCAATGCTGTGCCCAAATTACCTATGGTGTCGTCATCTCCCACTCTATTCTCTGTTATCATTTTATCGTGTAGGAATCGGAGATCAGTACAAGCCTTTTCTTTAGCCCCCTGTTTGATACCGCTTAAAATCAATCTCTTAATCTGTTCCCATTGCTCCCGGTAACTCCCTGGAATTTCAGAATCGTTTTTAGCATTCTGTCGTTCCATATTCACTTCGCTTTTATTTATCTGACTCAATTAATATGTGCTCACATGTATTAATATACTGGGCTATTGTCGTAGTTACTATTAACGCGCTTCCCGTCTTCAATACCGGTCAGCAATGTAATGTTTAAACTCAGCGCTTGAAGCTAAATTCATATAAAAATGTCAAAGGTGTACTACCCCCTTTCAGCCACTAGATGGCAGCAGCAGACCACAAATGAGCCTCACTCATCCGAGTGCTTTTTTGAGATCCGCCGATATTGAGTAATTACCATAAAACAGACCTCCGGCTTTTAGCTTTAAGCGTTCGTCTGTCCTGTAAAAACTCCCAGTTTTTAGACGGCGATCCGATCTGAAATATCGGATTTCCAGGTCTGTCGTGCGGGAATCAAACCACACAACACACAGCCTGCACCGGCCCTACGCCACTGTGGACTAAAATACCTACAGATCCGCGCTAAACTGCTCTTATGTACGCCACTCAGGACTATATCTACCTGCAGATCCGCGCCAAACTGTCTATGTACGCCACGCAGGACTATATCTACCTGCGATCAACGACTATGTCTCTTATATAATAAAATATGCATTGTATATTCCATTTAAACTTTAAAAACACCGTGAAACGCCTTCAGACAATCCTAAAATTTTAGTGTATTCAATCACAGACAATCGATTTTCATAACAGGCGTCTGTAAGTACCTTAGAGTTATGCAGGGCCCTGCTTGATTGTCTGAGGTGTTTAAAAGCGCTTATTCCCGACCCAATCCGGTCGTCTGAATTCCTCCTCAGCTCGTTATCCTGCACGTCGGGTCACCATTTTGTTAGATATTGAAAGGGATTTACGCTCCACGTTTCAAATCTCTCCGCGTCCGTCTAGAGCTGTTTTATATGGAAGGAATTCAGTGCCACCAAGTCAACAATACTCTACTTTAATGGCAATATTACAATGCACCACAAATCATTACATTCAATACAATAATACATACAATACAATATACTTGGGAACCCAAATTACCTGGTGATCACGTCAGCCAGCCAGCAGAAAGAGACTGAATCCAGTTGTGCCTTCTGCATTTATAAGCAATGGGAGAGGTCCTGTGATGCCCTCCTGACATGTCCCAAATATCACATGCGCTCACCTTCCCCCAATGTCCCATGTCTTTCTCTAAAAAAGCCATATTTGTTGAGGTTTACCAGTCATCATCTCATGACTTCCTCAGGACCAGCTAACCAACTAAGCTTAACTGTTCCTATACCCTAAGGCCATTTCTGAACTTCCCTTGCACTCCCAGTCAGCTCACCCAGAATCAGAAGGACCATTGTCTCTCTAATTGTGTGTGACCCACTCGTCTCTTGCTCTTTAGGAGTCTTCCAAAACCACATGCTCTCTCAAAAGTCACCTGCTGTAGGCCTCCAAAGCCCAGCTCACAGTTTTACCCAAATAATTCCCATTTTTAAGCTTATTTATTTGGAGCTAACATGAATATATTCAAATATTCTATTACACACCTCAGACATGTTCAAATTCATTCTGTTTGCCGATGATACCACCATTCTCTGCTCCCATGTGATCTTGGTGATCTTGTTAAAATTGTTAATGCAGAATTAGAAATACTATGTAACTGGTTTGCAGTTAATAAATTATCCCTTAATGTGGCCAAAACAAATGACATGTTATTCAATACAAAGTCTGAAAGTAGAAATGACTGCATTATACGGATTTGCAATACAGAGATAGAGAAAGTTGTGCATGTACATTTTTAGGACTCATTGTAGATGAAAAACTCAACTGGAAGCACCATATACATTATGTAGAGACTAAACTGTCAAAAACAATAGGTATTTTGTATCTAAGAACATTCTCGAGGAAAAAATACTCCGAACTCTTTATAACAGTCTATTTCTCCCTTACCTTTACTACTGCTCCGAAATATGGGGAAACACGTACGCAACACATCTACAAAAAATAATAACATCTCAAAAAAAGTATTACGAATAGTCTGTGGTAAATATGAACACACAACTCCCATATTTAAAAAACTCAATCTATTCAAATGTGTTGATATAGTTAAGCTTAAAACAGTACTGATTATGCACCCATAACAAAATGCCTACTAACATCCCAAAGCAGTTCCAAAGCACAGTCAGGAAATACCCAACCAGGCATCCTAACTGGTTGTGTAGCAAGCCCTGCTGAACAACCATCAAATCACACAGTTGATCCATAACCGCAGTTAGAGCGTGGAATGGACTTCACCCAGACCTTCCAAGTGTCACTCGTCATCTTCAAAACTAAAGTAAAAACAATTATTTGTGCAGATTACTCCAGCTAACAAGTATTTGATATTCCCAGTATTATTTATTTATGCATTTACTTTGTTCTTGCCCTAACTTTTTTTTTTTTTTCAGTTTTCGTTAGTGTTCTTTGTCCTCCTTAATTTCTATACGTTTCTGATTAAATAAGTGCCATTATTATATTGATGCTAATGATGATGCACGGGAGGGCTACTCCCCATAAGCTATGCTTCAGCCCTCCCGCTTCTACTCATTTTGTTCATTTGTGTGAATTATACGTTTTTGTTTTTGTATGATTTTAGTAGAATAAATAATTTAAAAAAAATTAAAAAATCAGGGCTGAATACAACATTGTTTTTGTTTTATTATTATGTTTATTGTTGTTATTTGTAGGGCTTTGTCCTAATATTTATTTTTGTATTAGTTTAATATCGTTTTTTTTATTTTGATATGAAATTCTGAATGAAAGGCTGCGCGCAAGACTGGATTCTCGCTGGGTTGAGTCGTGTGGGTTTCTGAGTGAGATGCGGCACAGCAGCCTGTCAGTTAGTTTACTCTTGCTAGTGGTTCACGAAAGGAATATGGCAGCTCAGCGCCAGATGCAGCACATTTTATATTTGCTGTAAATAAAACTTGATTTGATTTGATTTGATTAGAAGAAACCAGTTAGGCCTACGCTACCAACGAGCAAGCAAGTCAGCTGGCAATCAATTATATTTTGAAGAGAAATGTACTCTCAAGCCGGCTCTCTCACAAACTCCTGCTCTGTGCGCAAGCAGACCGCTGCACAGGCTCTCCGCCTCGCTCTCTCTCTCTCTCTCTCTCTCTCTCTCTCTCTCTCTCTCTCTCTCTCTCTCTCTCTCTCTCTCTCTCTCTCTCTCTCTCTCTCTCTCTCTCTCTCTCTCTCTCTCTCTCTCTCTCTCTCTCTCTCTCTCCCTTTCTCTCCATCGCTCAACCTCACTCCACCTCTCCACCCTGTGTGCGCTCAAGTTTGCCTGCGTGCTTGCCCAAGTTGGCACAGCGTTACAAATGTGCCACAAAACCAACCAATGGATGTACCGTCAACCCTCTCTTTCCGTAACAACAATTCACGAGCGAGTGTTGTGGTGTGCCCGCCCTGGTAAATCAAATGCCCGCCCAGAGATGTATGTCTGCCGCCGGGTCTATATATATATATATATATATATATATATATATATATATATATATATATAGAGCTTGTTGTCTACCTTACTGTATTTGTTCAGAGACGACGATTGTGTTTGTGTTATTGATCTGTCAATATCTTTCTAACTTAACCAACTAGGAAGACACTCATCCCGCCCCGTAACGCTAGTCTTATGAATGAAGACTCCCAGAGGGCATTAAGAAGGTTATCAAAAACATCTTCAGAACGTTATGTCTTAGTTAATCTTAAACCTTTTAGGAACATTATTTGAAATAATAAACATCCTCAAATGGTTCTTTGAACATCAGATTAAAACGTTTCTTTAAAACATTATTAGAACCTGTAGGTAACGTTAGCCAAAGTTGTGAGAACGTTCCCCGCTAGCTGGGATAACGATCACGCACACGCTCAGACACAAACAATCACGCTCAACACGGTTGAAAAACGTGTGGCTTCCTCTCTAACCTCTCATCCCAGCTGATCACCCGTGCCCACATATATAGGTTAATTACCTCCCGTGCTCCCAGGTGCGCAGATCGGATGATGACGCGTTCACACACACATAGACAGACCCCGTGCACAACCCAAAGCAAATTGGCTCCAACACAACACATAAAACACACATTTCCTGCCCTCTGCTTGCTTTATAAATGGTGTCCATTTGATGCAATGTTTCTGCATGAGATGTACAGTACGCCCTCTGGCGGACTTTTTGTGAATTACGCAAAAATCCGACACGGGTACCCTAATACAAGAAAGGGCTATAGGTTTGTAAATATAATTGGGATAACAAGTAGAGGTCGTAGAGACAGGCTTTAAGATGTTTTTGATAACCTTCTTAAGATGTTTTTGATAACATTGATAGGACATTATGCCCTACTGTTCTTAAAATGTTTTCAGCGGGACGTTTTATTTTGGTTCCCAGAATGTTCTTCTGAAAGGTAGGATAACTTTCTCTTAAAACATTCTTAACATTTTTGGTGATAACTTTCTTAACATACCTTAGGGACATGTGTGTCCACTGTGTGGACATTAACTACAGGTCGCGGTACTCCAAGTGTACAGGCATGCAGTTCGGCCCCAGCGCAAAATAAAAATAAGCTGGGGTGCTACATAGATAGCCAGTGCAGGGGCCTTCCACGTGGAAAAAGAACCGGAGACTGACGAGCTTTCTCCGCAGAGATATAAAATGTGCGTAATGTCCACTGAGTGGACATCATTGTCCGTGGTGTGTACAGAATAACATGTCCATATCACGGACATTAATACATAGAGTGGTGTCCATGAAATAGACATTGCAAATAAGTGTTTAAAACGTGCTGAAAACTGTTTGAAATGTCGGGAAAAGGGTTGTGAATACAGACCCAGAGCACAGGTGGTGGTGCAGCACCTGACTTTTCAACCCCGGAATACGTGTTTGAAAGGGGGGGGAAAGTATTGTAAATAGAGGCTATCACAGGTTATGTCAGACATCCATGAAATACACCGGGAAAACCACCTATTTGTACCCGCTCAAAGAGCCCCAAACCACGGACGAAGCAGCTCCAGCATATGAGCAAACAGGCTGGCAGGTGCTGATGGAAAGCAGGCGGAAATACATTGATTGTTTTACCCAGGAAGGAGGGTTTACAAGGCGAGTAAAGTGCTCCAGCATCTCTCCCAGACATGAGCAAACAGGCTATGTCAGACATCCATGAAATACACCGGGAAAACCACCTATTTGTACCCGCTCAAAGAGCCCCAAACCACGGACGAAGAAGCTCCAGCATCTCTCCCTGACATGCACACTTCCATAACCTCGCGCACCTTGGGTCCCCGGCCCCCCGAACTTAAGCACTCCCCCACGGACTAAACACAGATGATCACACCCTCAAGAACTTCGTGCCCCTGGGAACCTTAAAGAGGGGGTGGAGTTTGCGGTGCTCAACCACCCGCCCACCAGCATCAATATTCGGCCTTATTCACAGCCCCACTCACCCTCCTGTGGAGGATGTTATCATGCCCCTGGTAAAACATAAAGGGGGTGGATTTTGCGGTGCTCAACCGCCCGCCCACCAGCATCAATATTCGGCCTTCTTCACCTGCCCTGCTGGAGGTTCACACTTTAACTTTTTTTTTACCCTCCTCTGCCTTACACATCCTCCAACACACTTGAGCACTCCTCACTCGGACTGAACCCCTCCATGCACACCACCAGAACCTCGTGCCCCTGGGGACCTTAAAGGGGAAAACACCCATATTTTCAGCATATTGCTTTACCTTCCCTCTCACACTGCTCACTATTGCCACTTGTTCACTCCATTAATCCAGTAACAACTCAACTAGGGTGTAATAGTTTTTAAAAAATAGGACCAAGTAAGTAATTTAAATAAACTTTATTTACAGAATTATATACATTGACATTGTCATTTAATTTAATTTAATAACATGTTAACATTGTTCACTCATACAGCACAAGGGGACTGAGTACAACAACACATTCCATATTTAAAAGTTGGTCATTGGCTTGTGCACTGGTAACATTGTCCGTATCGGGTGAAGTTGGTGCAGAGTCTGGCACCCTCTCTTCACCCATGTTTGAGGGACTGTGTTCGGCCATTGACTGTTCCCTGTTCGCCGATCTCCAAGCGTTGAAGTTTAAGTCGAATTCTTCGTCTGACGTCTCGGCATCGGGGGAGTCTTGGTAGGGAGTGGGGCTATGCTCCTCTCCAGAGCTGTCAATGTCCCCCAAATTGTCTTCACTCCCCGATGATGCTGCTGCTGCTGCTTGCAGTGACTCTGTGAAGAGCAGCCGTATGTCCGCAGCCTCCTTCAAAGAAGGATTCTTGGCATAAAATGTGTCTGCAGTTGCAGTGTTGTGACACATGAAATCACTCACTCTTTGGCGGTTGCCTATGTCCTGAAACCTCTTTGCATTATCTGCGTGGACTGTGCGGAGGTTGGTGAAGTTAATGGGACCTTTTAGTCCCACATCAGCCCATGCCAACCTCAGGAAGTAGGCAAGGTTCCTCGACGGGTTCTTCCCCGCTGTGTATAGGAAGTAGCGGTTCTGGGTGCAGGTCAGCGTCCTCTTGATTTCCAGCCACCTCTTCATCCATCCGAATTCTTCTATGGTGAGGTACAGCTGCGCTTCACCAAACGCGTTGGCCATCTTGTGGTTGCTTACCTGTTATGACAGAGGTAGAGAGCGTCAATACAAGTATCAACCATGCACAACATGTTTATCACTGCCAGAATAAACACATTTTGTAATAGCACTCACGTGGATGAGGTAGCCAAAGTCAGTGCCAGTTGTCTCTGCCTTTCGGACCTCAGCGTTGGTCATGTTGGAGTAGACCCCCGGACGGTGGCCATAAATGCAGCTCCAATGGAGGGTCATGTACCCATAGAGCAAGAGCCGGGTTGCGGTAGTCGGATTGCTGGCCATCACGTTCAGGAGCTGAGGGATGCAAGTTTTGGCCACAGTCAAACATGCCATGATGTCTTTATGGCTCGGCAGACCTTCCATCTTGTCCCGCTTCACCTGCATCTGGTGGATAATCACCTTCTTCCTCAGGGACTTCAGGATGGCAGCAAGTTCCCGTTGGAATACAATCATGTCGTTTTGGTTGAGCCTGCTCCCCTTGCATGGTGTGGCTGCCATGTATTTTAGAAAGTGTGATATATTTTTGATATAGAAGTCAGAGGTCGTGACCTGTAGGCTGGAATTTATCAGGCTCCGGGACCAGCCACGTATCCTCTTCAGATCCCTCAGAAAGAGCCAGTCAGACAGGCGTTTGAAACCGTGTGCCATGAAGCTTAGGAACGATTTCACTCTGCTTATTTTGGAGACTGCGTTTTCTTGGAGCCTCACTGTTGGGTCGATGCCCTCCTAATGCTCCCGGTAGCCTTGCAGATACTCCTCTGTGAAACATAACACAGTACTTTAATGACAACACATTGTGTGTTACAGAAACTGCATTTGTGACACATCTAACACACTTACCCATTATGCGTGAATGCATAATGGAATGTTATATTCCGCATTATATTCCCCCGGCCCCTGCCGCGGGACCAGGGGGAATTTATGGGAGGGGAGGTTGATGAGGCCTCGGCATCTATGGATGCAGGTTCTGAGGAGCTGGATACAGGTGTCTGAGAGGCAATGGGGGACTTGCTGCACGAGGGAATGGGGGAATAGCTGCACGAGGGAATGGGGGACTTGCTGAAGGATGGACCTTTGGACTTGGACTGCCTTGTTGGTGTTGCCTCTGTTCGGGGTCGTTTCCTTAGAAACACCCGCTCTTGTTCCTCCCCATACTCTTCATCGAACCCATGCATGTTATTGGCCCTATGGTCCTTCCTCTGTGGCTTATGTTTTATCCTCTGCTGCAGCTTGAAGCGCAGGGATTTCACCTCAGCAGCATATCTGTCCCTCTGAGCCCTCATTGTTTTTGCCTCCATCCTCCATTCCTTACAGTCCGGGTTGTCACATTCAATCACTGGGGAGAAGGGTGGAGGTTGTGAAAGGACCTCATCACCCTCAGTGTCCACATCCCAAGTGGTAATCATCGCTACTGTGGGGTTTGTCAGTCGGAGCGCTTGAAGGTCCTTCGTTGCCACTGTCATTTTTAGTTTATTTCCGACCACATATAGCTCCTCCCGCGACAGCTCGACATGGTCCCGGTACAAGTGCCGGTCCAGCCTTGTCCCGGTATAGTTGCATCCTGCAATGATGCAGGGATGCAGCCTTATGTTTGTACGCCCATTTGCCAAGAACAGGAGAATTTTTCTTTCAACTAAATTACCCACACTATGGTTTCTTTGCAAGTGCTTGCTCAGGGCACGGAAGGAACGATTACAGATAGGACAACACATCAACATCCTATCTGTATGCATGAGCATTTTGGTACCGGGAAGTGTACCCAGTAGAATGAAAGTGAAAAGACTCGAGAAAGTTGCACTCAGCGAACTAGAAAGACCCCATGTCAAATCTCTCCAGGTTATATTCAAAACATTGTTTGTTCATTTGCATCATCGTGCGAAAGGTGTCCCATTTAGGCACTCGTTAGGCGGGCAGAGATCCCTGTCATCTCTCGGCCTCTCCAGAGGAAGGGAAATACTCTGTTGTCTTTTTTGGAGAACCATGAAAACCGGCCAAATGTATCCGAAAATAGTGCATCTTAATACAGCTAGAATCCCCTCAAACTCTCCTTGCATTCCTCCAGAGACCAGTTCAAAAACTTAAAGTTTTATAAGAACCATGATTGGGGTCCTCCAGGCAACAATTGTATCTGAGCCAAAGCACTCATGTAGCGGACGCTTTCCTCCATGATGTCAAACAGCCGTTTTAAAAAAATAGTGCCTCATATGCGGGTAAAGTCCCCTGACAACTCCCCTTGCATTCCTCCAGAGGCAGAAAAAGTCAGAGTTAACTTTTGGAAGAACCATAGAAAAGGGTGAAAATGGATTAAATGTATCCGAAAATAGTGCCTCGTAAGGCGGGTAAAGTCCCCTGATAACTCCCCTTGCATTCCTCCAGAGGCAGAAAAAGTCTAAGTTAACTTTTTGGAGAACCAGAGAAAAGGGGTGAAAATGGAAAAAAAGTACCCCAAAATAGTGTTCCATAAGGCAGGTAGAGTCCCCTGACAACTCCCCTTACATTCCTCCAGAGTCAGAAAAAGTCTAAGTTAACTTTTGGAGAACCAGAGAAAAGGGGTGAAAATGGAAAAAAAGTACCCCAAAATAGTGTTCCATAAGGCAGGTAGAGTCCCCTGACAACTCCCGTTACATTCCTCCAGAGTCAGAAAAAGTCTAAGTTAACTTTTGGAAGAACCATAGAAAAGGGTGAAAATGGATAAAATGTATCCGACAATAGTGCCTCATAAGGCGGGTAAAGTCCCCTGACAACTCCCCGTACATTCCTCCAGAGTCAGAAAAAGTCTAAGTTAACTTTTGGAAGAACCATAGAAAAGGGTGAAAATGGATAAAATGTATCCGAAAATAGTGCCTCATAATTCCGTGACATCTCCCCTTGTATTCCTCCAGAGGCACTTTAACTTTGTTAAGAACCATGATTGGGGGTCCTCCAGGCAACAATTGTATCCGAGCCAAAGCACTCATGTAACGGACACATTCCTCCATGATGTGAAACAGCCGGTTTTTTTCTAAGTGCTCTCAAAAACCGGGTTTCCGATTTCGTGCAGATTGTAGCTTGGAAAACATGAATAGATTTATTTGACGGAGGAAGGGAGGTCTCGAATCCCTTCTCCGTTGTAAATTGCAACGGGGGAGTGAAAATGTGTCCGGGGCTTCCGCCGGAAATGCCGAAGACTTGAGCTACTTTGAGCCCCTCCTCCGTGGGCACTCAGTCGTTTTTTCAAGAATTTTTTAAAACTTCATTTTTGATTATTTTAAGATATAATTGACCGTTTTCTTTACTTTTATTTGCTTTCCACGGATGGGGGCGCATGGCAGGCCGCCTATGAGCTCCCAAATTCGGCCTGGAACCTCCGGGAATTGTGGGCTAAGCTCCATAAACTGACAAAGTCACCCAGAAATGTCATTTTAATAGCCCAAAAATATATAATACATTTCGTGTACATTTAACTGATGAAATGTACAAGAACATCAGGGCAGCAGAGTCCCTGCTGTCCCTGCTGTAAGCAGGGTCCCACTGTCCCAAGCAGAGCTCCAGGGTGATACACATGGCTTTCTTACCCAGGAAGAAGAGTCTGAAAGCTGGGTAAAGTGTTCATGCAGCCCCTCCATAACGGTAATAATGGTTAGAAATCATTTCCAGGGCAGAAAAAGCTGTTTTTGACTCCACATTTCATCCACATTTGACTCATGAAATGTACAAGAACATAAGGGCAGCAGAGTCCCTGCTGTAAGCAGGGTCCCACGGTCCCAGGCAGAGCTCCAGGCTGATGCACAGGGTCCTACGGTCCCAGGCAGAGCTCCAAGCTGATGCACAGGGTCCCACGGTCCCAGGCAGAGCTCCAGGCTGATGCACAGGGTCCCACGGTCCCAGGCAGAGCTCCAGGCTGATGCACAGGGTCCCACGGTCCCAGGCAGAGGTCCAGGCTGATGAACATGGCTTTATTACCCCGGAATGAGGGTGTGAAAGCTGGGCAAAGTGTTCCTGCAGCACCTCCATAACGGTAATAATGGTTAGAAATCATTTCCAGGGCCTGTTTTTGACTCGTGAAATGTACAAGAACATAAGGGCAGCAGAGTCCCTGCTCTAAGCAGGGTCCCACTGTCCCAGGCAGAGCTCCTGGGTGATGAACTTGGCTTTATTACCCCGGAATGAGGGTGTGAAAGCTGGGTAAAGTGTTCCTGCAGCACCCTGCTGTAAGTAGAGTCCCTGCTGTAAGCACAGTCCCTGCTCTAAGCAGGGTCCCACTGTCCCAGGCAGAGCTCCAGGGTGATGAACATGGCTTTATTACCCCGGAATGAGGGTGTGAAAGCTGGGTAAAGTGTTCCTGCAGCACCTCCATAACGGTAATAATGGTTAGAAATCATTTCCAGGGCAGAAAGCTGTTTTTGACTCATGAAATGTACAAGAACATAAGGGCAGCAGAGTCACTGCTGTTAGCAGGGTGTCAGCTTCGTGGACCCCACATTTAAAAGGAAATGTCCAGGATATTGACATAGCATATTTATATACAGAATGATGATTATTTTACCCTCAGATCAGTGCTTTTATGCAGGTATCACTGCTGTTAGCAGGGTGTCAGCTTCGTGGACCCCAGATGTAATGTACATGATCCACGGGGTTGACACAGACACATGCATAGAGCATCCCCAAGTGTTGAATGTATGTAGGTACAGTTGGTACAATTTGTCCTGCCGGTGGCAGGGACTTTGCATTATAAGTGGACGTCACATTTCCATTGCGCGGACATTTGTACATTTGAAGGACAAATCCCATGTTAACTCTGTCCATAACGCAGACCTTTTCCTTACATTCCTCCAGAGGCAGAAAAAAGGGGTGAAAATGGATAAATTGTACCCCAAAATAGTGTCTCTTAAGGAGGATATAGTCCCCTGACAACTCCCGTTACATTCCTCGAGAGTCAGAAAAAGTCTAAGTTAACTTTTGGAAGAACCATAGAAAAGGGGTGAAAATGGATAAATTGTATCCGAAAATAGTGCCTCATAAGGCGGGTAAAGTCCCCTGACAACTCCCCTTGCATTCCTCCAGAGGCAGAAAAAGTCTAAGTTAACTTTTTGGAGAACCAGAGAAAAGGGGTGAAAATGGAAAAAAAGTACCCCAAAATAGTGTTCCATAAGGCAGGTAGAGTCCCCTGACAACTCCCCGTACATTCCTCCAGAGTCAGAAAAAGTCTAAGTTAACTTTTGGAAGAACCATAGAAAAGGGTGAAAATGGATAAAATGTATCCGACAATAGTGCCTCATAAGGCGGGTAAAGTCCCCTGACAACTCCCCGTACATTCCTCCAGAGTCAGAAAAAGTCTAAGTTAACTTTTGGAAGAACCATAGAAAAGGGTGAAAATGGATAAAATGTATCCGACAATAGTGCCTCATAAGGCGGGTAAAGTCCCCTGACAACTCCCCGTACATTCCTCCAGAGTCAGAAAAAGTCTAAGTTAACTTTTGGAAGAACCATAGAAAAGGGTGAAAATGGATAAAATGTATCCGAAAATAGTGCCTCATAATTCCGTGACATCTCCCCTTGTATTCCTCCAGAGGCACTTTAACTTTGTTAAGAACCATGATTGGGGGTCCTCCAGGCAACAATTGTATCCGAGCCAAAGCACTCATGTAACGGACACATTCCTCCATGATGTGAAACAGCCGGTTTTTTTCTAAGTGCTCTCAAAAACCGGGTTTCCGATTTCGTGCAGATTGTAGCTTGGAAAACATTAATAGATTTATTTGACGGAGGAAGGGAGGTCTCGAATCCCTTCTCCGTTGTAAATTGCAACGGGGGAGTGAAAATGTGTCCGGGGCTTCCGCCGGAAATGCCGAAGACTTGAGCTACTTTGAGCCCCTCCTCCGTGGGCACTCAGTCGTTTTTTCAAGAATTTTTTAAAACTTCATTTTTGATTATTTTAAGATATAATTGACCGTTTTCTTTACTTTTATTTGCTTTCCACGGATGGGGGCGCATGGCAGGCCGCCTATGAGCTCCCAAATTCGGCCTGGAACCTCCGGGAATTGTGGGCTAAGCTCCATAAACTGACAAAGTCACCCAGAAATGTCATTTTAATAGCCCAAAAATATATAATACATTTCATGTACATTTAACTGATGAAATGTACAAGAACATCAGGGCAGCAGAGTCCCTGCTGTCCCTGCTGTAAGCAGGGTCCCACTGTCCCAAGCAGAGCTCCAGGGTGATACACATGGCTTTCTTACCCAGGAAGAAGAGTCTGAAAGCTGGGGAAAGTGTTCATGCAGCCCCTCCATAACGGTAATAATGGTTAGAAATCATTTCCAGGGCAGAAAAAGCTGTTTTTGACTCATGAAATGGACAGGAATCTGTCCATTTCATCCACATTTGACTCATGAAATGTACAAGAACATATGGGCAGCAGAGTCCCTGCTGTAAGCAGGGTCCCACGGTCCCAGGCAGAGCTCCAGGGTGATGAATATGGCTTTATTACCCCGGAATGAGGGTGTGAAAGCTGGGTAAAGTGTTCCTGCAGCACCCTGCTGTAAGCAGAGTCCCTGCTGTAAGCAGAGTCCCTGCTCTAAGCAGGGTCCCACTGTCCCAGGCAGATCTCCAGGGTGATGAACATGGCTTTATTACCCCGGAATGAGGGTGTGAAAGCTGGGTAAAGTGTTCCTGCAGCACCTCCATAACGGTAATAATGGTTAGAAATCATTTCCAGGGCAGAAAGCTGTTTTTGACTCATGAAATGTACAAGAACATAAGGGCAGCAGAGTCACTGCTGTTAGCAGGGTGTCAGCTTCGTGGACCCCACATTTAAAAGGAAATGTCCAGGATATTGACATAGCATATTTATATACAGAATGATGATTATTTTACCCTCAGATCAGTGCTTTTATGCAGGTATCACTGCTGTTAGCAGGGTGTCAGCTTCGTGGACCCCAGATGTAATGTACATGATCCACGGGGTTGACACAGACACATGCATAGAGCATCCCCAAGTGTTGAATGTATGTAGGTACAGTTGGTACAATTTGTCCTGCCGGTGGCAGGGACTTTGCATTATAAGTGGACGTCACATTTCCATTGCGCGGACATTTGTACATTTGAAGGACAAATCCCATGTTAACTCTGTCCATAAGGCAGACCTTTTCCTTACATGTATGAGCGCATTGAGACAACGAATAGGACGTATAAAAACACATTTGCATACCAATATTCACTCACATGCACTTATAATCACATTAAGGTATCTAGGCCCACAGTATTCATAATATCATGTGTGTAAAATATCAGAAAATAATCACACTTTTTCTGACTATAAAGGTTGTGTCTCGTACGTAGGTTCTAACTGTTGGATAAGCTATCTGGCCATGTGTGGTTTGTGAGGGCTGCGTATAAACAGTGTCTGCTGTTTATGCATATTGGATAAAAATCGTTATTGCACCCTTTAGATTTGAGACCGACAGACATATAGAGGAACGGACCGACTGTCACTGCCCTTCCCGGAAATCCCTGTTAGGGTTTGTATGTGTTTGTTTCTACTGTGTGTCTCCCCCCAAATGTTACTTTTACCAGCTGATTCCGAGTCTGATTCTGGGTCTCCACCAGTACATGTGACACCGATTTTTACTAGCTGCTGGTCGCATTTAAAAAAAGAAAAGAAAAAAGACTTCTGATAAATCGGAACGATAAAGCATGTTACCCTACTCTAAAATAATAACACTCTGGCAACATAAAAAAATCTAACTTGCAGCTGAAAACGTTTCAAGAACAGTAGGGCATAATGTTCTAACAATGTTATCAAAAACATTTAAAAAAGGGTATTACCAAGCATTTTAAGAACGTTTTTAGAGAACGTTATCCTACCTTTCAGAAGAACATTCTGGGAACCAAAAGAAAACGTCCAGCTGAAAACGTTTCAAGAACAGTAGGGAATAATGTTCAAACAATGTTATCAAAAACATCGTAAGAAGGTTATCAACAACATCTTAAGAAAGTTATCACCAAACATTTTAAGAATGTGTTTAGAGAACATAAACATTTGGTGTTATGGACATATTCGCGTCAGAATGGACGGATAAATTGCTATTTAGGCCAAATGTAATTCATCAAATGTACAAGAAGATAAAAACAGCAGAGTCACTGCTGTTTGCAGGGTCTGGGACTCACAGACATATATACAGAGATCCAAGGTGATGCACCTCGCTGTCTGACCCAGAGAACAGGGCTCTGATCAGGGCTAAAGTCTTGTTAGAAACTATTGAATATGTTTAAATGCAGGCAGCAGAGTCACTGCTGTTAGCAGGGTATGAGACTCACAGACACACAGGTAACCCCCATGGTAAGTTCACCTCTTTGTGCCCGCTATTCAAGCCTCACATGGCGGACTCCTGACTAACAGCAGACCCTCTAAACACCCACACACCCATAACCACGAGCACCGTGAGTCCCCGGGCCCCCACACTTAAGCATAGATACCCGCTAGAACCTCGTGCCCCTGGTAAGACTAAAAAGGGGGTGTATTTTGTGGTGGTCTACCGCCCGTCCTTAAGCATCCATCTGCAGACTCTTGACCCCCAGACACTCAGACACTTTTCATAGTTTTAGGTTACCAGGGGCACGCTTGTCTGGACATGTGTTATGCACATGGGATTTTTGTCCGAGGCAGTGTGCTTGAGTCATGGTCCCCTGGCACTCACGGTGCGCATGGAGGTGCGAGCACTTTAACTTTTTTCCACCTCTGGCTCTATGTCCTATTTTGTTTGCATGTATCCCACAGATACAGGCTGTTGTCAGCACCAAGGACAGCGCATCCCCGCTGCTGATGGAAAAGCATCCATGTTGGTGTCCCTGAGAAGTGCCAGTGTGGAAGAACTGAGGGTCTGGGGAAGAAAATGTGTCCAAAATCCATCACTCATAAGTCCCCTGTCGACCCCTGGTCCGTTTATCTCTTCAAAATGTGAACAAGTGGAAAAAAGCACATTCAGGACAAAGGTGTACATCGGAGTCCGAATATGACACACTTTGATCAGTCAGAATAAGTCCCCTGTCGACCTGGTCCGACCAAGAGAGGGCTTAGGGTGCCCCAGAACCAGGCAGCACCCCAGCAGGAACTGGGTGTGATGGTCAAAGAGGAAAGTGTAACAGAATATCCCACACCACCCCGCTCCTCCGCTCCCTTCACTGGCTTCCGGTAACTGCTAGAATCCACTTCAAGACACTGGTACTTGCGTACCATGTTGCGAATGGATCTGGCCCTTCCTACATCCAGGACATGGTTAAACTGTTCACCCCAGCACGTGCACTCCGCTCTGCATCAGCCAAACAGCTCGCTGCACCCGCACTGTGAGGGGGACCCAAGTTCCCATCAGCAGAAACACATGGGTTTGCTATCCTGGCTACAAAATGGTGGAATGAGCTCCCCATTGAAATCAGGACAGCAGAAAGCTTACACATCTTCCGGCACAGACTGAAAACTCATCTCTTTTGACTCCACTTCGAGCGATAGAATTACTAACAAAGCACTTATATACTAATAAAGGGCTGCCTTACCTAAAGCCAGTTCAGTAGCACTTGAAATGTTTTAGCTCTATGAAACCTGATGTATTTATATGATTCTGTTTTCTTCAAGTTTGTATTTTGTTGGTGGAACGCACTTATTGTAAGTCGCTTTGGATAAAAGCGTCAGCTAAATGCAATGTAATGTAATATGCGTGTGTGTATATATATACACATGCCCCAACGCGGGGCTGGTGATGGCTACATTGGGTCAGATGCATCAATTCATGGTGCCAATTCATGGTGCCCCGACCAAGAGAGGGCTTAGGGTGTCCCGGAACCAGGCAGCAGCCCAGCAAGAAACGGGTTTTATGGTCAAAGGAGGAAAGAGTAATAGAACCGGGGTAAAGCAAAGAAAGGGTCCGACAATAGTGACTTGTGAGGCGGCCAGAGCGTCTGTCATCTCTTGGTCCTATCCTCAAGGCAACGCGGTGTCCAGAACTAGGTGAAACTAACCAAAAAGTTAAAATAATAAGTTCATATTCATCCATCAAAAAATTCATGAAAATGAAAGAATGTAGGTCCGAGCCATCTTCAGTCCATGTTAGGTGCATGATTTTACAGAGTTCAGTGTTCACTTCCACTTGCATTCCTCCAGAGTCACATTTGTCAGAGTAAAGTTTTTGAGAACCAGGCAAAACAGGTCAAAATGAAAAAATGTATCCGAAAATAGTGCCTCATAATGCGGGTAGAGTCCCCTGTCAACTCCCCTTACATTCCTCCAGAGGCATATTTGTGAATTTAAAGTTCTGTGAGAACCAGGCTGGGGGGTCTTCAGGCACAAAATAAGGCTGACCCAGAGTGCATGGTGAGCGGACACTTCACCTCCGTGTTTGCAGACAGCCATTTTTTTTCTGAGTGAACCCAAAAACCGGGTTTCCGATTTCGTGCAGACGGTAGTCCGAAATGTATGGATGAATATTTTTAACGGAGAAGGGGAAATGAAGCCCCGGACACTTTTCCACTTCTCTGTTGCAACTTACAACGGAGAAGGGGAAAAAACGTCCCGAAGCGCCAAAAGGGTTGAGCTTTTCAGAGCCCCTTCTCCCGTTGGCACTTAATTTTTTAAAACTTCATCTTTGATTATTTTAAGATATAATTAACCGTTTCTTCACTTTTTTCTTCTTTCCACGGGTGGGGGCGCATGGCAGACCGCCTATAAGCACACACATTTGGCCTGGAACCTCCAGAATTTATGGGCTACGCTCCATAAACTGACAAAATCACCCAGAAATGTCACTTTTCTAGCCCAAAAATATATAATACAAATACATTTAAATAGTAAAAGGTACAATTGTGCTCCGAATTACCCGGAATTTGATTTATATAGCCCAATGATAGTGATTAAAAGTCATTTTCATGGAAAAAAAAGTGTTAAAACGCCTGATTATAGCATATGCAGGACCCCAATGAGCTCCAGAGTATGTGCATTGTTTCAGGGAACCATATTAATGATAGAATAAATACATTTAAATGCAAAAATCATGATTTAAAATCATTTTAGGGGGAAAGTGGTGGAAATAGAGACAGAGTGTACCCAGACAGCAGGAGGCTGAACCTCGCTTTTCAACCCAGGAAACAGTGTTTGAAATGTCGGCAAAAGTCAAAGGCTGACTGCTAAAAGACGAGCAAACTGTTTTAATTCAACAGGAGAGGGTCATGCACTTCTTCCCCAGAGAACAGGGCTGCAAGCCTGACTAAGTGAGAGTTACAAGTAGATAAAACTGTTTTAATCCAACAGGAGAGGGGCATTCACTCATTATTGTTGTTTTTAGACAGTGTACATTTGACTGCATCAACATTCAGTGTTATGACCATATACATGTCAGTATGGACTGGAAACTGTCCATTTAGTCCAAATTGAAGTCATCAAATGTACAAGAAGATAAAAACAGCAGAGTCACTGCTGTTAGCAGGGTCTGGGACTCACAGGCACATATACAGAGATCCAGGGTGATGCACATCACTTTATAAGCCAGGAATAGTGTTCTAAATATGGGTACATTGGTGGTAAAACTCGGAGGAACTGTTTTGAATCAGGAGGAGAGAGTGTAATTAACTTTCACAGGGAGGAGCTGATCATTTACCACTGAATTATAGGCCACAATATAGTGCATTGGTGTGGAAATGGAGAGATTTGGACAATGTCAAATATTTACAGACATCACAGGTCCAACGGACTTGGTATATTTGCACTTTGTACCCGTTGGAACACACCCACAAAGTTTGGGGGTTGTGCGCCCTTGTTTAACATATTAACCTATTTTTATCATCAATAATAATAAAAAAAATTCAGACTTAAAATCATTTTTCTAAATTTCAAAAATGATTTTGGAGCTCCATCTACTGGAATTTGAGTGAGTTACACTTTCACAGCGGTGATCTCTGGGGCCATAGATCTCGGCCTCCGTTACTGGTTGTATAGCTTAATTGTTGTTGATTGTGTTTACCTGGTGCCCTGTGTTGTCTCCTCCCCCCTCACCTGTGTCTTGTTGGTTGATTAGTCTGTGGGTATTTAGGCTCTGTGTTTACAGGTAGTGTGTGGGAGATCCTTGTGGCTGGTGACTGTGTTCACATGAGACAGTAAGATTGAGGCTGTATCATGTACCACAAGGAGTAATAAATGCCCACACCGGATCCTCGACTCCACTCCTCGACTCCTCTCCTTGACTCCTCTCCTCGACTCCTATCCTCGACTCCTCTCCTCACGTCTTAGTCCCGCCCACAGGAGATGTGAGTGGAGGAGTCGAGGAGGGGAACAAACACCATGTAAACACCAGTCTTCAGTACATTAGAAGTTTATTCTGTTACAGCCAACGTTAGGCAGAGCTTAAGATCTGTACAGAGGTTCCACTTCATGGGGGAGCAGCCGTGTCCCCTATCCTTTTCTGTAGTTCTGTAGAGAGATTTTATTTGTATTCAGAGTCCAGTATGTGTCCGTCTACCTGGCTCAGGGTTTGAGCCCTCATTCACACAGCGGCACTGCTTATGGGCTGCACTATTTCTACTATATTCTATTTTATTTTATTTACTTGCACTATTGTATCTGTGTTATTGTGTTGCTCTGATGGAGGAGCCTGTGACCTCAGATCTTCATTTTCATAACTACACGGTAGCTATGCACACATGACAATGAAAGCCTTGAATCTTGAACCACTGAGCCACAAACTGGTTTCTGTCTCTTTCTGAAAGCAGCAGACAGAAAAGCTTTGTCCACGACTGAGTGGCCAAATCACAACACATCTTTATTTGTAATGTATTTTAATATAATGATTGGTTTTTAAATAATATTTTGTAAAGTTTTTATGTAATGTTTTATCATATTTATTTATATGTTTGTCTTTTAACTTCAAAACGAAAAAAAAACACTTCAATATTTGTTTGAAAGTCTTTCTATTTAAATGTATTTAATTTGTATTTTTATCACTATCTTGTTTTATTTATTTTTAATTGTTTTAATTTTAGGGGTTTATTATTATTTTTGTATTATTATTTCTTACTATTATAATTGTGATTATTTTTTATAGTATTTCTAATTCCTTTTTATTATTATTAATATTATAATTATTATTATAATTTATCCGTCATACGGTTAAACTAAATCTCTCTCGCCCAAAATAACTGCAAACAACAGAAAGACGTGTTGTTTAAACTGAAAGCTCAGAGAGCTCCCGTTTCCCACGTGTTTCTGATGCGCCAGCGGACGTCCTGAATGTGCGTCTGCTGCTGTGGGGAAACTATGGAAACTACAGTTTCCTATACAGCGGACTACAACATGGATGTTCAATAAGAACGAGGGACTACTGTGAACTCATCTAGAGACTCTGCACCGTGCTCTGATGCTGTTGCTTTGCTTTATGAACATGGACAACAGAGAGACAGATTCTTCAGGACCAAAGTTGGAAATTGAAATAAAAAATGAAAGTGAAACTTCTGCTCGTCGCCCTCTCCCTCCGGTCCACATTAATACAAATGATCCCAATACGTATGATTGATGAAAAGATCAATCAATACAGATGTATTTATTATAAACGTTAGTCCTTAACATCTATCACTGTGTACATCACCATTCAAACATCTTTTAGAAGTTGAACAAACCCCACACAGCTCAGTGAGATGTTGACTTTATTTGATCATTTCAGTAAAAACTAACGTTCATATTTCTCTCTCTGATTATAATACTGATGAGCGTGAGATTGAGAGTGAAAGCGTGTGTCACCCGCCAGATGCGTGAGAGTTGGCAACCCTGATCTTCCATCACATATTCTGATCACTTAGTTGAGCAACCACACAATTTCACTTACTTTTGTAACTCTCAATGTTTGTGACTAATTGAACTCCTTGTGTACTTGTACAGCCAGCCGGTCATATTTTGGCAGTGGGGTGCTGCTCTGAGGTTTTGAGTGATATTACCTCGGTCTTCTTGAGCCATACACTGTCTTGAGATCTTATCCATTGTATCTTTGTCTTGTGATGTTTGACTGAGAGGGCAAAAGGCTAGACCTACTTTGGTTGAACTATGTGGCTGCGTCCCCGCTTTTGACAAATAGGTGTGCGATGTGACATGCCAGATTGACTGAACATTCTAAACATTGGTCATGTTGGTAGGATCGGGTAGGCGTGGTGTTACTTGTTGGTACGTGGGTTGGGGGGGGGGGGGGGGCATGAGCGCTCAGTGCCCAGGGGCCCCTGGAGGTACTAATCCGGCCTTGTATATATTAGAAGTTTATTATTTGACGGCCAACAGAGTTTAAGATCTGTACAGAATGTCTACTTTATAGGACATGTTATGAGCTCTGCTGCTGCTCATCTGTCACATGATCACGATGTCAGTTATAATAATAATTAAGCTGCGCGACTCCTCTCTGCAGGGACCGTCTACAAAGTGCAACACCGAAACATGTAGAACTCAAATAATAAATAACTTCCCTGTCCTAAAGTTTGACCAAAATCTCTTCGCACATCTTCTAACACTTCAGGGCCGGTTCTGACCAGTTTGCTGCCCGAGGCAAGATTTGAGCTGGCAATGAAAAAGCTCTACTAAAGACCACTACACTACAAACAGAGAAACGTATTGACGTGGTGGACAGCTTGTATAACAAGGCTTCAAATGTATTTAGTATTGCATGCACATGTTTTAATTGGGGGGTGGACTTCACATCCTCCCCGGAAAGAAATGTTGTAATATTTTAAAGTAAAATGCTTCAATCTGGTGCACTTTGAGCGCCCAATTACTAGACAGTAGATCTAGGCCGGGGTACAACTTTAAACACCCATAACAAAGATTTGTTTACATTTTAATAATCAAGTGAGTATGTGAACATAGCCAATAACAAATTAATGTATTTTATTTTTGTTGTTCATTCATATCTTATTTTACCGTAACATTTATTTATGCATATTTTGTAATCTCTCCGGTTTGAAACAATGTTTTTGGTTGACTGTCCTATAGTATTGGATTGTTTGGTTTCTATCTGTATTTGTGTGTGAAGTGATGTTTGGAGCACTTTCCTGAAGCACAGCGAAGATATTGAATCTGAAGCAAAAGCATGTTTTCAGAATCAGAATTCCTTTATTCGTCCCAAAAAGTGGAAATCTACATTATTACATCAAAAGAAGTAAAGTGCAGATAAAGTGAACAGAGTAGACTGTATATTAAAATATCACAAAGCAGGAAGACATTATTAATAATAAAGAATCACAATAAGTAGGGGTGTAACGGTATCCGTATTCGTCCCGTACCGTCACAGTGGGAAAAAAGTCTGTCCCTCAGGGCAGCATTACACTATATATAATCCAGGGGGCGCTATTGCGCCTAAAAGCCAGCCGCCCGTAAATAACAAATGAAGAACAAAACAAAACAAAACGAACACAATACATGAAGAAGAAAAGTTAGCTATGGCGAGTTCACACAACACCCAGGAGCTAGAAGACCCACCTGCTTCTTTTTAATCAGCTGTGTGGGAACATGTCGGGTTCCCTGTGGACTACAACAATGATGGGGTGCGAGTTGTGGATCGAGGACGGTGTGTCGGCGTTGTTCCACAGCGGTGCGGTATGCTAGTGGTAACACGTCAACATGCTCAATCACCTCCGAGTCAGTCTCAGTCCCAGCGAGAGCGCTTCCTCCACGGCAGGTGACATAGTTACCATAGTTACCGCCAACAGATCTGCCCTCACTGCTGACAACGGAGACAAACTCATCTTTCTGAAGAACAACTTGAAACTAGAGTAAAGCTTGAGCACCTTTATTTAGGCATCATGGCCTCACACACTCACAAGCTAATTACACATGTTAGACATTGCTCCTAAAGGTACACATTTTATTTTTGTTTTATATTATTGTATTTATTTGATATTGTGACATCAGGAGATGTTACACAGTTCTGTATTGCCTTTTATTGATTGTGATTCAAACACTTTCTTATTATTTATTTTAATATGTTCAAGACATTCTTTTTAGTTGTAGCTTATTTAACCTTTTAGTTTGACATCAGCCATTATAAATAATATGGCCACCTGAGTGTGTGTGTGTGTGTGTGTGTGTGTGTGTGTGTGTGTGTGTGTGTGTGTGTGGTTTGTTTTTAACTGTGTAATGCAGTTAGTGATTCCAAATGTTAGAGTTCCTTATTTTCATACCAAAACTTGCACTACTGTTACAAATAAATAACAGCAAAGAAATGATGCATTTGGGACTTTGTTTTGCTTTTCCTTGTTGAACCGAACCGTGACTTCTGTGAACCGTTACACCCCTAACAATAAGTGAAAACACATAATAAGTGCACCACGGTTACAATGATCTATCAGCTGTGATCCTGAACAGACTGAACTCTCTGGGCAGCAGGGAGGAAGTCTCTGGAACAGGAGGAGACTCTTCCTCCTACAGAGGACACAGAGACGCTGAGGAACCAGACCCAAACCAGAACCCAAACCCAGCATAGAGAGGTTCAGTGAATGTGGTTCTGAAGGTGTGGAGGTGGATCAGTGTGTCAGAGGAGACTCTGTAGAAGGAGAGAGAGCCAGCAGGATGATCCAGATACACTGCTACTCTACGAGAGGAGGAGGAGGAGGAGGAGGAGGAGGAGGAGGAGGAGGAGGAGGAGGAGGAGATGTGTGTTACTGTGTTATTGTGACAGACAGAGTAACCACCATCAGAGCAGATCAGACTCCAGGACTGATCATTCCATCCAAACACACAGTCCTCTCTCTTTCCTCTCCTGCTGATTCCTCTGTAAGTCACTGATATAGAAACCCCTCCTCTCCACTCGACCTCCCAGTAGCAGCGACCAGTCAGAGCTTCTCTGCACATCAGCTGAGGCCAGGAGTCAAACCTCTCTGGATGATCAGGATATGGCTGCTCCTCCTCCACACATGTCACCTTCCTGTTGTCCTCAGACAGTTTGAGTTCTCTGTGAGCTGTGTTTGTGTCGAGTGAGAGCTCACAGGAATCTGAGGAGAGAAACAGCAGCAGTTATTAATCTATCAGCTGTTCATTTATTGACACTTTGATGATGAAGGTTACATTTGAAGATGGAGGCTGCTTTGTTTTCATGAATCAAATCAAACCACACTCACACTTCCTCAGACCGGGTCTCAGCCATCGGACTCCAGCAGGCTCCATCCTGAAAGAAGGGGGGGGGTCAGAGCAGCATGGAGACATGGACATTACATCACTCTCACACTCAGAGCTTTGTTATTCTCCACAGAGGAACCTCCATGTTCACGGTATCATTTTAGATCAGTCAAACATCTTATTAGCCGATAAATAAAGCTCATTAACTTCAATGATTATTGATCAGAGAATAAGATGTAAGAGTTGATCAGTGTTCAGTTAGTGTTCCCTCAGCATCTGCTAGCAGCAGTCAATGAGTGTTTCTCTACCTGGAATCTGAAGAGGGAAATACATGAACTTTATTTAAAAGCATCTTTCATGCAACGCACTTTGGGTTTGCTTTGAGCAATGAAAGCTGCTTTACACATACCATTTATTATTATGATGAATTCACAGGACATCTGATAGTTCCTCATTGTTTCTAAAAGAGGGAGGGGCCATTTAGTGCTTTCAAAACAGAAGCACTTCAGAATCAATTCAGATACAGGAGCCAGTCAGATCGTGTCCATCAGGAGTGGGATGATCTCTGCTGTGTTTAGGTTGTTGGATGGATTTTGACTCGAAAGCCAAAATGATAAAAGCAGTTTTGGTCAGCAAATGAAAATGAGCATTGAAATGGAGATCAGAATCTAAAATGATAAAGATGTATTTCTTGTTGTGGTGTCTTCTCTGCAAACACAGAGCTGCTGCCTGAGTCTTATCCGTGTCTTTAGTTCCCTTCAATGCTTTTGTCTTGGCATACACACAGTGGAGGAGATACGTATTTGATTCCCTGCAGACTTTGGAAGTTTACCCACAAAGAAATGACCAGTCTGTCATTTTAATGGTAGGTTTATATAAACAGTGAGAGAAAGAATATCAATAAGAACATCCAGAAATGTACATTTTATAAAAGATAAAAATGTATTTGCATTAAACTGAGTGAAATAAGTATTTGGTCCCCTTGCAGAACATGTGTTAGGACTTGGTGGAGAAACCCTGGTTGGACACACAGAGGTCACACAGAGGTCACACAGAGGTCACATAGAGGACACACAGAGGTCACACAGAGGTCACACAGAGGACACACAGAGGACACACAGAGGACACACAGAGGTCACACAGAGGACACACAGAGGACACACAGAGGACACACAGAGGACACGCAGAGGTCACGCAGAGGTCACGCAGAGGTCACACAGAGGTCACACAGAGGTCAGACGCTTCTTGTAGCTGGTCTCCAGGTCTGTGAACATCTCAGGAAGGATGTTGGTCCACTCCTCTCTGAAGATCCAAATCCTTCTGGTTTTGAGGATGATGCTCGGCCTCTGGAAGCTTCAGCTCCCTCCACAGATGTTCTATGTGATTAAGGTCTGGAGACTAGCTAGGACCCTCCCTCACCTCAATGTGCTTCTTCTTTAGCCTCTCCTGTGGTGCCTTGGCCGTATGTTCAGGGTCCATGTCCGGCTGGAAGACCCATTTTTTTGTGTCAAATTTCAGACGGGCCTTTCATGTTCTTCTTGAGCAGGGGGGCTTCAGGCGCTGCAGGGTTTGATCCATTATGGCGTAGTGTGTTACCAATAGGTTTCCTGGTGACTGTGGTCCCAGCTGCCTTGAGATCATTAACAAGTTCCTCCATGTAGTTCCTGGCTGATCCCTCACCTTTCTCAGGATCATCAACACCCCACGGGGTCAGATCCTGTGTGGAGCGCAGACCGAGGGCCATTGATGCTCATTTTGTGTTTCTTCCAATTAGAAACACACAAATTATTCTTCTGAATAATCGCACCAACACTTGTCTCCTTCTCACCGAGCTGCTTTCTGATGGCCTTGAAGCCGATCCCAGCCTGGTGCAGGTCTACAGTCTCACCCTGAGGTCCTTAGACAGCTCTTTAGTCTCGCCCATGGTGCAGAGGTTGGAATCTGATTGATTGATTCTGTGGACAGGTGTCTTTTATGCAGGTAACAAGTTGATTAGGAGTACTTTTTTAAAGGAAGATGAATCATTTGTCTGTGGGAGCCAGAATCCTTGTTTGTTGATCAAATACTTATTTCCCACAGTTTAATGCAAATAAATTTGTATCTTTTATATAATGTAAATTTCTGGATTTTTGTTTTGATATTCTTACTCTCAATGTTTATATAAACCTACCATTACAATGATAGACTGTTAATGTATTTGTCTTTGGGCAAACTTAAAATATCTGCAGGGGATCAAGTACTTATTTCCTCCACTGTATATGTTTATAATACCTGAGCGTGTCCAGTCTCCAGAGAGGATCCTCCAGTCCAGCAGACAGCAGCTTCTCTCCTGAGTCTCCTGGATGATTGAAGCTCAGGTCCAGCTCTCTCAGATGGGAGGGGTTGGATCTCAGAGCTGAAGCCAGAGAAACACAGCCTTCCTCTGAGACCATACAGCATGACAGCCTGAACACACACAAGTTCAAACAAGAGAGTAAAAAAACAATAACAAATGTTATTGAAGCAGATGCAACAACAGGTTATGACTTTATCCATCATTAATGTACATCGCAATTTAACTGGCTATAAGTTTAACATGTTGATGAACTCTGACCTGAGAGTCTCCAGAGTACAGTGAGGACTCTCCAGTCCAGCAGACAGCAGCTTCACTCCTGAATCCTGCAGGTCGTTGTTACTCAGGTCCAGCTCTCTCAGACTAGAGGACTGGGAGCTGAGGACTGAGGACAGAGCTGCACAGCTTCTCTCTGACAGCTTACAGCCACTCAGTCTGAAAAAGGAGGACCAAGCAATATGTTAAAATAATGAACATAATCTTTAAGTCGTGATATATGAATGTTTCTGTACTCACAGAGCCTTCCTGGAGGCTTTGACCACTGGCAGCAGCCTCAGAAGAGCCTCCTCTGAAGCAGAGTATTTCTTCAGGTCAAACACGTCCAGGTCTTCTTCAGATGACAGTAAGATGAAGACCAGAGCTGACCACTGAGCAGGAGACAGACGATCTGTGGAGAGACTTCCTGAACTCAGGGACTGTTGGATCTGCTCCACTAGAGAACGATCATTCAGTTCATTCAGACAGTGGAACAGGTTGATGCTTCTCTCTGCATACAGATCCTTATCCATCTTCTTCTTTATGTACTGGACTGTTTTCTTGTTGGTATTTGAGCTACTATCCTGTTTCTGTCAGCAGGCCACGTAGGAGTTTCTGATTGGTCTGCAGTGAAAGACCCAGGAGGAAGCGGAGGAACAAGTCCAGGTGTCCGTTTGGACTCTGTAAGGCCTGGTCCACAGCACTCTGGTAGAGATGTGAGAGTTTAGGTTTCACTCTGAAGACTTTAGGCCACCTAGAGGTTGTTGGTTCTTCTGACAGCAGGTTGACTCCAGAGGTGATGAAGGTCAGATGGACATGAAGAGCAGCCAGAAACTCCTGAACGCTCAGATGGACGAAGCAGAACACCTTGTCCTGGTACAGTCCACTCTCCTCTCTAAAGACCTGTGTGAACACTCCTGAGTACACTGAGGCTGCTCTGATATCGATGCCACACTCTTGTCAGGTCGGACTCATAGAAGATCAGGTTGCCTTTCTGCAGCTGCTCAAAAGCCAGTTTCCCCAGAGACTCCATCATCTTCCTGCTCTCTGCACTCCAGTGTGAATCTGTCTCAGCTCCTCCATCATACTTGACGTTCTTCACTTTGGACTGAACCACCAGGAAGTGGATGTACATCTCAGTCAGGGTCTTGGGCAGCTCTCCTCCCTCTCTGGTTTTCAACACCTCCTCCAGAACTGAAGCAGAGATCCAGCAGAAGACCGGGATGTGGCACATGATGTGGAGGCTTCGTGAGGTCTTGATGTGGGAGATGATGGTGCCGGCCTGCTCCTGATCTCTGAATCTCTTCCTGAAGTACTCCTCTTTCTGTGGGTCAGTGAACCCTTGGACCTCTGTCACCATGTCCACACACTCAGGAGGGATCTGATTGGCTGCTGCAGGTCGTGTGGTTATCCAGAGGCGAGCAGAGGGAAGCAGCTTCCCCCTGATGAGGTTTGTCAGCAGCACATCCACTGAGGTGGACTCTGTGACATCAGTCAGGATCTCAGTGTTGAGGAAGTCCAGAGGAAGTCGACTCTCATCCAGACCGTCAAAGATGAACACGACCGGGAACTGATCGAACCTGCAGATTCCTGCGTCTCTGGTTTCAGAGAAGAAGTGATGAACAAGTTCCACCAAGCTGTACTTGTTCTCTCGCACCACGTTCAGCTCTCTGAAGGTGAATGGAAATATGAACTGGATGTCCTGGTTGGCTTTGCCTTCAGCCCAGTCCAGAGTGAACTTCTGTGTTAAGACTGTTTTCCCGATGCCAGCCACTCCCTTTGTCAGCACTGCTCTGATTGGTGCATCTCTTCCAGGTGAGGCGTTAAAGAGGTCTTCTTGTCTGATGGTTGTTTCTGGTCTGTCTGGTTTCCTGGATGCTGTTTCAATCTGTCTGACCTCATGTTCATCATTGACCTCTGCAGACCCCCCCTCTGTGATGTAGAGCTCTGTGTAGATCTGGTTCAGAAGGGTTGGGCTTCCTGCTTTAGCAATGCCCTCAAACACACACTGGAACCTCTCCTGCAGGTTAGACTTAAGTTCACGCTGACACACTCCAGAACGACTTCCTGATTGAACACACAACAAATCAGATCAATAAGTCAGATGAATCTTTAAAGAACGAGGATCTCAGTATATTTTGTTCCATCTCTTGAGACTTTAGTCAACATTCATCCAGCTTGTTAAATCTCTATAGAAACCCTCTTACTGCTCTGCAGACGGTCAGCCAGCTCCTCCTGCTTCATGCTCCTCAGGAAGTGCAGTGAGATGTTCAGAAATGCCTCTCTGCTGCTCCTCTGCTCTTCATCCTCACCGTCCAACACCTCCTCATCCTCCCTCTGACTCTCTAAGCATTCTGGGTAATCTGAACTCAGAGCCTTCTGGATCTTCTTCAGCTCGTTCTTCACGAAAGTGATGATGTTGTCCTCCAGCAGCTGGAACAGAATACATGAACAACACAATCAAACTAAAGTCACCAAACATCAGATCCATGTTGGACAGACTGACAATCCACTGATCTACAAAGTGCATCGTGGGGTTGACTGTGAGCAGAACAGATGTGAAGTAGCTGTAGTTCATGTACAGACCATAAATGTGGAGTCCAGCTGTGTCTGATGCTGCTGGGCAGACTGACCTCTGGGAACCTCTGAGCTCTGCTGGTCCTCTCTGTGAGGAATCATGAAGACATAACTCACATTATCTCTGATATGCTTCAGTGGTGCTGGAAATGTGGATCAGGTGCACGTGTGAGCAACAGGAGAAAGGGTAGATCACTGGATTTGTATGGGCCTCGCACGGAGTACCAACTTTAGCAGCAGTAGAAGTTATTTCCAATTTCTTTTTAAAACTAAAACCTCAAAATAACATTTTATTGAAACAGGAATTGGTACAAAGATAAAGGACAGTGATATCACTCATCATTGACTATCAGCAACACTAAACACTAAGAAGTGCCACACAATAAAATGAAAATAATCAGTGATTGTAATCTTTGTTTAAGGTTTAACAATTACATTTAATTTGATCAATGAGCCGTTAAGTTGTTCAATAGAGCACCAGGTGAAGAGCAAAACACTACAAAGCAATTACACATTTTAGAAATGAGTTGAGTTTCAATGACAAACACACAGGTATGTATTCACACACAGCTGATCATAAGCTGGAGTAGACGTCCACACAGTTGAGTTTCCCTCCCTTTGGACGCAAGCTGCAGGATTACAGAACTCCAGCTTTACTAATGTTCATAAGGAAGGAAATAAATATAACTCAGATGAGAAACACTGAAGGTAAACATGACCTTTATTCCTTTATTTAAAGAAACCTTCATCAGATTCAGAAACAGGTTTATTGCCAAGTTGGTTCACACAGACGAGGAGCTTGTCACGGTGTTTATGGTGCTTAAAGCTTTAAAACCTGATACGCCTTATAAATGCTCAAAGCTGCTTTTATTATAAAGGAACCAGAGAAGTGTCTCACCAAGAACATTCAACAGAGCCACACTTTCTTAGCTGGGTCGATACAAACTGAAACCAGAGCAGCAGGTACCATGAAGGGGGTTATCAACTTTCAATCCTCACCTTTGACCAGCAGAGTGTTGTCCATCTTTGAAGTGAATAGGTTTCCACATAGACCGGTCACTCTTCATGGACACACAGCTGGGCTCAGGTTCCTCCAGCCTCCTCCTGAAACATGAGAAAGAAACAGTTAGGAATCTGGACCGTCACAATGGTCTGAAATACTATTCATATTATCATGTGTTTAATAAACAAGGACCATGCATATAAATACATGAATCTCAAAGAAGGGATGAGTTATGCCAGATTAAGATCATTGCTATCTGCAGTCCTTAGACAGGTACGCACATAATGATCCTCAAACACTTCAAACCTCTCCTAGTCTCCATCACTCTAACACTTATACAGTCAGATCAGAGCACAGAGCACCATATAACAACATGATACTACTTTATTATCAGATCAAGTCTGACATGCTTCTGGCATCACAGCAGCTCCATTAGCAACGTCCACGAGGACAAACATCAAGACAAGAAACAAGAAACAGATATTTACCACAACAACACAGTCACTGAAGACACCATGTTCATCTGACCTGGGATTTCACTCATTACATAATCATGGTTGGGGTCAGAGATGATGTGGTTGGCCCGCCTCTAAAGGGTGTGATGGTAGGCTGATTCAGAGAGGCTCTCAAATGTTGACCTACGACCTTTGAGCAGATTCTCTGAAAGACTGGTGGAGCAGTTTAGATTTTAAAGAGGTGGACAAACACCTGTACCATGTAGTATTACATTACTGTAGAATACTCTAAAATCACAGATGTAAAAAATAAAACTTTATCTACTCTCTGCTCTCTATTATTTGTTTTGTCCTTCAGCAGATATATTCGATGTGGTCTTTCTAGAACAGAAGGGTCTGTCAGGACACCCACGTATTTATAAGAAAGTAGCTGTGTGATTTTCTCAGTAAGTGTTACAATAGAGACAGATATATTTACCCTGTGTCATCAGAATATTAAGAATATATTGATTTGGTGAGCCTGTCCGACCTCGAGTCCGGAGCTGTTTGATTGGATCTCCTGCCACCTTTTTCTTTTTCAGTATTCACTATTTTACTGATCTGCAGTAGAACACCAATATATGAGCCACAAAGACAGAGAAGACGGCACATACCATCTTCACATACCATCTTCAAATCTACAAAGACTATCTCCAGCAGTACAGTAACGCACTCAAAGCAGCCCGGTCTAATTACTACTCACAACTCATTCTGTCTGGCTCCAGCAACCCCAAGCGTCTGTTCTCCACCATCAGCAAACTTCTCAAACCCTGTGACAACGCCACCTCATCCTTCACCACCGAACAGTGCAACTCCTTCCTCTCGTTTTTCCAAACCAAAATCAGCAACATTTACAGCAATCTGACACCCTCATCAGCACCCCCCACCTTCCCTCCTGGCTCCCCCCCCTTCACCTCACAGCCCCTGTCCCACTTCTCCCCTGTGACCCCCATGCAACTGTCCGACTTCATGACTGGAATTAACTCCACCTGCACACTTGACCCAATGCCCTCCAAATGTGTTAAAGAGAGCCTCCCTGCCATCTCCCAACTCATTGCCACCATCATTAACTCCTCCCTCAGATCTGGATCAGTTCCCCCCTCTCTCAAACTGGCTGCTGTCACACCCATTCTCAAAAGACCTGGACTCACACCTGACATCATGTCCAACTTCCGGCCCATCTCAAATCTCCCCTTTCTGTCAAAAATACTTGAACGTGTCGTTGCCTCACAACTTAAATCCCACATCAGCTCCAATGATCTCTTTGAGCCATTTCAATCCGGTTTCCGATCAAAACACAGCACCGAAACAGCTCTTCTCAAAATCACAAACGACCTCCTCCTCTCCTCTGACTCCGGCAACCTTAACATCCTCATCCTCCTCGACCTCACCGCAGCATTTGACACCATCAACCACGCCATCCTGCTGTCCCTCCTCGAATCATCACTCAACATCACCAACACTGCACTCTCCTGGCTGAACTCCTACCTCACCGACAGACATCAGTTTATCAACATCAACAACTGCACCTCCTCCACTGCTCCTCTGTCCCAAGGCGTCCCCCAGGGTTCGGTGCTTGGCCCCCTCCTCTTCATCCTCTACATGCTCCCCCTTGGCAAAATAATTAGTCGCCACAACCTTCAATTTCACTGCTACGCCGATGACATCCAACTTTATATCTCAACAAAAACCATCACCCCCACAACACACTCCACTCTCACCAACTGTCTCTCAGAAATAAAAGTATGGATGCAAACAAACTATCTCCAACTGAACAGTGCCAAATCAGACATCATCATCATCGGCCCCCCATCCTGTATCAAAGACATCCAGAATTTCAACTTCACCATTGACAGCCACACTCTATCTCCCCCCCCTCACATCCGCAACCTCGGAGTCATCTTCGACAGTCAGCTCAAATTCAACCACCACATCAATCACATCACCAGGACCGCCTTTTTCCACCTCAAAAACATTGCCCGTCTCCGCCCATCACTCTCCTCCTCTGCTGCTGAAACCCTGATTCATGCATTCATCACATCACGACTACTGCAATTGCATCCTCTACGGCATACCATCCAACCTAATCAATAAACTCCAACATATCCAGAACTCTGCTGCCCGCCTCCTCACCCACACCCGCTCCCAAGACCACATCACTCCCGTCCTGCAGAACCTCCACTGGCTCCCCGTCCGTCAAAGAATCAACTTCAAAGTCCTCCTCATTACCCACAAAGCCCTCAACAATCAGGCCCCCCCCTACCTCACAGACCTGCTGCACCACCACACCCCTTCCCCCTACCTCACAGACCAGCTGCACCACCACGCCCCTTCCCGCTGCCTCCGCTCATCAGAAGCCAACCTCCTATCCATCCCCACCCGCACCAATCACCGGACCTGGGGGGACAGAGCCTTCTCCGTCGCTGCCCCCTCCCTCTGGAACTCACTCCCTCAACCCATCAGAGACTGCACTGACCTCACCACCTTCAAAACACTCACCTCTTCAATCTGGCTTTCAATGTGTGATTGTTTACTATATATTTATTTTTTGTTCCTTCCTTTTCCCTTCACTATATCTGTAAAGCGTCTTTGAGCACCTGTAAAAGCGCTAACAAATTAAATGTATTATTATTATTTATTATTACAAGAGGGTACTGTGGTGAATGAAGTCATGTATTTATTTGACTACCCAATGCTCTCATTGCCTCCCATGTATTCCTAATGTGATACCTGCTCGTTCTACAGCATGTAGCTCTGAAACTGTACCATAATGATGAAAGATCACTTTAGTTTGTGGACAAATTGAACTGTATTTATTGTTTAAAAAGTGCTTTAAATATGCTACCTGCAATGGTATAGAAGTCTTCTTTTATTGAGCCTCTCTGACACGTTAAACTCTGGCTTCAGAGTGAACACACCTTGGTAGACCCTCCCTCAGCTTCAATAAGAGGTCTCTGTTCTTCAGTAACAACATGTTTTCTACTGCTGCTGATATAATGAAGTCACATGACGTCCACTTACTCTGTCTCTGAAGGGCGGCCTTTAAAACATATTGGTTCACGCCTCGACCGGTCACTCTTCATGGACACACAGCTGGGTCCAGGTCCAGGTCCAGGTCCAGGTCCAGGTCCAGGTCCAGGTCCAGGTCCAGGTCCAGGTCCAGGTCCAGGTCCAGGTCCAGGTCCAGGTCCAGGTCCAGGTCCATGCTTCTGCTCTGGGCTTCAACACAAACATACACACACACAGACACACACACACACACACACACACACACACACACACACACACACACACACACACACACACACACACACACACAGAGCTTTGAGTGTGAATAATGCCTGCTGAGCTCTGGAGAAGAGGACAGTCAGAGGTCTTCATCTCACCTCTGAGCTTTGGTGAGGCGTTCAGGGTCCCCACTCAGAGCGGGTTCAGTGTCCTCACAGGGATTCATAGCAGAGCTCACACCTTCACACACACACAACCACCTGCTGGAGAACCACACATTATCTCATCAGGACACAGAGCTCACACACCTCCAAACTAAACACACTCACGAGACAGTTCCCATGTTGTTGGCTCTTTGAGCTGCAGCGTCTTAAAGACCCTCTCAATGCTCGGTGGTCTTCAGGACGGTTTGAAGACTTCAGGAATATCCTTCATGTGGATTACTCTTGGCCTTTCGATGCAGATCTCTTCTATTGGACGGACTCTGAAGAGCTCAGCAAGCCTTAACATCTTCCTCTGTTTCAGAGGTTCATACATTTTAAACAGCCAACAGGAAACTGTGTTTGGAGTTCAGAGCAGAAGATTTGGAGGGTACAAAATAAAGATGACGAAAATAAAGTTATTGCTTATTAAAAAAAAGAACAACAAATATATGTTCTGTATTATTGTATTTCCTTTAATGAAGGAACACACTAGTTTGTGATTGGACAGAGAAGAGTCTGCTTATTGTCCTGAGTCAGTGGTGAGGACCAATCAGAGCAGAGGAAGCTCCACCAGATGGAGCTGATGCAGGATTTCACTGCTGCACCTTGACTCAGGTGTTGTACTTCAGTTCAGCTTTTAGGTTCTTTAGTTCACTTCATTACCTGCTACTTTATACCTCTACCATTCTACATCTCAGAGGCAAGTATTGTACTTGTTCTGCAGTCCATTTAAGTGATAACTAAAGTTAAGAACATGTTGTGTAAAAGTTTCAGATCGAGATTAATAACACTAAATATAATCACCAAATTGTCCTGCCTTAACTATATATTAAAATATGATTCCTTGGTGGAATTCATGAGGTACAATGTACTGTACATGACCTTTATTTAAAAAAGCTCCTCCTTCACCAGCTGTAACATTAAAGTGAACAGACGGATTCATTCATTATTATTATTCAATAGTGTGACACATATTATTATGAACTGGTGCAGAATAAGTACTTTTGCACTTTAAGTATAGTTTGATGTTTAAACTTGTACTTTAGTGAAGTGTTGAATAGAGGACCTGAAACAGATTAGTATCACACTGTGGTTTCACTAATGTTTCAGAAACTAAAGATCTGAGTGCTTCGTCCTCCTCTGAGAGAAACCAGAAACCAGCTGCAGTTCCTCAGAGTGACCACTGGAGGTCCTCCATTTACCTGTTCCCTGTTCAACTCCTCCTCCTCCTCCTCCTCCTCCTCCTCCTCCTCCTCCTCCTCCTCCTCCTCCTCCTCTCTCACTGAACACACCTTAGGTTTTATTTTTGGCACATCTTTGAGCTTCCCGACTGAATTGAACACACCTTTTTTTTTGGTTTGTTGACGTGTTTGGACTTGAGTTTTTTGTTTTTATAGTGAAGACTAAGAAACAAAATGGCTTCTGCTCAGCTGGTGTTTAACACAGAACACCTGAAGAGATGACTACAACAGAGAAAGAGTCTCTCACAGTTTCATCAGAAACAACAGCCCAAGCCCTGAGCCTGTTTTTCAGGTCTCAGGCTCGAAAATGGCATTCCCAGAACAAATGACCATATCTTCCGTTCTAAAAGGTACATTAATAATCCTTTTTCTCAAAGCAAGGCCACACCTGTGAGTTGGATGTAGACGTGTCAGAATCAATATAGATGATCTTATTTTAAAGTAAATTCAGATTGAACACAGTAAATCAAATTACTTAAAGTGAAAACCACCCTTGAATGATGGGATGGTAGACTAAAAGCTTTAGGAATCCAAAGTACAACATATAATAAGTACTCTGTATCAAGATTGATGCAAAACAAGTTACATTTGACCTTTTTAGAGAGATTTAGCAAAACAAAACACTTCTGGGGTCATTTGGGTAGATTTTCCTTATCTCTGGCCCCTCTTGCTCGATTTTGCTGATTGACATCTCTTTCTAACCGTCAGAGCCAATAGAATCGAGGGGAACTCCCACACACTCCTTATTTGTGTCACAGTCTGCTTTCTCACTCACCTATTTTCTGCATTATCATTCCTTAGTCACCTGGTAGTCACACCCTGTCTCTCTCTCTCTCACTCTGTTACACCCATCAGCTCCATTAGTATTTAGGCCCACTTCACCTTCACCTCAGTGCCAGATCGTACTTCGCAGCATGCTTGTCTTTCCCGCACTACTCCTCAGATTGCTCTCCCGGTTTCGACCCTGCCTGTCCCTGACCAGCCTGCCTCGCCTGCTCCCTGACACGTTCTGTGCCTACGACTCCCGTCCTGCCTTCTCCCGGAAACCTCGCCTGTCCCCGACCAGCCCTTTGCCTACTATCTGCCGTGTTGTCTGCTACCAGCCTATTGACTCTAATAAAGCTGGTTACCGACTATCTCTGGTTTCCCGTGTTCTGCATTTTGGTCCTCAGCTCGTTTGTGACAATTTGGTAATGTGTGTGTGTGAGACTGCCGCATAGCCAAGACTGGAAGCTGCGATAACTCTGGTGGCTACCATTAGCAGCTAACTTTTGCTCTCCGATTTTTACATACAAATTGAATTATGGATTATAAATGAAAAAAATTATTCCACAGAAACATTATCAACCTATGGATTAACCGATTCAGCCGCGTTTTCTCTCTCGTTTTGATGCCATTGAACACGTCTTTTGATCAGATTGACAGCTACGGTGAGACGACCTCCCTAGAAGCTCCGTAAAGGTACGTGTTGTGATCTCTGTGTTTGCTTCCCCTGTCGCGAGTTCGGATCACTCAGTGATGATACTATACCTAAATAATCTGTGGAAACTCAGCTGTAATCGGATATCTTGTATGTGCAGCTACGATAAGTAATAAGGGTACTTTTATCTTGAGTTCTGTGCCAAAGTGCGTTAGCATTTTTTCGCTCAGGGGTCATTTAGATGCTTCTTATGAGACTTGTGTTTTGTTTTGGTAAGGATGGTTTGTATCGTCAGTTAGCTGAGATTATTCCCGTTAATCTGGTATAACACATGAATAGGTTCTTAAATATTAAGGTCCCCTGACACAGTGTCGTGAAAATAATTTAAAAAAGGACCCGCCGAGGGGGGCTTTGGGGATTAACAGGTTTTAATGTCCTCTGTGAAAACAGAGAACTTAGAAATATGTTGAAAGCCTGTCAGCTAAAGTAGTGAAACAGTTCCCGTTAAATGAGAGTTTATAGAATATATTCTAATGCCATCAGATACAGATATTGGCTGTAAGTACATGTTGTAACTTTACAGTCTAGTACAAGTACACTTCTTCATTATCAGGACACATGTAACAAGGTGAGAAAACTGCATTAAGACATTTGAATTTCACTGTTTAGACTTTAGATCAGAGTTCCTGAGGGGGGGTCAGGAGGGCGTGTTGATCGACCAATGAAACGCAGCCAGAGTCTCTCAGGTGTTTCAGGAGCAAAGGCCCAGGTGAGCTCTCTGATGGCTGCTGGGTCCTAGTGCCCTCCCGCTGCCACCCCCTCCACATCAGTAGCCCTCCTGACAGACTGACCCCCATCAGCCTGAACTCCTCTTCCTCCTCACAGGGAACTCTTTAAACTAACCTGCACTCTCTCTCTGCTCTCACAGCTAGGAGGCCATCTTGTCTCCCAGCTTTAAACAATCACACGTTCATCAACTCAAGCGTTTCTGCGACCACAACAATCAACAACGTCAATCAATCACAGCTCTACTTACTGAACTGTTAGCCGTGAGCTTCATCAGTAGCAGCCTCGTCTGAGCTTCATCAACTTCAGCGTCCGTCAGACGAAGTGAAGTGAAGGCGCTTCCTAACCTGCGTCTGTGTGTGTGTGTGTGTGTGTGTCCTCGCCTCACTATGACAGTATGCAGTCCGACTGGTTGGACTGAGTCTCAGACTGTGCTGCGTTCACAGGATCAAATGTTTTTGTGAATATAATTATTGGGAAGGGATCTTTAACAGAGTTCCCTGGTACTCTAACCTGCAGTGCATTTGATCAAAACACAGGAAGTCATTACATTTTTGCAATTTTGCAGAATAATGTCAGATTAGACTCTTTGCAGCCTCTGTTGTGAAAAGTTCTGCTTCCTGGACACAGCTTGAATAAATAAGTTAATTAAAACAACACAAAGTGATCTCATCACTGCTCTTTGTTGATCTGGTTTTTCATTTGTAGAGTAACCGCAGCTGTCAGATAAGTGTAGTCCAGTAAGAAGTACAACATGTACCTGTGAGACGAGTACAGGTATCTCGCTCTCATTGCAGGTGTAACATCCTCTCTATCGCCCTTCCAACGTGTGTTATCTCCACCATCTCACCCACATTTCCGTGCCTATTGCCTCACACCAAAGTTCACTTTGTCATGCTGGGGATTGTCAACTTTCTGACTCTTACGGCCCGGACACTCCAAGCTGACACCAAAGAACTGACACAGACGGACCCCCGACTGTTGTGTCGCCTCACGTCTCTGCGTCTCGGCCAACAGTCGCTCTGGAACACACCGCAAAGACTTAGCCGACGGCCAAGAAGCACGTACGAACTGCTCATGCTTGAGTGGCAATAACTCTCCTTACCAGCAGGCGGCGGTAGTGTGTATTCGTTATTCAAAAGAGGCAACCGGAAGACAGACTGCGTGATAACCGAGAGAAGAAGAACAGACTGCGTGATACACCGAGAGAAGAAGAACAGACTGCGTGATATAAACAAACTACAAATAGTGTGTGCAGTGGCGAGCCGTGACTTTTATAACTAGGCCCTCTGACCCCCCCCCCCCTAACCTGAGTCGAGAGCTGGAGTTAAATGAAATCTTAATAGTTTGGGTACCTCACTTCCGTTTCGCTTCTCATGCACTGATTCGCTAGCTGAACAGCCAATCAGAGTGATTCATGTAGCCGACAGCCTTTGGCCGACTGCCCACCGATTGGACATGTTGAATCTGAGGGTTTTCGGCCGAAAAGGCGTCGGCACGGCTGAAAAGACACGACGGTGCGGGACACACCAATCTGAGTAGGGTGTGTCGACGCTCATCGTCGGCCTGACGCCCAACGACGCCGATAATCGGCTTGGAGTGTCCCCGGCCTTTAGAATCCATTAACCCCTTGAGCCACACCATCCGGACACATTGCAGTCACATTTTACCGGGTGGGGTGTTTCCTAAATTAGCGTTAGGGTTACGGCTAAAAGGGGAATTGGCAGCTGATACTCTGCTTTAGTTCTTTTGGTTTATTTTCATACAAAGCCTTTGACCCAACAGTGATGGATTCAGAAACACACATTTCCAGTGCTTTACCTATAGATGGTATGTTCCCATGCTCACTTTATGCTTACGACCATACCCTACCATACCGATACTTAGATGGGACACCTCGGTATTCCCAGTGCTGCAGTCGTTGAATGAAGTGGTTTTGGTGGCACTATCCAGAACAACAGGGGAGGTTTGAATAAGGACGCTGCATATTGGCTTGTTCTGATAGAAATAAGGTTGAAGCTCGTTGTGCCAAAATACGCCACTATTTCAACACGTTCTAAGTCAAAACTGGGTTTTCCCGCTCGTTATAGTTTAAACACACTTTACATAGGAATTGAATGCTGTTCTTCAGATTGGTAGACATCCATTTACCCCTTTAGATAAACAAATACTTTCTAATGTTTCGGTGTATTAGGTATTAGGAGTAAAAGTACTGCTAAGTTTTTCTTTTGTACTTTTATTTCTGATCTACAAAGTCTATTTTGTTTCTTTGATCAGTTTCTGAAGTCTGTGTTCTTATTATTTCTGTATCATAGTTTAAATTATGGTTGTATTTGCTTTGTTGTAATTTCCCGTAGGATCTTTGCGTTTGTCTTTTATTCTTCTTCACGGAATTTCTCTGAAACCAGAAAATTCACAATTTAACTTTCTCTATTTCTTATAGTCTTTTATCAATGCATTTGTTTTGTTCCATTGTGTTTTAGTGGTGCTTATGTGCAATATAATACTATAAAACAAGTATTTTGTTTGTATGCATGGAATGTAATGAAGTATTTTGGATAATGAGATATATATAAAAACATGCCCGATCTCGTATCTCTCAGAAGCTGAGCAGGGTCGGGCAGAGACATTGTTTTGCACATTGATGACACTGAAGGTCGCCCAGAGGTCTGAGTGTTGGTTCTTAGGCCCAATCCCAAACCACTCCCTCGACCCTACCCCTCCGTGATGGAGTGAACTCCGTCTGTAGCCACACTCGCAGCTCAACGAGGCTCCTCCTGTCAGATGGGGGAGTAACACAGCAGCAAGCTTTTGGACGGCCTCCCCTCTCTCCCTCTCTCCCCCTCTCCCCTCTCCCCCTCTCCTCTCTCTCTCCCCTCTCCCCTCCTCCCCTCCTCCTCTCTCCCTCTCTCCTCCCCCCTCTCCCCCCTCTCCCCTCTCCCTCTCTCTCCCCCTCTCTCTCGTCCCTCTCTCCCCTCTCTCTCTCCCCTCTCTCTCTCTCCCTCTCTCCCTCTCTCTCCCCCTCTCTCCCCCTCTCCCCTCTCTCCCCTCTCCCCCCCTCTCCTCTCTCCCTCTCTCTCCCTTCCTCCTCGTCCCCTCTCCCCTTCTCCCCTCTCTCCCTCTCCCTCTCCCCCTCCCCCCTCTCCCCTCTCTGCTCGTCATCCTCCCCCCCTCTCTCGTCCCCTCTCGTCCCCTCCCTCTCTCCTCTCTCGAATGGCTCTCCCCTCTTCACTGATCCCTCTCTCGCCCCTTCTTCCCCTCTCTCTCTCCCCTACTCTCTCTCTCCCCTCGTCTAACCTCTCTGCCGACTCTCCCGCTCTACTCCCATCTCTCCCGCTCTCCCCTTCGTCTACCCCTCTCCCCGCTCATCCATGCCCCTCTCCTCATCTCCCCTCTCTTCCCCCTCGTCATCCATCTCCTCTCCCTCTCTCCCTCTCTCCGCAGAAACAGGAAGTGCCGTAACTGTATGTAACAACGGTTTCAAATCAGCATCTCTTAGACAAAAAGTTTAAATGAATAACTCAAATAAAACTCCAAACATCTTTCATTGTGTTTCAAAGCTCTTTTAGTTTTAAACCTGATGTTTATAAGCTTCTTAGTTTTTGCAACGGTCTGTAAATAAACACAACTTTATAATAAAATGCACACATTTACCTTTTTCTCTAGACTAAACACAGGTTTGATCCTAAGTTAAAACATATGAGGTCATCATGAGGTTGTTAACATGCAGTTTATCAGTGGATGCTGGAACTACTTGTTAACAGCTTGTTTCCTGACGGCCACACACAGCGTGACTCCGGTCAGGTAGAGACCGGTCTCAAGTCAGCACCGCTGCAGACTCGCTGTTTGAGGGCTTGATAGCCCACTCCCCCTCCACACTCGTTGCTTTGGAACAGCCCTCAATATGGCGGACCCTCCGCGTGAACGCGCAAACGGAGGGGTAGGGTGTAGGGGGCGGTTTGGGACTGGGCCTTAATGTGGGCGCCCAGGGTTCATCACTCAAGTGTTTAGTCTGGGCTCAAATTGGTTTTATTCCATCTAGCCTCCTTGCAACCTATGGAGGACAGAACATGACTTAGGTAAGAATACATAAATACATGTTTGAATAAATACTGGAACACTAATATCAATAACTGTGGAAATAGATACAGAAATACAAAGAATACAGTAATAAATAAATACTTTAACTAAAAAGAAAATGATGTAAAAAATAAATAAATATAGATTGAGAACAAACAGGACACACATTATGATATATCTTTAATGTATTTCTACATTTATGTTCAATTACATGCATTTATTAAAACATGTCTGTAAGCTAACGAGGTAGGGGGGTTTGGGAACTACGGACGGAGGAAACTGTTGAACAACGATGGAGTTTCCCCTGATTTATACAGCACACTTGCTTATGGGACATTTACGGAATTACAACAGCAGAAGTATAGTGCAGATGTTTATTAAATATATCAAAGTAGTATGGGCATAGATAGAAACTACATACCCCACCTTTAAGGACAATCAATACATTAAATAACACAGCGTTAATGTTATTTTCAACAACTGTTTATTCTAACTTCCTCTGATTAGAAAACGATGCTAAAAGTATTCAAATACTAGTCAGGTGTCACGTTTTTGTTACTGATGTGTCATGGATTGATTTTTTACAAAAACTGCTACTACCCTGGCCAAATAAGACACACCTATTTGTATTGGATTGTTGGGCTTTTTTAATTTACTCTAAATTAAAGCACAATACTCCATTTTAAGTTTAAATTGTATTTCTGAATTGTAATTATTGATGAATGAATGTGTCTATCAAGCTGAGCGTGTAGGTAGACAGATTGACGGACAGACAGATGGATGGACAGACAGACAGACAGACAGAGAGACAGATTGACGGACAGATAGATGGATATCATATATAGATACTTCATTCATCCCAAATTGTGAAATGTGTGGAAACAAGTATAAACACAATAACATTAAATACAAATGAAAGCAATAGACAGGAATATATGAATATACAGTAGAAAGGACACGATGAATATTATAACATTTAATGTAGCCCTACTATGAAGGCTAACCTAAATACGGTGCTTTTCTACAGATTACTTTATTACTGCACTGGTAAAGTAAAACTAGGCCGATGAATAAGATGTGAAGTGCTTTGTAACTTCGACCCTCTTGACTGAATACACAACAAACAATGGAGAAAGAGTTTTATCTGGGCTGCTTCCAGGGCTGCCAACATTTGAGTTCAGCTTGGAGTGAGATTATTTTTTGGTGAACCGAAAAAAAGAAACGTTCATGTGTGCAGTGTTACAAATGTATTGAACACTAGGGTTTCCCGTTAATGTACCGGGCGCTACAGAGGAACACTCACAGAGACACAGTGTACCCGCGACTCTACAATGAAGGCTCGATAATCAGCTCACAGCATATCAAATGGCATGTAGGCCTTGGTGTAAGCAGAGGTAAAGTGATATTTTATAGGGGAGGGGGGGGGGTCCTCACCTCCTCTAGGGGGGTCCTCACCTCCTTTAGGGGGGTCCGGGAAGATATTTTTTTTAAATATTGAAGTTAAAAGCATCAATCTGGTGCATTTTGAGAGCAACATTAAGAGATCTATGGATACTCAACACCCATATGAAACAGAACTGTAAACTGATTTTCTTTTTCTGTATGGATATTTTACAAATCACTCCCCTTTCAAACTGTATTCTTGTTTTACTGTCATATCTATTTCATAACAGTTTTTCATTTATTCTCATAAATGGCGACCAACACGTTTGAGACCCACTGAGATAACTAGACTAGAGTGAACTATCTAAACAGAGTCCCTTACCTCACTGAGCTATCTCTCAGTCTGACAGGACAGAGCTCTCCCTTTTCTTGTTTTAGAAACAGCTTCTAATATCCGTTAGCGCAGCTAGCTAACCAGATGCTAACAACAACAATGCAAATAGTGAGTTTGGTAGAAATATACTGTATAATAGTAAAGTTATTGAAGATGATGCCATATTTATTGAAGATTTTACATTATAAATATTCCCCAAAATGATTCAAAAGCACATTCTTCCAAACTCCTTGCTGTAGTCTGACACATAGGAGACTATTGATGTGTGTGGTGAGTTTGGTAATAAGCTGTATTATAGTGATTGAATATTATTGTATTCTCTTTCTTCGGAGTTGCACTTTGCAGACGGTCCCTGAGCCCTCGTTTCTTCTCCGGCTGCGGATAGAGACCAATGTAATGTGTCCAGCTCGGAGGACGGTGCGTATTGGCTTTTTTTTGATCAACATGTGATTGTAGTTCGTTGTCAACCTTACCACGGTACTTAGGAGACGTACTTTGTGTATGAATAACATTTTGTTCATGAGTTATTGATCCGTGAAATCCGAATCTCCCAATATCGTTCCAACTTTACGGAACTAAGCCAGAAGACCGTCTCATTTCGTAGACCACTCGGTTTGCTGTTCCTTCACTTTATTTTTATATACATTTATTTTGGACGAAAACTTAGCGTGAGAAAAGGCATGTGTGGCGTGAGTGCGTGAGATATGGGTTAATTGCGTGACTCTCACGCTCAATGCGTGAGTGTTGGCAGCCCTGTGCTTCGCTGCCAGCTGCTCCCCCGGGACCCGAAAGTGGCGTAGGCTATAGCCTGTACTTCAACATCAACGAAAGTGCTCGATATATGCTATATTGAACCAATAAACTAACACAAACTAACTGTATCACTATAACATGATGATGATGATGATGATGGTGATAAAAAATGCATCTAACGTTCCGCTGTTCATTATAATATAAAAACAGAGCATTAAACAAACCATCACGCTCTTACTTTGAAATCATGCGGAAATGTCGTCATCAGCAGGCCATCACGTGGTTTCCGAAAATAACCGAGTGACACGAGTAGATTTTAGCCGAGACCGGCGGAAAACATGTCTCAAAATTCCGTGTGTGTAAAAAAACGATCCACAAGCAGAAATGTGAGATCCACGAGCGCATCTTTGGTCGGCAAATACAAAATGGATTCACAAATGCCGGATCGAAAGTTGTAAATGTTAAAGAGATATTCACAGATCTTTTTTTTATTTGTGAAAATATTTAGCGTATACAGATCCGTTTTACACTTGCACATTTATTTGTGAGTTTGCAAATCTTTTAAATGCATTGTGGTGTTTTACATTTACAAATCACATATTTACACACAAATTATTTTTATGTTCACACAAATAATTACGAGACCCATAAAGAAGGCACACGTTACTATTAATAAAAAACACGGTTAAAACAAACCAAATAGCAGTATATTTTTTAAACAAGGTGACGACACAAATTGTAGAAGTAGCTGGTACTGTTTACAGATCCTAAATAAATTGACAGAAAAATAAAGCTTTAATTGCACGACATTTTTAAACCAATCAGTGAATTTGAACCGTTCATTTGAATCATTTGACCTTTTATGTGAACTGGAAGCACTTTACTGAATAGCAGAGGAGTTATTGATTAAACGTAGTACTATAAACAGTAGAAATGTGGGAAGGGAATTATTGAATATTTCTGTATCATAATCTTTCGGTGTTGCACTTTGTAGACGGTCCCTGCATTCAGATAGAAGTTGAGCAGCTCGGAGGACGGTGTGTATTGGCTTGTTTTGATAGAAAAGAGGGGTTAGAGCTTGTTGTCTACCTTCCTGTGGTTGTTCAGAGACGACGATTGTGTTTGAGTTATTGATCTGTCAATATCTTTCTAACTTAACCAACTAGGAAGACACTCATCCCGCCCGTAACGCTAGTCTTATGAATGAAGACTCTGAGAGGGCATTAAGAAGGTTATCAAAAACATCTTCAGAAGGTTGTTACCAAACATTTCAAGAATGTTTTTAAAGAACGTTATCCTACCTTTCAGAAGAACATTCTGAGAACCAAAATAAAACGTCCCGCTGAAAACATTCCTAGAAAAATGAATGGTAACATTCTCAGAACTTTTTGAGAACCAAAAATGTCTTGCTGGGAACTCAAACATGCCACCGCCAACATGCATTATCTGCTTACAGCTCATCATGAATTACGTGCTTGTTTGTTTTTATCAAAAGTGACATCAGATATTTTAAAACATCCTTTTCAAACAAATGCAACAAGGTTGATTTTTAAAGGGCTCTAGAAATAAATCTGACGTTGACCATGACCGTGTTAATATTTGCCCTCACAGGAACGTTTTAAAAATAAGTATAACCTCCTGAAAACATTTTCAGAATGTTGCTTGGACGATGTTCTTCTTTTGTTATCAGGTAACATTGAGGGAACGTTTTATAAAGAACATCTTTAATGTGTTGCCCAACAACGTCCAAAACACATCCTCTGAATGTTGCCGGCAAAACGTTATGTCTTAGCTAACCTTAAACCTTTTAGGAACATTATTTGAAATAATAGACATCCTCAAAATGTTCTTTGAACATCAGATTAAAACGTTTCTTTAAAACATTATTAGAACCTGTAGGTAACGTTAGCCAAGGTTGTGAGAACGTTCCCCGCTAGCTGGGATAACGATCACGCACACGCTCAGACACAAACAATCACAGTCAACACGGTTGAAAAACGTGTGGCTTCCTCTCTAACCTCTCAGCCCAGCTGATCCCCCATGCCCACATATATAGATTAATTACCTCCCGTGCTCCCAGGTGCGCAGATTGGATGATGACGCGTTCACACACACATAGACAAACCCCGTGCACAACCCAAAGCAAATTGGCTCCAACACAACACATAAAACACACATTTCCTGCCCTCTGCTTGCTTTATAAATGGTGTCCATTTGATGCAATGTTTCTGCATGAGATGTACAGTACGCCCTCTGGCGGACTTTTTGTGAATTACGTTAAAATCCCAAAAATGTAATGTTTTTTATCTTTGAGGGGGAATGCTCTAGGGACCCCAATTCTCGGCCAGTTTTGATCCTGCAGCCGTTGTCTACGCGTGTAGCCCGACGGCTTATTGTTTAGTGTACCGTGGCAAAAAACGTTAGGGTGATTTTTTTCTGTACATTCGACATGTGCCCATTGAAGGGCATGTGTACAGTGGGTACACATGACGACACGGGTACCCTAATACGAGAAAGGGCTATAGGTTTTGAAATATAATTGGGATAACAAGTAGAGGTCGTAGAGACAGGCTTTAAGATGTTTTTGATAACCTTCTTAAGATGTTTTTGATAACATTGATAGAACATTATGCCCTATTGTTCTTAAAACGTTTTCAGCAGGACGTTTTATTTTGGTTCCCAGAATGTTCTTCTCAAAAGGTAGGATAACTTTCTCTTAAAACATTCTTAACATTTTTGGTGATAACTTTCTTAACATGTATGAGCGCATTGAGACAACGAATAGGACGTATAAAAACACATTTGCATACCAATATATTCACTCACATGCACTTATAATCACACTAAGGTATCTAGGCCCACAGTATTCATAATATCATGTGTGTAAAATATCAGAAAATAATCACACTTTTTTCTGACTATAAAGGTTGTGTCTCGTACGTAGGTTCTAACTGTTGGATAAGCTATCTGGCCGTGTGTGGTTTGTGAGGGCTGCGTATAAACAGTGTCTGCTGTTTATGCATATTGGATACAAATCGTTATTGCACCCTTTAGATTTGAGACCGACAGACATATAGAGGAATGGACCGACTGTCACTGCCCTTCCCTGAAATCCCTGTTTGGGTTTGTATGTGTTTGTTTCTACTGTGTGTCTCCCCCCCAAATGTTACTTTTACCAGCTGATTCCGAGTCTGATTCTGGGTCTCCACCAGTACATGTGACACCGATTTGTACTAGCTGCTGGTCGCATTTAAAAAAAGAAAAGAAAAAAGACTGCTGATAAATCGGAACGATAAAGCATGTTATCTAACTCTAAAATAATAACACTCTGGGAACATAAAAAAATCTAACTTGCAGCTGAAAACGTTTCAAGAACAGTAGGGCATAATGTTCTAACAATGTTATCAAAAACATTTAAAAAAGGTTATCACCAAGCATTTTAAGAATGTTTTTAGAGAACGTTATCCTACCTTTCAGAAGAACATTCTGGGAACCAAAAGAAAACGTCCAGCTGAAAACGTTTCAAGAACAGAAGGGAATAATGTTCAAACAATGTTATCAACAACATCTTAAGAAAGTTATCACCAAACATTTTAAGAATGTGTTTAGAGAACATAAACATTTGGTGTTATGGACATATTCGCGTCAGAATGGACGGATAAATTGCTATTTAGGCCAAATGTAATTCATCAAATGTACAAGAAGATAAAAACAGCAGAGTCACTGCTGTTTGCAGCGTCTGGGACTCACAGACATAGACCCATAGACCCAGGGTCATGCACCTCGCTGTCTGACCCAGAGAACAGGGCTCTGATCAGGGCTAAAGTATTGTTAGCAGAGTCACTGCTGTTAGCAGGGTATGAGACTCACAGACACACAGGTAACCCCCATGGTAAATTGACCTCTTTTTGCCCGCTATTCAAGCCTCACATGGCGGACTCCTGACTACCAGCAGACCCTCTAAACACCCACACACCCATAACCACGGGCACCGTGAGTCCCGGGCCCCCACACTTAAGCATAGATACCCGTTAGAACCTCGTGCCCCTGGTAAGACTAAAAAGGGGGTGTATTTTGTGGTGGTCTACCGCCCGTCCTTAAGCATCCATCTGCAGACTCTTGACCCCCAGACACTCAGACAGTTTTCATAGTTTTAGGTTACCAGGGGCACGCTTGTCTGGCCGTTATGAACATGGGATTTTTGTCCGAGGCAGTGTGCTTGAGTCAGGGTCCCCTGGCACTCACGGTGCGCATGGAGGTACGAGCACTTTAACTTTTTTCCACCTCTGGCTCTATGTCCTATTTTGTTTGCATGTATCCCACAGATACAGGCTGTTGTCAGCACCAAGGACAGCGCATCCCCGCTGCTGATGGAAAAGCATCCATGTTGGTGCCCCTGAGAAGCGCCAGTGTGGAAGAACTGAGGGTCTGGGGAAGAAAATGTGTCCGAAATCCATCACTCATAAGTCCCCTGTCGACCCCTGGTCCGTTTATCTCTTCAAAATGTGAAAAAGTGGAAAAAAGCACATTCAGGACAAAGGTGTACATCGGAGTCCGAATATGACACACTTTGATCAGTCAGAATAAGTCCCCTGTCGACCTGGTCCGACCAAGAGAGGGCTTAGGGTGCCCCAGAACCAGGCAGCACCCCAGCAGGAACTGGGTGTGATGGTCAAAGAGGAAAGTGTAACAGAATATCCCACACCACCCCGCTCCTCCGCTCCCTTCACTGGCTTCCGGTAACTGCTAGAATCCACTTCAAGACACTGGTACTTGCATACCATGCTGCGAATGGATGGATAAACTGTTCACCCCAGCATGTGCACTCCGCTCTGCGTCAGCCAAACAGCTCGCTGCACCCGCACTGTGAGGGGGACCCAAGTTCCCATCAGCAGAAACACATGGGTTTGCTATCCTGGCTCCAAAATGGTGGAATGAGCTCCCCATTGAAATCAGGACAGCAGAAAGCTTACACATCTTCCGGCGCAGACTGAAAACTCATCTCTTTTGACTCCACTTCGAGCGATAGAATTACTAACAAAGCACTTATATACTAATAAAGGACTGCCTTACCTAAAGCCAGTTGAGTAGCACTTGAAATGTTTTAGCTCTATGAAACCTGATGTATTTATATGATTCTGTTTTCTTCAAGTTTGTATTTTGTTGGTGGAACGCACTTATTGTAAGTCGCTTTGGATAAAAGCGTCAGCTAAATGCAATGTAATGTAATATGTGTGTGTGTATATATATACACATGCCCCAACGCGGGGCTGGTGATGGCTACATTGGGTCAGATGCATCAATTCATGGTGCCAATTCATGGTGCCCCGACCAAGAGAGGGCTTAGGGTGTCCCGGAACCAGGCAGCAGCCCAGCAAGAAACGGGTTTTATGGTCAAAGGAGGAAAGAGTAATAGAACCGGGGTAAAGCAAAGAAAGGGTCCGACAATAGTGACTTGTGAGGCAGCCAGAGAGTCTGTCATCTCTCGGTCCTATCCTCAAGGCAACGCGGTGTCCAGAACTGGGTGAAACTGAGCAAAAAGTTAAAAAAACAAGTTCATATTCATCCATCAAAATATGCATGAAAATGAAAGAATGTATCCAAAAATAGTGACTTGTGAGGCGGCCAGAGAGTCTATCATCTCTCGGTGCTATCATCCAGGGGTCAATATGTATTAGAACCAGGGTGGGGGGTCCGAGCCATCTTCAGTCCATGTTAGGTGCATGATTTTGCAGAGTTCAGTGTTCACTTCCCCTTGCATTCCTCCAGAGTCACATTTGTCAGAGTAAAGTTTTTGAGAACCAGGCAAAACAGGTCAAAATGAAAACATTTATCCGAAAATAGTGCCTCATAATGCGGGTAGAGTCCCCTGTCAACTCCCCTTACATTCCTCCAGAGTCACATTTGTAAAGTTCTATGAGAACGAGGCTGGGGGGTCTTCAGGCACAAAATAAGGCTGACCCAGAGTGCATGGTGAGCGGACACTTCACCTCCGTGTTTGCAGACAGCCATTTTTTTTCTGAGTGAACCCAAAAACCGGGTTTCCGATTTCGTGCAGACGGTAGTCCGAAATGTACGGATGAATATTTTATCATTTAAGGGGAAATGAAGCCCCGGACACTTTTCCACTTCTCCGTTGCAACTTACAACGGAGAAGGGGAAAAAACGTCCCGAAGCGCCAAACGGTTGAGCTTTTCAGAGCCCCTTCTCCCGTTGGCACTTAGTCATTTTTTCTACAATTTTTTAAAACTTAATTTTTGATTATTTTAAGATATAATTAACCGTTTTCTTCACTTTTTTCTTCTTTCCACGGGTGGGGGGCGCATGGCAGGCCGCCTATAAGCGCACACATTTGGCCTGGAACCTCCAGAATTTATGGACTAAGCTCCATAAACTGACAAAATCACACAGAAATGTCACTTTTCTAGCCCAAAAATATATAATACAAATACATTTCAATAGTAAAAGGTACAATTGTGCTCCGAATTACCCGGAATTTGATTTATATAGCCCAATGATAGTGATTAAAAGTCATTTTCATGGGAAAAAAAGTGTTAAAACGCCTGATTATAGCATATGCAGGACCCCAATGAGCTCCAGAGTATGTGCATTGTTTCAGGGAACCATATTAATGATAGAATAAATACATTTAAATGCAAAAATCATGATTTAAAATCATTTTTGGGGGAAAGTGGTGTAAATAGAGACAGAGTGTACCCAGACAGCAGGAGGCTGAACCTCGCTTTTCAACCCAGGAAACAGTGTTTGAAATGTCGGCAAAAGTCAAAGGCTGACTGCTAAAAGACGAGCAAACTGTTTTAATTCAACAGGAGAGGGTCATGCACTTCTTCCCCAGAGAACAGGGCTGCAAGCCTGACTAAGTGAGAGTTAAAAGTAGATAAAACTGTTTTAATTCAATAGGATAGGGGCATTCACTCATTATTGTTGTTTTTAGACAGTGTACATTTGACTGCATCAACATTCAGTGTTATGACCATATACATGTCAGTATGGACTGGAAACTGTCCATTTAGTCCAAATTGAAGTCATCAAATGTACAAGAAGATAAAAACAGCAGAGTCACTGCTGTTAGCAGGGTCTGGGACTCACAGGCACATATACAGAGATCCAGGGTGATGCACATTGCTTTTTAAGCCAGGAATAGTGTTCTAAACATGGGTACATTGGTGGTAAAACTCGGAGGAACTGTTTTGATTCAGAACAAAGAACACCAGGGTGAAAACATAACATTTGTACCCGGGAATAGTGTTCTAAAATTGGGCACTTTAGTGGTAAAACTTGGAGGAACTGTTTTAATTCAGCAGGAGAGAGTGTAATTAACTTTCACAGGGAGGAGCTGATCATTTACCACTGAATTATAGGCCACAATATAGTGCATTGGTGTGGAAATGGAGAGATTTGGACAATGTCAAATATTTACAGACATCACAGGTCCAACGGACTTGGTATATTTGCACTTTGTACCCGTTGGAACACACCCACAACGTTTGGGGGTTGTGCGCCCTTGTTTACCATATTAACCTATTTTTATCATCAATAATAATAACAAAAATTCAGACTTAAAAACATTTTTCTAAATTTCAAAAATGATTTTGGAGCTCCATCTACTGGAATTTGAGTGAGTTACACTTTCACAGCGGTGATCTCTGGGGCCATAGATCTCGGCCTCCGTTACGGGTTGTATAGCTTAATTGTTGTTGATTGTGTTTACCTGGTGCCCTGTGTTGTCTCCTCCCCCCTCACCTGTGTCTTGTTGGTTGATTAGTCTGTGGGTATTTAGGCTCTGTGTTTACAGGTAGTGTGTGAGAGATCCTTGTGGCTGGTGACTGTGTTCACATGAGACAGTAAGATTGAGGCTGTATCATGTACCACAAGGAGTAATAAATGCCCATACCAGATCCTCGACTCCACTCCTCGACTCCTCTCCTCGACTCCTCTCCTCGACTCCTATCCTCGACTCCTCTCCTCACGTCTTAGTCCCGCCCACAGGAGATGTGAGTGGAGGAGTCGAGGAGGGGAACCGAGGACAAACACCATGTAAACACCAGTCTTTAGTATATTAGAAGTTTATTCTGTTCCAGCCAACGTTAGGCAGAGCTTAAGATCTGTACAGAGGTTCCACTTCATGGGGGAGCAGCCGTGTCCCCTATCTTTTTCTGTAGTTCTGTAGAGAGATTTTATTTGTATTCAGAGTCCAGTATGTGTCCGTCTACCTGGCTCAGGGTTTGAGCCCTCATTCACACAGCGGCACTGGTTATGGGCTGCACTATTTCTACTATATTCTATTTTATTTTATTTACTTGTACTATTGTATCTGTGTTATTGTGTTGCTCTGATGGAGGAGCCTGTGACCTCAGATCTTCATTTTCATAACTACACGGTAGCTATGCACACATGACAATGAAAGCCTTGAATCTTGAACCACTGAGCCACAAACTGGTTTCTGTCTCTTTCTGAAAGCAGCAGACAGAAAAGCTTTGTCCACGACTGAGTGGCCAAATCACAACACATCTTTATTTTTAATGTATTTTAATATAATGATTGGTTTTTAAATAATATTTTGTAAAGTTGTTATGTAATGTTTTATCATATTTATTTATATTTTTGTCTTTTAACTTCAAAACGAAAAAAAACCACTTTAATATGTGTTTGAAAGTCTTTCTATTTAAATGTATTTAATTTGTATTTTTATCACTATCTTGTTTTATTTATTTTGAATTGTTTTAATTTTAGGGGTTTATTATTATTTTAGTATTATTATTTCTTACTATTATAATTGTGATTATTTTTTATAGTATTTCTATTTCCTTTTTATTATTATTAATATTATAATTATTATTATAATGTATCCGTCATACGGTTAAACTAAATCTCTCTCGCCAAAAATAACTGCAAACAACAACAGAAAGACGTGTTGTTTAAACTAACTGAAAGCTCAGAGAGCTCCCGTTTCCCACGTGTTTCTGATGCGCCAGCGGACGTCCTGAATGTGCGTCTGCTGCTGTGGGGAAACTATGGAAACTACAGTTTTCTATACAGCGGACTACAAACATGGATGTTCAATAAGAAGGAGGGACTACTGTGAACTCATCTAGAGACTCTGCACCGTGCTCTGATGCTGCTGCTTTATGAACGTGGACAACAGAGAAACAGATTCTTCAGGACCAAAGTTGGAATTGAAATAAAAAAGGAAAGTGAAACTTCTGCTTGTCACCCTCTCAATCAATCAATGTTTATTTATATAGCCCAATATCACAAATGTTACATTTGTCTCAGTGGACTTCACAGTTTGTACAAAATATCAGTATGACAATACGACACCCTCTGTCCTTAGACCCTCTGTCCTCAGACCCTCTGTCCTTAGACCCTCTGTCCTTAGACCCTCTGTCCTTAGACCCTCTGTCCTTAGACCCTCTGTCCTCAGACCCTCTGTCCTCAGACCCTCACATCGTACAAGGAAAAACTTCCGAAGAAAACCCACAGTTTAAAGGGAACATGGAGAACCCTCAGGGAGAGCAACAGAGGAGGGATCCCTCTCCCAGGACGGACAGACGTGCAATAGATGCCGTGTGTAAATTGAAAAGATAATACATTTGCAACATAGGTAGTCCAAATGTTTGGAAATGCATGTGTGTGTAATAGGAAGATGGATCCACGAGGATATCCATCCAGGACCTATGATGCAGGACCACAGCCACGACTCAAGATCCAGGACCTATGATCCAGGACCACAGCCACGACTCAAGATCCAGGGCTCGTGATGCAGGACACAGGACCGCAGGATCATCCATGACTCCGGATCCCAGCGTATATAGACACCAAAGAGAAAGAAATTTGGGGAAGCTGGGTTAATCAGAACATGAGAGTACACAGAGTACACAGGTATAGACAGAGAGAAGGAAGAAGCAAGATGTCCCCCGACAAACTAAGCCTACAGGACTGTCTCAGAAAATTAGAATATTGTGATAAAGTTCTTTATTTTCTGTAATGCAATTAAAAAAACAAAAATGTCATACATTCTGGATTCATTACAAATCAACTGAAATATTGCAAGCCTTTTATTATTTTAATATTGCTGATTATGGCATACAGCTTAAGAAAACTCAAAAATCCTATCTCAAAAAATTAGAATAGTTCCTCAGACCAAGTAAAAAAAAAAGATTTATAACAGCAAAACACAATCAAACATTTGAAAATGTCCATTAATGCACTCAGTACTTGGTTGGGAATCCTTTTGCACGGATTACTGCATCAATGCGGCGTGGCATGGAGGCAATCAGCCTGTGGCATTGCTGAGGTGTTATGGATGCCCAGGATGCTTCAATAGCGGCCTTTAGCTCATTAGCATTGTTGGGTCTGGTGTCTTTCAGCTTCTTCTTCACAATACCCCACATATTCTCTATGGGGTTCAGGTCAGGGGAATTTGCAGGCCAATCGAGGACAGTAATGCCATGGTCAGTACACCAGTTACTGGTGGTTTTGGCACTGTGGGCAGGTGCCAGATCATGCTGGAAAATGAATTCCTCATCTCCATAGAGCTTTTCAGCAGACGGAAGCATGTAGTGCTCTAAAATCTCTTGGTACACAGCTGCATTTACTCTGGGCTTGATGAAACACAGTGGACCAACACCAGCAGCTGACATGGCTCCCCAAACCATCGCTGACTGTGGGAACTTCACACTGGATTTCAAGCAACTTGGATTTTGCTCCTCTCCAGCCTTTCTCCAGACTCTGGCGCCTTGACTTCCAAATGAAATACAAAACTTGCTTTCGTCTGAAAAGAGGACTTTGGACCACTGTGCAACTGTCCAGTGCTTCTTTTCCTTAGCCCAAGTCAGACGCCTCTTCCGTTGTCTTGAGTTCAGAAGTAGCTTGACCATGGGAATACGGCTATTGTAGCCCATTTCCCGGACACGTCTGTGAACAGTGACTTTTGATACCTGGACTCCAGCTTCAGTCCACTGTCTTTGAAGCTCCCCCAAATTCTGGAAGCGACTCTTCTTCACAATGCTGTTAAGGCTGCGGTCATCTCTCTTGGTTGTGCAGCGTTTCCTGCCACATTTCCCCCTTCCAACAGACTTTTTGTGGATGTGCTTTGAAACTGCACTCTGTGAACAGCTTGCTCTTTGAGAAATTTCTTTTTGTGTCTTACCCTCCTGATGGAGGGTGTCAATGACGGTCCTCTGGACAGCAGTCAGATCAGCAGTCTTCCCCATACTTGTGATTTAGTTTACTGAACCAAGCTGAGTGTTTTTCAAGGCTCAGGAAACCCTTGCAGGTGTTTCGAGTTAATTAGACGATTCAAGTGATTCGTTGAACACCCTACTAGTATACTTTTTCATGATATTCTAATATTTAGAGATAGGATATTTCAGTTTTCTTAAGCTGTATGCCATAATCAGCAATATTAAAATAATAAAAGGCTTGCAATATTTCAGTTGATTTGTAATGAATCCAGAATGTATGACATTTTTGTTTTTTTAATTGCATTACAGAAAATAAAGAACTTTATCACAATATTCTAATTTTCTGAGACAGTCCTGTATATCAGCAAAACTAGGGGCTGAATCTAATCAGCCCTAACTATAAGCTTTATCAAAAAGGAAGGTCTTAAGCGCACTCTTAAAAACGGATAGGGTGTCTGCCGCCCGAACACAAACTGGAAGCTGATTCCACAAATGTGGAGCTTGATAAGAAAAGGCTCTGGCTCCCATTGTACTTCTAGAGACTCTAGGAACAACCAACAACCCTGCATTCTTGGAACGCAATGCCCTAGTAGGACAGTAGGGTATAATGAGTTCTTTAAGGTAAGATGGCGCCTGCCCATTAAGGGCTTTGTAGGCGAGAAGAAGAATTTTAAATTCTATCCTGTGTTCTATAGGGAGCCAGTGTAAGGCAGCCAGAACAGGAGTAATGTGGTCCCTTTTCCTAACTCTGGTTAGTACACGAGCTGCAGCATTTTGAATCAGCTGAAGCCACTTGACTGACTTCTTGGTACACCCTGATAATAAAGAGTTACAATAATCCAGCCTTGAAGTAACAAATGCATGGACTAGTTTCTCTGCATCGTTTTGAGGCAAGATATGCCTGATCTTTGCAATGTTACGTAGATGGAAGTAGGCGGTCCTTGAAATTGATTTTATGTGGGCGTTAAAGGATAAATCCTGATCAAATATAACACCAAGATTCCTTACAGTCTCACTGGAGGCCAAATTAATGCCATCCATAGTTAGTATATCTTTAGATAATTTGTTTCGTAGATTCTTCGGGCCAAGTACAATAACTTCAGTTTTGGTCGTGTTTAACATCAAAAAGTTTAAGGTCATCCACGTTTTTAAGTCCTTGAGGCAGTCTTGAAATTTATTTAGATGATTAATCCCTCCGGTCCACATTAATACAAATGATCCCAATACGTATGATTGATGAAAAGATCAATCAATACAGATGTATTTATTATAAACGTTAGTCCTTAACATCTATCACTGTGTACATCATCATTCAAACATCTTTTAGAAGCTGAACAAACCCCACACAGCTCAGTGAGATGTTGACTTTGATCATTTCAGTAAAAACTAACGTTCATATTTCTCTCTTTGATTATAATACTGATGAACGTTCAGAACAAAGCACTTTGGCAACTTACCACATACGTTTTAAAAAGCTTAATAAGCACCGTAACTTTCATGATATCATTTCTCCGTCATAATTGTTTCCGTGAACGGCCGACTGTTGACTGACGGCAAATGCTGCGGCTGCAATGCATTGTGGGGCAGCATTTTCTCCTCTCCTTTCGTCAAGGGAGGTCCAGTGGTTCCTAAAGGAGGTTATAAAGGAAGTTTGAAACCTCCTTTCCTTTCATCTAGAGAATTGGAACGGCACTTATCATGGCTGCCACTGAGGGACTTCCGGGTCATTTCACTCCGTTAGGAAGGTTCCTAAGCTAAATGGACTATTGGAACGCAGCCCGGATTAACCATATGGGCAACCTGGGCAAGTGCCCAGGGGCCCCTTGAGCAAAGAGGGCCCTCAGTGACAACACTTTTTTTTTTTCTTCGGGCACAACCTCACTTGTCATACATTGTTTTAAATGACGCTCACTCTTCAGCGTAAATAACACAGCTTTTCTATAGGGTCAAATTCATATATTTTCTAAACTGTCTCTGTACTGTAGGTCCCACTATGTATGCGCTCAACCTTATTACTACGCGGCGGCGGTGTATAGCCGAATCACAGCCCCACCCTCACTCATGTCACATTTTGTCACGTGAGCTGAAAAAATGTATGGTGCCGGTAGCAGCCAAACGCCCAGCGGGCCTGAGAAAAGAAAGACAAAGAAGAGAGAGGCGGCGGCATTAAACAATTTCCCAACAATAAATAGCTTTTTCAAAAAAGAAAAAAGTGAAGAAATAGGCAACCACAAGGAACAGTGGCGGCATGGAGGATGTTGTTGAGCTAGCACACACACACACACCCACACACACACACACACACACACACCCACACACCCACACACCCACCCACACACACACACACACACACACACACACACATTATCTTCCATCACATATTCTGATCACTTAGTTGAGCAACCACAAAATTTCACTTACTTTTGTAACTCTCAATGTTTGTGACTAATTGAACTCCTTGTGTACTTGTACAGCCAGCCGGTCATATTTTGGCAGTGGGGTGCTGCTCTGAGGTTTTGAGTGATATTACCTCGGTCTTCTTGAGCCATACACTGTCTTGAGATCTTATCCATTGTATCTTTGTCTTGTGATGTTTGACTGAGAGGGCAAAAGGCTAGACCTACTTTGGTTGAACTATGTGGCTGCGTCCCTGCTTTTGACAAATAGGTGTGCGATGTGACATGCCAGATTGACTGAACATTCTAAACATTGGTCATGTTGGTAGGATCGGGTAGGCGTGGTGTTACTTGTTGGTACGTGGGTTGGGGGGGGGGGGGCATGAGCGCTCAGTGCCCAGGGGCCCCTGGAGGTACTAACCCGGCCTTGTATATATTAGAAGTTTATTAGTTGACGGCCAACAGAGTTTAAGATCTGTACAGAATGTCTACTTTATAGGACATGTTATGAGCTCTGCTGCTGCTCATCTGTCACATGATCACGATGTCAGTTATAATAATAATTAAGCTGCGCGACTCCTCTCTGCAGGGACCGTCTACAAAGTGCAACACCGAAACATGTAGAACTAAAATAATAAATAACTTCCCTGTCCTAAAGTTTGACCAAAATCTCTTCGCACATCTTCTAACACTTCAGGGCCGGTTCTGACCAGTTTGCTGCCCGAGGCAAGATTTGAGCTGGCAATGAAAAAGCTCTACTAAAGACCACTACACTACAAACAGAGGAACGTATTGACGTGGTAGACAGCTTGTATAACAAGGCTTCAAATGTATTTAGTATTGCATGCACATGTTTTAATTGGGGGGTGGACTTCACATCCTCCCCGGAAAGAAATGTTGTAATATTTTAAAGTAAAATGCTTCAATCTGGTGCACTTTGAGCGCCCAATTACTAGACTGTAGATCTAGGCCGGGGTACAACTTTAAACACCCATAACAAAGATTTGTTTACATTTTAATAATCAAATGAGTATGTGAACATAGCCAATAACAAATTAATGTATTTTATTTTTGTTGTTCATTCATATCTTATTTTACCGTAACATTTATTTATGCATATTTTTTAATCTCTCCGGTTTGAAACAATGTTTTTGGTTGACTGTCCTATAGTATTGGATTGTTTGGTTTCTATCTGTATTTGTGTGTGAAGTGATGTTTGGAGCACTTTCCTGAAGCACAGCGAAGATATTGAATCTGAAGCAAAAGCATGTTTTCAGAATCAGAATTCCTTTATTCGTCCCAAAAAGTGGAAATCTACATTATTACATCAAAAGAAGTAAAGTGCAGATAAAGTGAACAGAGTAGACTGTATATTCAAATATCACAAAGCAGGAAGACATTATTAATAATAAAGAATCACAATAAGTAGGGGTGTAACGGTATCCGTATTCGTCCCGTACCGTCACAGTGGGAAAAAAGTCTGTCCCTCAGGGCAGCATTACACTATATATAATCCAGGGGGCGCTATTGCGCCTAAAAGCCAGCCTCCCGTAAATAACAAATGAAGAACAAAACAAAACAAAACGAACACAATATATGAAGAAGAAAAGTTAGCTATGGCGAGTTCACACAACACACAGGAGCTAGAAGAGCCACCTGCTTCTTTTAAATCAGCTGTGTGGGAACATGTCGGGTTCCCTGTGGACTACAACAATGATGGGGTGCGAGTTGTGGATCGAGGACGGTGTGTCGGCGTTGTTCCACAGCGGTGCGGTATGCTAGTGGTAACACGTCAACATGCTCAATCACCTCCGAGTCAGTCTCAGTCCCAGCGAGAGCGCTTCCTCCACGGCAGGTGACATAGTTACCATAGTTACCGCCAACAGATCTGCCCTCACTGCTGACAACGGAGACAAACTCATCTTTCTGAAGAACAACTTGAAACTAGAGTAAAGCTTGAGCACCTTTCTTTAGGCATCATGGCCTCACACACTCACAAGCTAATTACACATGTTAGACATTGCTCCTAAAGGTACACATTTTATTTTGTTTAGGCAATACAGTTCTGTATTGCCTTTTATTGATTGTGATTCAAACACTTTCTTATTATTTATTTTAATATGTTCAAGACATTCTTTTTAGTTGTAGCTTATTTAACCTTTTAGTTTGACATCAGCCATTATAAATAATATGGCCACCTGAGTGTGTGTGAGTGTGTGTGTGTGTGTGTGTGTGTGTGTGTGTGTGTGTGTGTGTGTGTGTGTGTGTGTGTGGTTTGTTTTTAACTGTGTAATGCAGTTAATGATTCCAAATGTTAGAGTTCCTTATTTTCATACCAAAACTTGCACTACTGTTACAAATAAATAACAGCAAAGAAATGATGCATTTGGGACTTTGTTTTGCTTTTCCTTGTTGAACCGAACCGTGACTTCTGTGAACCGTTACACCCCTAACAATAAGTGAAAACACATAATAAGTGCACCACGGTTACAATGATCTATCAGCTGTGATCCTGAACAGACTGAACTCTCTGGGCAGCAGGGAGGAAGTCTCTGGAACAGGAGGAGACTCTTCCTCCTACAGAGGACACAGAGACGCTGAGGAACCAGGCCAGAACCAGAACCCAGCATAGAGAGGTTCAGTGAATGTGGTTCTGAAGGTGTGGAGGTGGATCAGTGTGTCAGAGGAGACTCTGTAGAAGGAGAGAGAGCCAGCAGGATGATCCAGATACACTGCTACTCTACCAGAGGAGGAGGAGGAGGAGGAGGAGGAGGAGGAGGAGGAGGAGGAGGAGGAGGAGGAGGAGGAGGAGGAGGAGGAGGAGGAGGAGGAGATGTTTGTTCTATTCTTATTGTGCCTGACAGAGTAACCACCATCAGAGCAGAACAGACTCCAGGACTGATCATTCCCTCCAAACCCACAGTCCTCTCTCTCTCCTCTCCTCCTGATTCCTCTGTAAGTCACTGATATAGAAACCCTTCCTCTCCACTCGACCTCCCAGTAGCAGCGACCAGTCAGAGCTTCTCTGCACATCAGCTGATGCCAGGAGTCAAACCTCTCTGGATGATCAGGATATGGCTGCTCCTCCTCCACATGTGTCACCTTCCTGTTGTCCTCAGACAGTTTGAGGTTCCTGTGAGCTGTGTTTGTGTCGAGTGAGAGCTCACAGGAATCTGAGGAGAGAAACAGCAGCAGTTATTAATCGATCAGCTGTTCATTTATTGACACTTTGATGATGAAGGTTACATTTGAAGATGGAGGCTGCTTTGTTTTCATGAATCAAATCAAACCACACTCACACTTCCTCAAACCGGGTCTCAGCCATCGGACTCCAGCAGGCTCCATCCTGAAAGAAGGGGGGGGGGGGGTCAGAGCAGCATGGAGACATGGACATTACATCACTCTCACACTCAGAGCTTTGTTATTCTCCACAGAGGAACCTCCATGTTCACGGTATCATTTTAGATCAGTCAAACATCTTATTAGCCGATAAATAAAGCTCATTAACTTCAATGATTATTGATCAGAGAATAAGATGTAAGAGTTGATCAGTGTTCAGTTAGTGTTCCCTCAGCATCTGCTAGCAGCAGTCAATGAGTGTTTCTCTACCTGGAATCTGAAGAGGGAAATACATGAACTTTATTTAAAAGCATCTTTCATGCAACGCACTTTGGGTTTGCTTTGAGCAATGAAAGCTGCTTTACACATACCATTTATTATTATGATGAATTCACAGGACATCTGATAGTTCCTCATTGTTTCTAAAAGAGGGAGGGGCCATTTAGTGCTTTCAAAACAGAAGCACTTCAGAATCAATTCAGATACAGGAGCCAGTCAGATCGTGTCCATCAGGAGTGGGATGATCTCTGCTGTGTTTAGGTTGTTGGATGGATTTTGACTCTAAAGCCAAAATGATAAAAGCAGTTTTGGTCAGCAAATGAAAATGAGCATTGAAATGGAGATCAGAATCTAAAATGATAAAGATGTATTTCTTGTTGTGGTGTCTTCTCTGCAAACACAGAGCTGCTGCCTGAGTCTTATCCGTGTCTTTAGTTCCCTTCAATGCTTTTGTCTTGGCATACACACAGTGGAGGAGATACGTATTTGATTCCCTGCAGACTTTGGAAGTTTACCCACAAAGAAATGACCAGTCTGTCATTTTAATGGTAGGTTTATATAAACAGTGAGAGAAAGAATATCAATAAGAACATCCAGAAATGTACATTTTATAAAAGATAAAAGTGTATTTGCATTAAACTGAGTGAAATAAGTATTTGGTCCCCTTGCAGAACATGTGTTAGGACTTGGTGGAGAAACCCTTGTTGGACACACAGAGGTCACACAGAGGACACACAGAGGTCAGACAGAGGACACACAGAGGTCACACAGAGGTCACACAGAGGACACACATAGGTCACACAGAGGACACACAGAGGTCCCACAGAGGTCACACAGAGGTCACACAGAGGTCACACAGAGGACACACAGAGGACACACAGAGGACACACAGAGGTCAGACGCTTCTTGTAGCTGGTCTCCAGGTCTGTGAACATCTCAGGAAGGATGTTGGTCCACTCCTCTCTGAAGATCCAAATCCTTCTGGTTTTGAGGATGATGCTCGGCCTCTGGAAGCTTCAGCTCCCTCCACAGATGTTCTATGGGATTAAGGTCTGGAGACTAGCTAGGACCCTCCCTCACCTCAATGTGCTTCTTCTTTAGCCTCTCCTGTGTTGCCTTGGCCGTATATTCAGGGTCATTGTCCGGCTGGAAGACCTTTCCATGACCCATGTTCCTGGCTGAGGGAAGGAGGCTATCGGCCAAGATATCACGGGACATGTCCCCGTCCACCCTCTCCTCGATGCAGGGAAGTGGTCCTGTCCCCTTAGCAGAGAAACACCCCAAAGCAGAATGTCTCCACCTCCATGCTTGACGGTGGAGATGGTGTTCTGGGGTTATAGTCAGCATCTCTCTTCGTCCAAACACAGCGAGTCGACTTGAAGCCAGAGATCAACATTTTGGGACCACATCACCTTCTCCCAAGCCTTCTCTGAATCATTCAGATGTTCATTGTCAAACTTCAGACGGTTCGTTCATGTTCATCTTGAGCAGGGGGCCTTCAGGCGCTGCAGGGTTTGATCCATAATGGTGTAGTGCAGGGGTCTGCAAACCCCTGGCACGCGTGCTACCATTGGCACGCGGCACCGTAACCAGTGGCACACTGGGAATAAGTGGAATAAGTGTGCAAAATATTTAAATGTAATTTTCGGATCCTGAACGAGACCGCCGCCAGAGCGCGTCTCCCCGTTACCTGCAGAAGGAAGCCATGCACGCAACGCAGCCCCGCTCTCCTTAACTCCAGGTGACTTTCTGCCTCTTTCCTCCGTGGTGCTGATCGTTTCACCACGGAGGAAACACTTCACTAACTGCAGTACCCATAAGGAGCTGTACACATGCCGCAGTTGTTGCGTGGCTGTGTCTTCAGTTTAAAGCAGTTCCTGGCTGATCCCTCACCTTTCTCAGGATCATCAACACCCCACGGGGTCAGATCCTGTGTGGAGCCCAGACCGAGGGCCATTGATGCTCATTTTGTGTTTCTTCCAATTAGAAACACACACATTGTTCTTCTGAATAATCGCACCAACACTTGTCTCCTTCTCACCGAGCTGCTTTCTGATGGCCTTGAAGCCGATCCCAGCCTGGTGCAGGTCTACAGTCTCACCCTGAGGTCCTTAGACGGCTCTTTAGTCTCGCCCATGGTGCAGAGGTTGGAATCTGATTGATTGATTCTGTGGACAGGTGTCTTTTATGCAGGTAACAAGTTGATTAGGAGTACTTTTTTAAAGGAGGATGAATCATTTGTCTGTGGGAGCCAGAATCCTTGTTTGTTGATCAAATACTTATTTCCCACAGTTAAATGCAAATACATTTTTATCTTTTAAATAATGTCAATTTCTGGATTTTGTTTTGATATTCTTACTCTCAATGTTTATATAAACCTACCATTACAATGATAGACTGTTAATGTATTTGTAAGTGGGCAAACTTAAAATATCTGCAGGGGATCAAGTACTTATTTCCTCCACTGTATATGTTTATAATACCTGAGCGTGTCCAGTCTCCAGAGAGGATCCTCCAGTCCAGCAGACAGCAGCTTCTCTCCTGAGGCTCCTGGATGATTGAAGCTCAGGTCCAGCTCTCTCAGATGGGAGGGGTTGGATCTCAGAGCTGAAGCCAGAGAAACACAGCCTTCCTCTGAGACCAGACAGCCTGACAGCCTGAACACACACAAGTTCAAACAAGAGAGTAAAAAAACAATAACAAATGTTATTGAAGCAGATGCAACAACAGGTTATGAGTTCATCCATCATTAATATACATCGCAATTTAACTGGCTATAAGTTTAACATGTTGATGAACGCTGACCTGAGAGTCTCCAGAGTACAGGGTGGACTC